>JANBXA010000616.1:5050000-5135000 GCA_030556225.1 Cricetiscus sungorus
CTCCACCGCCAGGCTGCTGCCCCTGGATGCTTCCTTCCTCTTTGTTTATGCAGAAACTGAATTTCTTTCACTTCAAATTGTTGCTGGTTAGTTAGTTACACAAGCCTGTTTTTATTGATAAATTGCTCTTTTTTTTTCTATCTATGAAAACTGTTCTGATACCTTAAGAAGACATGCAATCCCATTATCATTTTTCTTATCAGAATTAATGGAGTTTCATTTTTTAACCACTTAGCTTTTTTATGTAGCGATAGGTTTTTCAAAAATGAGCTGAAACCGTTATGTGAGTGACGGGTGTAATTTGAATTTTGTGACAGGCTATGAAAAGCCAGTGAAGGTGAAACGGGAGTGTGTCCCCCTCGTGTGACTGTCTGAGCTTGGAACCCGGTTCTAGCACATCCTGGATGGAATCTAGAACAAATTATTTATGTTTTTAGGCACTGGTTCTCACCCCTTTGGGGATCACCTAATATCATGGAAGACCCAAGTACTTACATTATGATTCATAACAGCAGCAAAATTACAGTTATGAAGTAGCAATGAAAATAATCTTAGGTTGGGGTCAGCACAACATAAGAAACTGTATTAAAGGGCTGCAACATTTCAAAGGTTAAAAAACACAATTTTTAGGGTTTTTGTCTTTAAATGAAAGATTTTTAACGATGCTGGTATCACACTCTTCTTGAAATTGGAAGGTTTGTTGCAAATTAAAGGATTAGGAGAATGCTGAGTACATGATAAACACTCAAGGAAATGTTCTCTGATAATATTTTTCTTCTCTTCACACATTGGTTTCCACCGTTCACTCTGATAACGACAGAGAGACAGATCTGAGAGACTTGGGGCGAAGAAGGAAGCCCAAGGCAGAGCCATCCAGGCCAGGACACTGGTTGGATGGAAAGGACAAGCTCATAGCAGGAAATAACATTTCTGTTTTGGACACGTTGAGATTAAATGCCTGATTAATAGTTTTCTTTTGGTTTGGGTTTTGTTTTTGCTATTGTTGTTGTTTTCTTCTTCTATCTCAGCAATTTGTTCTGGTCATGTTATTACTGCCTTCTAGGACCAAAAACACTTAGAACTAAATTAAGATTGTACTTGGGAACCGAAGCAGAAACGAACATAAACTTGAGAATTTGCATTGTTGGTTTAGTGTGTTGGGAGACACAATCCTAGACGCTTGTTCATTGTTGTGAACTGACAAAAAAATCAATGCTCTGGTTTTGCACTCAGATAATTCATTCCCCTGGAAACTCAGCGGTTGTTAAAAGAACATAAATTAAGCTTGTGTTTACCCTGCCCTTTTCAAGGCTAATTAATCAACAAAGTTTAGAGGTGAACGTTTCTCATGGAAAGGGTTAAAAACAGAAATCTAGGTAAAGACCAAGGGGTCATGATAGGTCTGAGGGATAGCTCTTCCCTCTTGGCTTCTCTTCCTACCACGTGGGAGCCCCAAGCCCCCACCCCCCCCACACACACACACACACACCACCCACACACACACACACACACACCCGCCCACACACACACACACCCACACACACACACCCCACACACACACACACACACCCCACACCCCACCCCACACACACCCCACCCCACACACACATACCCCACCCCACACACACACACCCCACACACACACACCCCACCCCACACACACCGCACCCACACACACCCCACCCACACCCCACCCCACACACACCCCACACCCCACCCCACACACACCCCACACACACACCCCACCCCACACATGCCCCATCACACACACACACACACACACACACACACACACACACACCACACCCCACACCCCACACCTCCACACACTCACATACACACACACACACACCCCACACACCCCACCCCCACACCTACACACACACACACACACACACACACACACACACACCCCACACCCCACCCCACACACATCCCCATCTCAGTGCACTCTCAATCCTCTCCTCCACCCCGCCCTCACCTCCTCCTAGCCGCTTCTTTCAAATTCTCAGGTGGAATAACAGGGACTTCTCCTCATTCTCATTTAACCCATGTTCCCAGAAAAATGTTGCACATGACGTGTTTAGTGTGTACTTAATAAGAAGGCATTGTTGGTTGCATAAACCCACTTCCTAATGATAAGCTCCTTAATTACCTCATAACTGAAAGAGTGGGCATCCGGATAACATCAGGGCCTCTCAATAGGCAGCTTCTATGATGTCTCCACAGTTGTAAACAGCACACAATATATCTGTAAATCCCCACAGGTTACTACAGACAGAAATTAATTTCAGCCTCACGCTTTAAACTTTTATTATTTTCCAAATAATTTCGTGAACAATGTCATAAAATATTCTCTCTTATTTACTGCTCCAGCCTGAATGTGAACAAGAGTCCTCAATAAATATTTAACTCGTTGAGTAATAAACAGATTCCTTCAGTTTTCTACGCAAAAGCAAGTTTGTCTCCGTTCCTATTTCTCAGAAATAAGCTATCCAAATAAGAGGGAAGTTTTCCCCCTTCATCTTGGGTTCTCCCTGTGACCAGAAATACCACCAGCAGGATATTATACCAGTAACTATGTCAACTGTGTTCTCAGCCAGGCCCATGCCAGTGGTGTGCATGGAGTAGATTAGAAAGCCATCAACAAAGACCAAGCTATATTTCACCTCCATTGTGGCAGAAGCATCAAACAACCCTCTCCAAAGAAAGAAAGAAGTGGCTGTTATGACATGGCACCACCAAATGACCCCCCTGCCCATCTAGCTGGGCATCCGCTTATGCCAGTAAGTCTAGACCTTCACCAATACCTGGACAACTAGTATTAATAAAAATGTAAAACCCTATAATTATCATGCAATAAGGAAGCAGTCACATCATCCTCTTTTGCAATTGAATTTTGCTAAATTGCAATTTGATTTTTTGTTTTAATGTACCAACCAGCTAAATCAGAGTTCTCCAAACTCAAGGCCGTTACCATCAGAACAGATGACTCCTGGCTGTAAGAACTCTTCTGTGTGTTGTGGGGTGCTTATCAGGACCCCCTGAACCACATGCACTAAATGCCAATAGCACCTCTCCTTCTCCTCCTCCCAACAATGAGAAAGTGTTTGAGGGTATTGACAAATGGCCCCTAGGATTTCAGTTTACGCCATTTGAGAACCATAGCTATAGAAGGTCCAAAGTGTGGCAATTTTTGAAGATCCAGGATGTTCTAATATTCTATTTCCCAGCTACTAGGGATAAATGAGAAGTCTGTAAGTTATGATTTAGTAATACTCCATTAAACAGCATATTAAATTAACTTATAAATCCCAAGTCCCAGTTCTAACAGATGATAAGCATAAATCCAAAAATAGCATATTCCTGAACTTCACTTTCTTACATTTTAGCAACTAATTTTAGCAGTAAATTAGAAGACAAGGGTACATTGTCTCCATTGTCCCACATGACTGGGGAGCCAAGGAGACCTACAACACACTGTGTCTCCTAGTGTTTTTCCTTTACCCTGAGTAAACAAGGTCATTCGGGTCTTCTTAACTGGTGTGTCCTCGCCTTTAGCATGTCCCTGCTCTTGCTGAGAGTCACACAAAGAAGCAAATTTTGAAGAGGAGACAAAATGTCACATTTTTAGCTTAAAATAAAAACAATAAGAAGGAAATAGCACAATCTACGGCCATAAGGAATCAATGGGCATATAAGCTAACACTGCAGACACAGTAAGCCCCAAACCTGACGGTTGGTACTCACTGAAACACTCCCCAGTATGTACGGCGAAATTCAGGGATCCCTGTTACTTATTTTGTCCCACTAGATATTCTCAGCACATTTGACACTAAGTGGCGGTCACTGAGCAGGCCACGTTTACAGATTTTAAAGCCACACTTACACATAGGTCTCTAGTATATTCTGAACAAGGGTCTTCTTGCTGTCACTTAAATTTCACTGACCTATACCTGTAGATCTCTTTTGAATGTTTGCATTTTAAAATTAAAAAAAAAAACAATAATATTCATTATGAGGGGCATAGATGATGGTTAAGACAGGAAGAGGCCCAAGGGAAAAATAGTGTAACATTGTATCAACTACAAGAAACCCTTTCTTTGCAAGAAAGCAAAACTCATGCCAGTGGTAAAGCAGACTGGAAAGCTGATAAGTAATAAGCATCAACAAATTGCCAACAAAATGTTAGCTCCTGGTTGCAGTGTTGATGCGGAACGGAAAAGGCCAGCAGACATATAAACCACACTAATGGAAAGGGACAACAGCATACAGCTCATTGGCTTTTGTTGAAAAAATGACACTTACAAACCCATGCAAATCAAAATCAAGCACTTCAGCTCAATGCAGGAGCTAGGAATAGAGAGCACAAAAGCAAAATGTCAACACCATCTCTGCTGAGTAATTACTGAGTGAACTGGCCCCGGGTGCCCACTGGGTTAGGAGGAGTTGTTGGGTGGCATTTGCATACAGACAAACAAACAAAAAAAAAAAAAAACAAGTGACATTTGTACTTTATCACTTAAAGTCTGCCATATATAGATGGAGTTTGCTAGGCAAATCAATTGCTTTAATAAAACTAGAATGCCCAGGAAATAGAGGGCTTTAGGAGAATTTCCTAAGTATTGTTACAGAAATGCCACTGTAAAACGGAATTGACACCACTGTGCTCCTAGAACATCCAGATTGTCCTCTTAGGGTTCCACAGGACTGGTCTCAATTGTGGCCATGTATGCACCACACCAGGTTCTTTGGGAGTTAACACATCCCAGGACAGACAGCTGTCTAAGATGTCCCTGGGACTCCAGCACTGTCTTGGGACTACTGAGACATCCAATCTCACAGACTGAACAACTACTGGGTCCTTGCTCTTTTCATCAGGAGACAGCCATTGTGGGAGTACTTGGACCACAACCTGTAAGCCACTCTAATAAATTCTATCTAATAAATCAACCTATCTATATAAATATCTAATATACTCTATATAAATTCTATCTAATAAATATCTATCCATAATCGTAGATAGGGGATAGATGATAAATAGAAAGGAAGAAAGAAAGAAAGAAAGAAAGACAGAGATAGATAGATAGATAGATAGATAGATAGATAGATGTATGGATAGATGGGTCATAGTTCTGAGACCAACACAGACTATGGAGATCCAACTAAAGAGATTTCAGAGGGAAACAATATTAGCAAATGGACTAGATATCATTCTTGTGGTGTTTTTTTTTGTTTTTTGTTTTTTTTTTGTTTTTTGTTTTTTTGTTTTTTTGTTTTTTTTTTAAAGAATGTGGCTTTTGGTCCTTGTCCTAAGAATCTGCCTGAAGCTAAATTGAAGATTCTTTGGACAGATTTTGTTGGTAGAGGAGACTTCAAGACAGCCAGCAATTGTTTCAGGAAGGAGTATGAAACCCACAGCTGAGCCAGAAGCATGCTGGCTCCATCACAGTCAATGCAATCAGCCCAAAGCACAAAACCTAGAATAGAAATTCTAGAAAATTCTTATATACAACATAGCATGTAGAGAGGAAATCTGAAACCGGGGAAAACAAAACATATAAAAGAAAAAAAAAACTAATGGAAGGTTGGAAATAATGGAGATGGATGGTTATTTAGTCATCCTAGAAGCCCAAGTCTGTCACATAAGCAAGCAATCCTATACTATAAGGCATTCTGAGTTTTGTCTTTCTGTAGCTTGCAGACAGAATTTCCCTTGTTCTGCCCTCATTCGCCAAGGATGTAACATGACTCAGGGAAAGCAGCAAGACAGGGTTCCCTGAAGGCAAACACCTTGAATGTATGGCTTCATGCTGCTTCTCTAGAGAACACCAGGCAAAGAGTTTCTCGTTTCCCCACGTGTAAAACAGTATACAGGGCCCTACAGGCTCACCTCTCCGATACAGGCTCACCTCTCCAACTCCATCTCATGCACCAAACACGTGCTTCTTGGTAGGTCCTAAAGCATCCCACCGTCTTCCCTGAGTCCTGCAAAGACTGTCTCCCCTACCAGCGATGGCCTCACTCCTCTTCTTATGCTTGACTTTTATGAAAGTCACTTCTGCGAGGGCACCTCCGGAAATTCCAGAGCACTGCTCGGATTGCCATCGCGGGACCGAATGAATGCTTGAGCCCCCACGCTGAGTTCCTTTTTCATTTGTGTGTGAGAGAAAAACGAAAACACAGACCCCTCCTATTTCTACCTCCTACAAGAGGGTTACAGGCATGCACCTTTTCGCCTGCTCTCTATGTGAGTACTAAGACTGTGAATTTAGGTCTTCATGCTTACATAGCAAGCGCTCCACTGACTGGTCCATCTCCTAAGCCACACCCCCTCAATTCTCACTTGCAATGCTAGCAGCAGCAGTGGTATTGGAGAGAGGTCTTTGGAGAAGCAATGAGGAGGTATCTGTCAATAGGATCAGGGTCCTCCCCTCTCCTTATAAGACAACTGATAAGGGTAAATAGGATTGATCTCCACGTGCCTATGTTCTTTTAATGTATTTAACTACTATGTCTTTTACTACAATGTTAAGTATGTAAAGGCAGGAAGCATACTTATGTATCAAAGCCTATACCACAGCCTAGCATGTAGTTGCCATAACATAATTACCAAGTAAATGGTTCCTACTTCCCATCTCACTTTATGCACAGCCTCTATATTCAGTATTGATTGGAATTTTTCTGATTATTTGCCTGCCTTTGTTCATGCCACTGTCCCTGCTGTAAGCCATCTTCTTCCATCCCAAGATGGTAACACTCAAACCCACTTCCTAACCCAGCCTTCCTCTTCCTGTGTCATTTCTACTGGTTGACCAGATGCCAGCTCATTAGTGTTCTCCCCCAAAGGACCTTCTCTGGCCCCAGATCCTAACTAGACACTCGCTGCTGTCTACAGCAATGGTGTCACATCATATCAACTGCTTGTATTAGAGCTATTTCACTATCTCCTTCCCCTGGTAAAGTGAAAGTTAGATAGGGCCAGGAACTGTTCACATGGTCTCATCTGCATATCTAAACTAAGGCTGTAGTCAAGAGCATATTACCAAGGAACACCACTCTAGATTGTTTTTTTCCAAACAACCCAAGAAAAATCTACAATCTTTGGAAAGTCTGACCTCCTCTCCAATTTAACAATAAGAAACAGGTTCCAAAGGACTGTATACTTCAACAAATGGCCTAGCCATGCAGTGACAGGCGTCAAAATGTTGCCATCAGGTTTATGATTTTGAAACTCGACTACTCCACAGAGACAAATATCTCTTCGTTCCAATGTTTTCAAGCCAGCAGAGTATTTGTCCTATGGGGTAAGAAACATCTGGAAAATGCATGACACAACTAAGGCAGGAGTTATTGGGAAACAGAAATAAGCATTAGAAAGAGAAAACTCAGAATTGGAAATGAGACACACACACACACACACACACACTCAAATGATACAATAACACAAGCTTCCTGCCAGCCAACCAGAGGCAGATGTGCCACGTCTGAATTATTCTACCTACAAATGTCATGAGCTTAACTAAGTCAGCAATAGATCTTGCCTTGCGCGATAAGTGAAACCCATATAAAGTAGTGTTAGGAAACCTTGCCTTTGCCCATCCAGTAGCTAGTTAATAGGGACCTACCGTGTGATATGATGTGCACCAAGCAGGGTGAGGGAGTTCAGGGAGGAAGTTCTCTGTATGGTATGAATGCACAACTTCTTCAGGCTGACTGACAGCTTTCTGTTCTCCACGTCTCGGAGAGGAAGTTTCTTTTTCATGCTAGACACATCATGATGAATACTGATGAGACAATATCAGATTCATCTCAGCCTAGAAGACTGCTTTGCATGTGACCTTTCAACTTCACCCTCAGTTTGTTGGCTTGTGCATAATTCCTAGTTAATAAGTGGACATGTTTTCATTTAGAAAATATAGACAGAGACTTGATTGGAAAAACACAAACACACACACACACATTCACCATTAATGTGGGCAAAAGTGATCCAAGAACCAATCTAAGAAACCTAGTGGTCTTTTATTTAATACAGCAATCCACAATGGTTAAGAATCATTTGGTGTCAGCATATCTACAGATTGTTTAGATGGGGAAAAATCCAGAATCATACAGAATGTGATATTTTGTCTCCTTTGTGATTGTTCTGTCAAGTCTAATAATTTCCAAAGAAGGGATCAAATTTTCCTTTGGTGAAACTATCTTAATATAATATTCCGTGAATACAAATAGCAAAGGACAAACCTTCTGAGACTATAATTTTTCCTACAGGTTTTTTTGCTGTATTGAATACTGAACAGAAAAAGATTCATCCTTGTAATTCAAAATGGCAACAGATACAAAGTGTGATGACATCTGAAGCTCCTTTCTGGAAACAGTATACACACAGAGACATCTATAATTAGCAGTGGTTGGACAGCCAAAGACAGAAGATATTGACAGACTGAGAAATAGAAGAAGCCAGGATAACATCTTCTAACCACAAAGTGTTTTGTGGTGAAATATTTGTTAGGGGGATTAGTAAGAGTGGGCTGCGAGTTCTTTCACACGAAGCAGGAGCATATTACAAGCCCTGACTGAGTAACACTTTGTAGGAATGATAGTTGGTAATGTTTACATACTATGGACCTCTTTAAAAAGGCCATTGTCTTTGGTTTGTATTCCCGGGAAAACATACACACTTTCACACATTGTTGTGAACTTTGAGGAGAGACTCTGGAACACTAAAGTCTCTCCTTGGGACTTTATCTCATTTCCTATTCCAGATGGAACCTCTGCTTTAAAAGGATCTTCATCTCAAACAAGATACTGAAGGGTTTTTGTGGGGGACCCGACAATTTGTCTTTAATACAGTTACAGCTACATAGGCAGAAAACAAAAAAACAAACTCCTGTTTCTATCCCTGCTACCTGAGAGACAGACATACCACAAAATACTTTGCACAGATCCTGCCCCCAAGTGTCAAAGGTACATATTTCTAGTTCATGGGTAAATAAGCCATGATCTGTCGAACTTACATTGTAAAATACCATAGTTAAGCTAATGAGGAGTTGAAGGGAATTAATATTTATGAAGCACTTAGTATGCTAAACCCTCTATGAGGAGCTTTCAAACACTACCAATTAAATTTTGACAAAATCCTGAGAGGGAATCCCTATTATTCCAACTTAAAAACAAACACAATAATTAGTTCCAAGAGGAGGAATGACTTGCCCAAGGTCGCATTGCTGGTAGGTGACAAACGTTGGATTCTAATTTAGGGTTTTCGAATTATAAATTACACCTCCATACCTATCCCCATCTTCATCTGCTATTCCTGATGTATAAATAAGAACCCAAGAACTCCCTTTTGGGGTGCATGCATAATTCACCTGAGTCCCAACCCCTCCTCATCACCCCCCTGCAGCAGAGAGCAAAGCATCACCCTCCCCATCAGCCTATTCTAGTAGCCTCCTCTGAGGTGGCCCAGCTCTGTCGACATATGGTCTAGTCTGAACACAGAAGTCCAAGAGTTCCTCCGCCAGCTTCATCACAGCCTTGCTCTTCTGCTCCAACCCTGTAGTGGTCTCCCCAACAGGCTCGGAACAAAGCCGCATGCCTCCCAGAAGCCCCAGAAATCGACCTCTATCAGGACCTCCCTATATCTCTGGCCTGCCTGGGATCTTTGCAAACACTTTATATCCACCATCCCTATCTAGCTGGTACACTGGCCTCTTCCATGAACCTCTTGGCTTCTGAACCATGTATCCCTTGTGCCTGGAATGTTCATCCCATCACAAACTGTCTCTCATCACTAAAGTCTTTACCTCAGATGCCTCTTCCTCCCTGACGTCTTTGCTGAGCGGGCTATATATAATTACACACTGCCTCTTATGATATCCCCACCCTTTTTTTAACTTTCCTTCCCTACATGACATGAGCCCTTGGTGTATCTTTCATGGTACTTGCTTCATTTTCATTTTTCCTTCTCTCTGTAGAATATGTCTTGTGTTCTATTTGACTGACAGTTCGCCGCCATGGTTCCACTTCCAGACATAGTCAACCTCAGATGAATGAAGAAGCAAACGGTCATTGGTGCTTCAAGTGCAGTCTTCTAGAACCTAGTTGCATGACAACTGCTGTTGGGGGGTACATCACAGCACATCACTTTATGCCAGTTAAATGATGCCACCGACTGGTCATTCGGTCCTCAGCAAAGTGTGACCTTCCGCGGTGCCACCAAATGGCTACCTTCACCACTTCCTGTCAGATCAGTGCGCCACTCAAGACATGGCAAACAACAAAGAGAAATGCTCATTTTAACTTAGAATAATTTTTTTTTTACCAGAAGAGGTGTGAGATTTACATGTTTAACAGGCTTGCCAGCATTATCCTTAATTCAATAATGAGTGCCACAGAATTCATAGACTTCGTGACATCTAAAGAATCAAACAGGAAAAAAATACAGTTTCCTACTGTTCTTGGGGGATAATTAGATACATAAATGAATAAACCATATACTTGTATGAAATAATTAGATATGATTAAAGGGCAGGAAAAGAGACCTTCGCAAAGCTGCTCACCTTAAATATCAACCCAACAACTAATGCTGTCAATCAGTTGTTAGGCGGTGTGTCGAGGGAAAATAAAGACAAATAAATGAGAAAATATATTTCCATACTTCTGCAAGTCAGGAGCATCGTAGTCATAATTTACTCCAAGAGCACACGGCGCTGCACACTCAAGAGCCCTGGCAGAATTAACCGAGGGTCACAGGTGTGGAAGCATTTCACACAGCTCATTTTCCCCACGTGGGGATTTAGCAGTAGACTAGAGCATCGCTTTCCTGAGTGGCAGCACCGCAAGTTACAAACAATGGAAAAGCAGACTGTAAACGTTTCCAAAGATTCCATGGCGTGTGCCTTCCATTAGACAGCTTACATACAGTTCCAGTCTAAGGCTGACCACAGGAACTTGGTTAAAGACAGGAAGTGGATATGGGAGCCAACGTCTGTGCCACAGAAACTTGTTCTCTGCTTCATAGATTATGTGATCATTAACATATATCTTTGTAACAAAATGCTGCTTGAATCACGGTAGGGAGCAAAAAAAAAAAATGCTGAAGGGGCCAATATTTTAGCAATAGGTATTCTGAAGCCCCAGCACAGTAGAGTTGACAGGAATCGAACCCAATCTTCTTCGCTATAGCAATAAAAGAGAACTGAGGTTTGGACTTGAGTAGTGACTTGCCCAAGGTCACACAGTGACTGTGCCAGGATGAAAATAGTCTTCTAACTCCCAATTCAATCATCTTTTCAGGAGGTTGTGGGCACTCGATAAATATTGGTTTCTCTTTCTTTAAAGGTGTGGGAAGAAAGAGAAAGAGAAGGGACAATGTCATTTATTACTGTTTGCTTGTCCTTTTAAATATAGACTTTAGAAAGACAGTGCCATTGTGACAGTGTGTAATTTATTTCCTGGGAGCATGATGTGATCTTGGGTAAATGTGTTTTAGGAAGAGATTTGTCCTGGGTACTTGGCACATTTTACTGTAAATATTTTAACAGTTTCCTATTATTTAGCTGTAGGATTAAATTTTTATCCTTGCCTGCCCAGACTAATGTCTGCAGATTATACGTGGTTTTGTGAGTGCTTGCAACAGGACTTATGGCTTTCTTCATTAAAGAACTCTGTGGTAGTTACTCTGAGACCGTCCTGCCCTTTGTGAAATTAGCTATCTGCTCTTTTCAAGAATCCTATCAGTTACAGATAACTTCCTCACTAGATGCCAACCTCTTCCGCTACTGTCCACGAATCTAAAGAGAACAAGGTCAGGGCGTAAGAACCTAAACACTGTGACCACCTCAGGACAATGCCAATGAACAATAAATACTCGCTCCACAGTCCCTGCCAAGAGACCAAGGCTTGCCGGGCCAGCATCACAGCTCATCCCCCTCCACCCAGCTCAGTTCCCTCCTTAACCTGCACAGGGATGGAATGCTCACTCGTCTCACACATCACACCCTGTCTCCGAATCTGCTTCCGTTCAGGGCAGTGTGCTGTGTAGTTTTACTTTCTCACAAACACCTTACACAAGTTTCCACCCAACATAATCCAGTTCCCAGGTCTTTATGAGGCTACTGGGTTCTTCCTGGAGAAGCATGAAAATGTAAGAGAATAACCAATCAATGACGATAAGTGTTATCCGTGTCCAGTCAAAGAACAGGTGTGGGTGAGTCGGAACAGCCTCAACTGGAGTGGCAGCAGGTGGGTCCTTCTAGTATGGACTGCCGGGAAGAACGCTCCGTTTGTAACTTACTATGATCCGTGACTTATGTTACTGCTCCTTTAATGCCTTGTGGTTGCCTATGCTCTGTCATATATGCTGTTACAGTTTGGGAAACTAGCTCAGAGAAGCCAAGAAAGCTGTTCAAAGCTACTAGTCTGCTGATAGATCAACAACCAACCGAGTTCTTCCTTCTATCGTGAGTGAGAGGGGTGGTCATAGCCCTCAAGAATTCCTGGAGCTGAAAAATCCACAGAAGTCATGCTGTGTGTCCAGGACTTGCATCTTCCATATATACCTGGTCTACACATCAGACTACACAGCACTGAAGGATGGAGGCTGGCCACAGGCGGGGCATGGGTATGCTCGTCTCTAACGCGATTTAACATAGTCGGTGGCCGCCTCCCTGTTGGGCACCTTCTCTGTTGCAATCTTTCCTTCTATGTCTCGGCTCCCTACTTTGAAATATAAACATGGGGCTTGCTGTTTAGAGTGTTCAAACAGAGAATTTTGCCCACATCTTTGCTATTTCAAAGTGAAGACTTCAGTGCGTGTGGTACCTCCATGGTTTCCTCTCCACAAGTGAACGGTCTCTTGATTTGGCTTTGATTATCTTGGTTTTCAATTGTTAAACTGTAAAGATTAAGAGACAGCTCAAAGCAGACAATTTATGATGAGAGCCGGGCTTCTCCAACAAGCTGCATGGTAGTTTTGCAGAGTTAATTTTGCACAGGACTCCTCGTTATCCCTAAGGGTAACGCTGATGAGCATCCCAATAAAGAACAAACCTAGTTAACTAAGATTGGGAAAGCCATGCTTACCGATGATTCTGCTGTTTCCAGGATTGTAAACCAACCTTCCTAAGGAATTACACTGACACCCTCTTTATCACTCTGTTATCAAAACTTCTGTGGTTACTGGGTGTCTACAAGTGCTGTTGTTTGTGGTATTCTGGAAATTCAATATGGAGGCATTTTACTTCCATTTGTGCTGGCTACTGGTATCAGTTTGATAAAGAAACAGAAGGTGTAGAGGTTAAATAACTTACTACTTTTATGAACTTATGATTTAAGGCAAGCTAAGTCCTACTGTAAATAAAATGGGAGGAAACAGTAACTATTAGAGCCCAGTCAACATTCCTGTCCCTAGCCTGACACACACTAACCCCTCAATTAACATCAGTTGAGTAAATGAAACTCACCAGGGCTGAATGAATTAGACAAATGATTGCTATATTCTCGTCACTTTCAACTGAAGATTAGTAGGCAGCCGGCCAGGACTTCCACTTTGTGACTCTGTCCCAAACACCTGAACGCCTTCCATCCCCGCCAGAACCCTCCAGATCACAACATCTGCTCCTGAGCTAACAAAGGACTGGCTCCAACAGCAACTCACGGGGACTCCCAAGCATGAGTGCTCAGTACTGAGCAACACTGCAGAGCCGAGAGCAGAGAAGGGTTCTACACAGGCATGGAGACACGCCAGTGAAATCCCTCACCTCTCTCAAGAAAGGGCTCTGCGACATTTCTAGAAGAAAGATAACATGAGTGCATGTGTGTGCGTGCGTGCGTGTGTGCGTGTGTGTGTGTGTGTGTGTGTGTGTGTGTGCTGTAATTGAATTTTTATTCTCTTAACTTATTTTTCTTTTATTATTTCATTTATTTATTATTGAGCTATACTTTTTTCCTCAATCCCTTTCCCTCCTCCCTCCTTCCTCCTCCCTCCTCCCTCCTCCCTTCTCCCTCCTCCCCTGTCCCCTTCCACACTCCCCCCTGCCCTCATGCTCCCAATTTACTCAGGAGATCTTATCTATTTCCCCTTCCTAGACGGATCCATGCATGTCTCCCTTAGGGTCCTCTTGTTACCTAGGTTCTCTGGGGTTGTGACCCTTAGCCTGGCTGTCCTTTGCTTTATGTCTAAGGGAGTACATGTTATATTTGTCTTTCTGAGTCTGGGTTACCTCACTCGGGATAACTTTTTCTAGTTCTGTCCATTTGCCTGTGAATTTCAAGATGTCATCGTTTTTTTTTACCTCGGAGTAGTACTCCATTGTGTAAATGTACCACATTTTTTTTTAAATCCATTTTTCAGTTAAGGGGCTTCTGGGTTGTTTGCAGGTTCTGGCTATTACAAATAATTCTGCTATGAACATAGTTGAGTACATGTCCTTGTGGTGTGAGTGTGCACCCTTTGGATATATGCCCAAAAGTGGTATTGCTGGGTCTTGAGGTAGGTTGATTCCCAATTGAAGAAAGATAACTTTAAGTTACCAAAATCCCCTTAAATTTAAATGGCCTCCTAAAACTTTACAACAGACATCTTTTGTAGAAAAAGAGGTCTAGAGAGAGAGTTAAAAAATATTTAAAATTAATTTACTTATTGTCACCTCCCAGCAGTGCACCCAGAGGTCAATATTACATATAAAGTCATGCTACAAATGGCAACTTAGCTAAAATTCAAATCCAGGCATTCCAGTACTGGGGACTCACTATGCCATACAACCCTCCTGCATTGTCAGATATTAGCTTTTTTTTTTCCTTTAAATGTTTTTTATAGCTAATCTTTTTATATATTTCTTCTTTTGTTTTTAAGATTATAATTATGATTATAGTTATAATTATGACATCAATTTTTCTTCCCTTTCTCCCCTCCAAATCCTCCCTTATACCGTGTCTTGCTCTCTTCAAAATTCATGGCTTCTGTTTTCATTAATTGTTGTTATATTCATATGTGTGTGTGTGTGTGTGTGTGTGTATGTGAGTACATATATAATGTATTTCTAAATATAACGTGCTCAGATTTCATGATTTTACTTATATGTATGTTTTCTTTTCTTTCTTCCTTTCTTTCTCTTTCTTTCTTTCTTTCTCTCTTTCTTTCTTTTTTTAAGACAGGACTTCTCTGTATTGCTTTGGAGCCTGTCCTGGAACTTGCTCTGTAGACCAGGCTGGCCTCCAACTCACAGAGATCTTCCTGCCTCTGCCTCCCAAGTGCTGGGATTAAAGTCGTGCACCACCACCGCCTGGCTACTTATATGACTGTTTAATATGGGATAACCAATGAATGTGCTCTTCCCTGGGAAGGCTCTCCCTCTCTTGGCATCCTCACTTGCCTGTGGTTAATTGTGTAGGGTTGTGGACTCCCCCCTCCCCCACTGCAGTGTGTCTGCTGTTGTTGTCTTTGTCCAGCTCATGTTTCGGCAGTCATACTGGTGAGACTTCATGAGTGTGGCCTCTAACATTCCTAGAAGACACAACCATCCAACAAACACTCTGGCCCTTACAATCTCCCCAGCCCCTTTTCTGCAAGTTCCCATGAGCCTTAGGCGTAGAAGTGGTGTGGTAGATGTAGCCACTAGGACAGGACGCCACAGCTCTGCATTGAGATTGGTTGTGTCTGCTGTAATGTTCTCCCTGTGTTGCAAAGAGAAGTTCCTTAGACGAGGGGTAAGGGCTACACTTGTCTGTGGCTATAAAGACCACAGTTTAGAGTATAATTAGGGGTTGTGAACGTTTAGTAAAGTGGTGCTGTAGGTTCTCCCCCAAGATCCAGCCTTCACTAGCCCTGAGTAGTTGGCCAGGCTTTCAATATCAGGGTTCCTCCTAAAACCCTGCTCAACATCTCCTCTCTGATTTGGTATCTATGTCTTTGAGAATCTTGGCCAGCTTATCCCTTAAAAATCCCAAAGCTTCCCTAAGTTTGCAAATCATCTTGTTGCTAGATATTCTTCCCCAAAGCCTGGTGGGGATTTGGAATAGAACTTGCAAATTGCAAATGCTACCTGTTGCTCCTCAGCAAGATGCATTTGTCCTTCAAGACGCTACACTTCGTGGAGAGTGAGCATCACTAAATTTCTGCAAGAAATGTCTTTGTCCAGCATTGTGTCAGCTTGTCATCTAACACTGCTACCAAACAGCAAAAGAGGAACTGCTCCTAGAATTGTCTCTACAGAGACATGCAATTATGCCTGGATGTCATTCCTGCCAATCACGTCTGCCTCAGGAGGAGCGTAACAAAGTAAGATCACCTTGGCTCTGGAAAAGAATGACTTTATCTTTCTCCTACCACAGAATAGGAAAGGTTCGAATATAGCTAGAGATTTGTAAAATAAATAGATAATAATAACACTAATAATAAATAAAAAATGTTCAAGTAAAAAAATCAATTAAAAAGAAGCTAAAACATTCATGAAGAGCTCACACGGCTGAAGCGGTCCACGCATCCTCCATGTTACTATCTGGGATGCAGAACAAAGCAACAACAGAATAGCTCTTACTTATATCTCTGTATGTTCTGGATTCACAAGAGAGGAGGTTCTTAACTTTAAAAGAGACAATGTTAACATTAGACAAAAACAGTCCCTCCTATTATTTGGTAGTGGAATTTCGTCAACATCCTACACCATTGCATGCTACCATCTCATGGCTAATAGGATATTTTTCCTTTACCTTTTTAAATTGGTATACAAGGTAGGGTTTAATTATGATACCCTCATGCACACATGTAGTGTATTCTACTCATATCCCCCCTGAAATCCTCGTCTTCTTAGCCTTCCTTCTTCAAGTTTTGCATTGCATGTATAGACAGATGCATATAATTTAAATCTGGATTTATCACATAATAAAAGTGCTTGTCTGGGTCTGTTGGGTTCCACTTAGCATGATGATCTCAAATCCCATGCATTTCTCTGCAAATGGCATTGTTTTGTTTTCATTAAAGCTGACAGGAACAACGTCCAGGCCTCTTAGCCCTGAGTGGAGGATACATTTCCTCATCCCGGTGACTTCCATAAGAAGGAGAGACACCTAGTCTCTCTGAGCCTAGCTTTGAGATCTGGTCCCTACACCAAGACAAGGGAAAGAGTGCCACTCAACATCCTGCTACAAGTAGGAACTCGATTTGAGACATTGAGAAGTGTAGAGACGCTCTTCCTGTGCCTGTGAGTGGTCTCTGAACTACCTTTGGTGAGGATTAAAACTCTTTAGGATAAAATGATCAGATGAGGACCCTAGCTTGGCACTCCCCATTTGGGGAATTTAGAAGTATTTGTTTGTACAGAGCCTGAGGCCCTGGAGAGGAACTCCTCCTCTTGGTAAAAACGAGGACTCTTCATGGAATCACAAAGAACAAAGGTAAGTGGATGTCATCTCCCTCATCCTGATCAGTCATGGACTGATTCACTGGATACGCTCAAGTAGAACCCAATAGTTCTAATGCTGATTAATATCTCCTTCTCTGTAGAAAAAAATATATTTCATAATATTCATGCTGGTTCATTGATGCTTTTAGACATCTCAGCCTAAAGATCGGTCAATCTTTCTACATATTTTCTATGATCCCAGAAGTCAGTGTTAGCATAGATTTCCTTGATATTATGTTCAAGGCCATGTCTGACCAGTACACCTCAGCCGGAGGGCCTCACACCCTTTGCCTAATCCTGAAGGGAACTGGGTGAAGATTGGGTTAGAAAATGCAGCACCTCAATATGTATCAGAATAAAGATCGAGCCTAAGCTACATCCCGGGTACACACATTGGTGGATTTGTTAGTGCATATTTTGTTTCAGCTCTAGTACAAAAAGATTTATTGAGCCACCGTGCCTTCTTCCTATGTATCCTACTAAAGATCCTTCAGACTCCTTACCGTCATTTCTCAAGAAGTTCTGATCTGTTTGGGAAATTTATTCCGAGTAAAAATTATTTTTAAGACAATCAGCACCGGGAGGACTTGGCTCTTCAGTTGAAACTCATGAAAAGCAAGAGCTGAAGTAGATCTGGCAACACTAAAGACTTTAGAATGAGGTTTTAACTGATTGCCAGGGCTCCGGGAGTCTCAGAGGCAGCCTGGATGCTTCGGTAGTGGTGGGAATCCCGGAAGTGACTGTCCCCCTGTGCCTCCTCTGCTTCCACATTCGCTGTCATCCGAAATTGAGCCTGTTTCCCCTCCTACGTACCTAACACTTTATATCACAACGGTCTGCCATTAAAATAAAAATTAAACATTATCTATCCGAATTTCTTTAAGCCACTGCTACGGTCCTTTCACCTTATCAAATAAGAAAAAAAAAGAGCTGGACTTGCTTATGAAATATTATTTTAAAATTAACATTAACAACCCTGCCCAGATATAAGCATCATTGCAAGATTTACTCTCAAACAATCAGGTGTACTAAGTAATTTTCTCCAACTCTTCTTGGCCACAAACGCGCTTTCAAAGAGCTATAATTTAATATTACATCTTGCCCTTTATCTGGGACTCAGTATGAGCAATTTCAGTGTGACAGATATTTCTGTCTTACCTGTGAAACTGCTATCAGCTAGATGGTTGATATCCTTTATGTTAAGATCCATGCAAAGACCTTTCCTCACAGCCAAGGGCTAGAAAAACCTTTGGCTTTATTATTTTTAAGATATTAAAGGTCAGGTAACTATCCCCCGGGTTTGCCCTGAGCCTCCAGTAAACTAAGAGTTAAATTTAGTACTGAAGTCAGGAGGGAAGATCTATATTCAGATGCTGTGTTTTCTGACCCAATTATCACCTGTGTCTCCTTTAAAACTGCCATCTTTAATTGAGTCTTTACGTGCTAAGCACTGTGATAAGTACCAAGAGTACAAAGATTATTTAAACACAACACCTTCCCGCAAACATATCTCGGTCAAATGGTGCTGGTCTTCTCATTTCATTTCTATGATCTTTCTGCATATGAATTACTTGTGATTTGTTTTTGAGAGCCTGTGGAAATTAATAGTAGATCATTGTCTCTCTGCCTTCTTCTTCTTACAGGCAGAACCAGATGAACCTAGGCCTCACTTGATCATACCACTCATTTTCTACTCAAAATTAATAACAGCCACAACCACACACACCGGCCCCGAAATAGGAAACCTGAAGCCAAATCAGACTCAATCTTGATGTGAAGAATAGAGTGCCTCTTCCTGAAGTCTCCGTTCCTAGGCGCAGGCGCAAACTAGCGGGCTTCTTAATTCAGAAAAACAAACGGACAAACAAAAGACGGTCGCATTAGATCCTCTGTACCTATCAATCGGGGAACAAACACAGCCAGGATGCTAGTTGCTGATGTCACTTCCCGTCTCCACCGTATGGAAACACAGGCAGAAGCGCCAGTGAGCACTTTTTAATTTGTGGCTTCAAATGTGCCCCCAGTCTGATGGTTGCTATGACAAAGGCTTCCACGGTCTCTTGAAACGAAGACTAGCCTCATTCGGGGTGCAGAAGGGCACTCATCTTTTACAATGGCTAGAGAAACCCAGAACCCAAGGTCGATCCCGGGACTCAGTTCCCATCTTGCTGGCTTGGCCTCTTCCCCCGGTGCCGGACGCAGTGAGTGCCAGCGACTCCCACAGGGACTGCCTGTTGTCCACTGCTGTATTCCTCTCACTGGCCATTTACACCGTAACCCTCCAGAGAGGGAGATGGAGTTCTAGGGTTTGCTCGCAGAGGAGCCTAAAATGTGTTGCTGTAAAAAGGCATCTCCAAACGTAGATGAGCACTCAGAATGACAATGCATATGTTCTACTGGTAATTTCCACGGGTTACAAAGTTATTTAGCATCATACAGAAAAGGCTTCATACTTTATTGTTGGACTTTATTGCTAATTTGATAGCAATTATATAGTCACTGAGAGGAAAACCTTCCTGTTGGCTGGGTCGGATTTCAACTGCAACTTTTCCATTTTTTTCTAGCCAGAAGTGTTAGTAGATTCATTTCTTTCTGCTTCAGATTTGTGTGTTATGTACAACAGAAATCTCTATTTCCACACTCTCTTTCATCCATGAGGGCTTCTATACCATACATTAGAATAGACTATATTATTTGGAGAAGCGTGTTTATGAGGTTAGGCTACTAACAGGACTCAAAGAATGAATTCTTCAGTTACGTTTCATTTACTTATCAGCTATAGTTACTCACTGAACTATTGAAAGCAAATAGTGATAGCCTTTAGATGTTTATGGTTCTAGAGGGGAATAGGAAACACAATGCAAGTCTATAGTGCAAACTGTTTTCAATAATGCAGACAATTCTGACTTAGTGCCTCCCTCTGGAGCAGCAAATCCATTTATAAAATACACAGCACAACAGTGTTGCTTTGCAAAAAGCACAAGCATTCCTTACATTGTAGTCAACTACAACTACTCGGAGGGGGAGAGAGAGAGAGAGAGAGAGAGAGAGAGAGAGAGAGAGAGAGAGAGAGAGAGAGAGAGAGAGACTGGAAGATTCTGCTTGCCAATCTCACTAAGGAGCATGTTTAATTACATTCATGGTCTCAGATATTATTTTGTATACATAGTGAATAATGCAGTAAAAATCAAAGTGGATGTTATTTCCTACAAACCATGGGAAGAAATAGGAACTGACCTCAGTTAGATAAAGCAGCTAAACAGTTACACAGACACACAGAGACACAGATACACACAGACAGACAGACACACGCACAGAGAGACACACACACGGGGTGGGGGATGGAGAGACCAGAGAAAGAAGTCCTGGTACTCCTCAAATTCAAGGATTTGCACTTGACCCAAACAATACCACTGACGCGTGCTGACTCGCTCAGCCATCTCCAGACTTTTGCTTACTTCTGGATGGAGAGTCTGTGACGTAAAGGGGTCCCAAACTTGGAAAGCTGGAACCATCAATTGTTGAATGGGGGTCTGAAGCCTCCAAGGGCATTCTGATGATGTTCTCTTGGGCATGCCAATACATCTGCTGTCTAAAGATCTGTGTTCCCTCACTCTGAAACACAGCATCATGCTCCCACAGAAGTGAAACACAGGGCTCAGAAAGGGACAGCAAATAATTTTAGCCTAGTCGTCACAGCTGCAGCTACTTGCATGGGTAATTGCTTTTGCCCAAATCACCAGCATAATTGTGGCTCTACAGACATAGATTTAAAAGCCATTGAAGTGTCAAATTATATTATAACAATGGAGCCAGCTCTCCAAAAATGTCCATGCTTTCATTTTGATCAGTCTCCAAAAATGTGTTGAACCCTTGCTACAGGCCAAAGGGGAAAAAAAAAGGCCAAAGTGTTGTGACACGTTGATGTCCAACATGACAAACAGAGGTATGCTAACTGCATACACTGCTGGGCTCAAAGATTTCGTGATGAAATAATCTGTCAATAACTCTGGCACCATTACCACACTTCACTATCGACATGAGGAAAATTCAATAACTTGTTAAAATTAATGAATACGACTTCTAATTTTTACAGTTGAAACTAGAAATCCAGAGTGTGAAGGCAAAAGGTTACTCTCTGCAGAAGAGTTAGTGGTGGTGTCTGTCCAAAGAGAGATGGGTCTTCAACAAAACAGGATTCGCCTGCTAACTCTGCCATGTGTTTGACACACAGATTTTTCAACTATAACATTACTATTTCAAGTGATATGGGAAGATCAATAGATCTTGGTCAATGCTCTAAAAAAATATTTCAGTTCTGTTAGACAAATTTTCTAAGGACAAAAAGAGGAGTAGATAAAGAAAATGCTAAACCAATTATGTGATACAAAGAAATAATATGACAAGGTAAAAAAATGAGTGTAAAATACAAAAAAAATCAAAAGGTTTATTAAGGCCCAAATGCTGTCACTTGTGTTTTGTGTGGTCTAAATCAAATCATTGAAATTCTATCATAAAATACAAACAATACACTCTGAATAGTAGTAGTTTACATGATGTGATTGTTTGGACAAGAATGGCCCCCGTAGGCTCATATGTTTGAATACTTGGTACTGAGTTGGTGGAACCCTTGGGAAGGATTAGGAGGGGTGGCCATCTTGAAGGAGGCATGTCACTGGAGTGGGCTTGAAGTTTTACAAAGCCTCCCACCACACCCAGTATGCTTTCTCTGCCCTGGCTTGCAGCTTGAGATGTGAGCTCTGGCTGTTGCTGTCACCAGGCCTCAACCCCACCATCACAGACGTCAACCCTCTGAGACTTTAAACTCCGTTAAACACTTTCTTTCATAAATTCCCTTGGTCACACTGTCTTAATGGAACAACAGAAAAGTAACTAAGACACACAGACAAGCAAAGGTGAGGATTGTCTGCTTCTACACGAGAAGTCCCTAAGAGGCTGGGGATGCAGTCCAGTTGGTAGAATGCTTGCCTGGCATGCACAAGTCTTGGGTACCGTCCCCGGCCACTCATAAGCTATGCACATGGATGTTCACTGTAGCCTTAGCCCCAGGGGGAGTGGAAACAGGAAAATCAAAAGTTCAAACTCATCCTTGGTTACGAGGTAAGTTCAAGGTCGGCCTGAACTACATAAAAACCTATCCAAAAAGAAAAGAAAAATGGGCCACGAAAAGAAGTTATTGAGTTCGCTTGGTGGTTGAAGGGTACATGCCACAATGCCATGACTGTGGGTGTCTTGGCCTTTCTGGGTGACCCTGAAAATCTAAATTCAAGCCTAAGATAAAAGGGAGAGTGGGAAATAAGTTATATTGAACCACATTTAAAAAAAAGTGTGGCTTCTGCTTTCAGGTCATTCAACTAGAATTATATGACAAGCTCCCTCTGTCATCACAGACATTTTTTTTTCAATGTAAGCTTTCAGAGTTTCTCATGTTCTCAAACCAGTCAGAATTAGGGCTATGTTAGCAATTATGAAAAGAATAAAACAAATAGGCAGCACACCAGATCTGTGCCATGATCAAGACTTGGTGTGAAGTAAGGGCTAGATGTTTGAAAATATTTTCTTATCCACAAAGTAATGATTTTGACCTCTTTCATGGACAATAAACAACATTACACTGTTGTGTGTGCATGCAAATATCACAGAAAAGAACTTTAAAAAAAAAACAGGATTTTTACCCCAAAATGTAGATATACCACCTAACGTAAGGATACCTTAGTCAATAAACATACACATATACCTCACATACATATGTGCACATATAAATCAAATGAGAGGAGCAAATTTATCCTTGGTGTGTGCTTTAGACTATATAAATTTAAAACATGAAGACATAGTATATAATATCCCAGTAATGTTCCAATGTTTTACTTAATTTTTTACCTTATCCCTTCATATAATTACATAATTTACCTTTGTTGTCTCATTTCTGCCTTAAAATTTGGCCTCTGTACCTTTAGACCTCATTTTCATGTGATAGAATTAAACTATAATTATGCAGTGGATTTAAATGCTCTGCAGGATTTTGCTCTTCTCCAAAACAAAAGAAAAAAATTAAAGGTAGGACAACTATAAAAAAAACTTCAAGTACATTTTTTAATTTATCACCATGTAACAAGCTTGTCATTTTTTTTCTTTTATGAAGTCTATGAATTTTTTCATGTAGCAGAAAATGATTTGTAAAAGAATTTTTTTTAAAATAAAAAAGTCAATTCAGGGAAGAAGCAGCTACAAAAATATTCTGTCTCTGTGACAATATAATTACAGTGCACTATGAAGAAGCAGTTGCCACAGTAATCTCATTCTTATTGAATAGTGGAGAACATATGACATTAAAATGCAATTTGAACATATGTGGGTTCCAGTAGTCAGTGATATTATGAAGCAGATTGTTGGAAAAACATCTGCAGACACCATAGCTCCCTCTGCCCCTTACCTGACTGAGGAGACCCTTTGCCGCCGCCGTCAAGCCCGCACTTGCTAAGCCCACCCCCTTAGTGGGCCGCAGCAGTCCAGTCCATTCTAACACAGGGGCTCGTGGCCCCTCCCAGCTCTGCGCTGCCGCCTCCTTATCCTCGTGCTGTGGGAAGGTCAGTTCCTCGCAGGCCGCTACCCTGCCCACCCTGGGGACCACAGGTGCCCAACCCACTCTGAAGGAACCACTCACCGTATTTGTACAATGTTTTTAAGCTTTTTTTGCCATTTGCCGGCACCTGACATATTTAATTTGTGAAAGCAAGGGCACTGTCTTCCCTGTTCGCTGTCCTGTCTCCAGTTCCTGGAACATCACAAAGTACTCCATGAACATTTGCCATATATACACAAATATGAGTGAGAGTTGCCTGAGACTGTGACCGCATGCGTGTGTGCACGTGTGATTATTAATAGGGTAAACTCGTGTTTCTTATATGGATTTCTGGAAAGTCCAGCATACCCAAGGTCTATCCCAAACGAATTTCTTAAACCACCACCAGCATTTCTATGCTTGGCCATTTAAGGAAATAGAAACATACAAATAGTAGGTGTCCAAGTGTGATAAACTACATTATTCAAATCCTGTTTGTAGTCCTTTAATACGACACAGCAAGAAGAAATTATTTGCAAATGGCTAAATTGCTGCTATGATAGTCTGGATGAAATTGGCCTCGTTGGTTCATATAGAAAGTGACATTATTTGAAAGGATTAGGACACTTGACCTTCCTGGAGTGGGTGTGGCCTAATTGGAAGAAGTGTGTTATCAAGATGGGCCTTGAAGTTTCAGAAGCTCAAGCAAGGCCCTGTGACTCACTCTCTCTTCCTGCTGCCTCTGGATCCAGATGTACAACTCTCAGCCCCCTCTCCAGCACATCTGCCTGCACGCTGCCATGATTCCCGCCATGACGATAATGGACTGAACCTCTGAATTGTAAGCCAACCCCAATAAAATGTTTTCCTTCATAAAATTATAGTCATCATGATTTCTCTTCACACTAATAGAACACTGACTAAGACAGAAGTATATAGGTGCCCATAATAAATAATACTTCAAATTATGAATGTAATTCTTCCTCATATGATACTCCATTAAAACGTGATATGATAGTACTAGCATATAGAAGGAAAATTTTCAAATACCTCTAGAAAAAAATGGTTAAAAACTAGTACAGACCTTCTCTTGGTAAGTTCTTGACAGTCTATTAGCATACAAGAAGTCATTTATCCAGACACTGTTACTTTCAGAAACAATAAAAACTAGTTTCCTCAGAGCTGTTGGGAACCAGCATTCTGCTGACCCCGCCCCAGACGATGGGCGAGAAGTTCATGGCCATGTCATCGCTAGGTCAGGCTTTACGTGGCTGCTCAAGCTTTTACCTGGCTGCCAGGGGACTCAGTTATGCATGTGCAAGCCCCCTTTTAAAGCAAGCCCGCCAAGCGCGCTGCTCTCTCTTTCTTCTCTCTCTCTTTGCTTCTCCTCTCTCTCTTTCTCCTCTCTCTCTCTCTTTGGCTTCTCCTCTCTCTCTCTCTCTTCTCTCTTCTCTCTCTTTCTCCTCTCTCTCTCTCTCTCTCTCTCTCTCTCTCTCTCTCTCTCTCTCTCTCTCTCTCTCTCTCTCTCTCTCTCTCTCTCTCCCCTCTCTCTCTCTCCCGATTTCCGTTGGCCACCAGCTACCCCCCTCTTTCTCTCCCCTCTCTAAATGAACTCCGCGTGGGCACTGACTCTCATGTTTGTGTTTCTTAGGCAATAATTATAGCAAAAGAACAACAAGATCCACAGGCTTAATCATTTGGACCAAGGACTCAGACCACTGTGACCACTTGAATCTGTGTCTTGCATCTTACACAGGTTTCTGTCTTGCTCTACTGCAACCCCTTCACGCCCGCCAGTTACTAAGATGCAGCTGAAGCTTAACTGACCTGTTCTGGAAATGTTTCTTTTTACATATGGCAACCTAATTATTCCTTCCCCGTTTCAAAGACAGAATATTAAAGGTAAAATATCCACTTAAAAGCAGAATAGGTAGGGGCTGAGGAGGTGGCTCTGTGGTTAAGAGCACTGACTGCTCTTCCAGAGGACCCAGGTTCTGTTCCCAGCGCCCACACGGCAGCTCACAACTGTCTGTAACTCCAGTTCCAGGGGATCAAACACACCTTCACACAGACATACATTCAGGCAAAACACCAATGCATGTGAAATAAAAATAATAAATCTTTTTTAAAGCAAAATAGATGATTAATCTTTTGAATTGTTGTTATTAAACAAAATACCCATACAAAGCCAGGTGGTGGTGGTGCACGCCTTTAGTCCGAGCACTTGGGAGGCAGAGGCAGGAGGATCTCTGTGAGTTTGAAGACAGCCTGGGCTACAGAGAGAGTTCCAGAATGACCAGAACTCTTATGCAGAGAAACCTTGTCTAGAAAACTAAACAAAAATACCCATACAAGTGATAAGAAAAAGACATCAGAAGGTAGGTAGCATTCAATTCCTTCCCCAAATCTTGAGCAATGAAAAGAAAATGCCACTTTTATTTACAGTACCCTGGTTTGCAAGCAAATGATGGTAACTCTAGCTATTATACAAATAGGTTGAGTGAACTCTCCTTCTGCCATTTTACTTGTTCTAAGGGGCAGGGTACGGCGTGTAAGTTTGGACATACCTAATGTGTATGACAAAGTCAGGCATTTACATCTCTTCTGATAACTAAACTCTAAAATCAACACTGAGCTCTAGAACCTTCATTAAACTCCGGCTGTGCAGAGGAAACATAATTTCTTCCTGTGGCACAGTGTATCTTGACCTGCTTGCTGGAGAACCCTTCTGTTCTGGTAAACACGGGAGGAGGTGAAAAGATGTTTTGTAAAACCTCAAGTTGTTTTCCTGAAGTGTGCCTCCAACGAGTGCTACTGCTGACCCCTTGCCAAAGGGTGGATGCAGGGCAGAGTAAAACAAAAACAAATCAGCGACCAGAGGGTTTTAATAATCCTCGGGAAACAAATATTCAACGTAATGACCATTAATTACAAAAAAAAAGACCCACAGTCATTAACAGCGGAACTGCCTCCATGAGCTGAATACACTACGGTGAATTAACAAGCACTGTAAAATTCCTAAGTATCTTATAGGGTCCGTTTCCCCCACTTAAGAACTCGGAAAGAAACATCCTAAAAGGAACATTGTGTTCCTCTGAGTGTCAGCCTCCAAGTTGTTTCAATGGAAAACCACAATAAATATTTTTACAGCAGCATCTAAACAATACTCTGGCATTTTCAAATGAAATCCCAGCTTTTAAACTGGGCTCAGCATGAACAAAATAAAGTCATGGAAAGAACGGTTCTGTGTTCCTAGACTCCCCAGGATGTGTATCTTTCTGTATCTTTGGGGTACCCTGCCCCGCCCAGTGCTCATGGCTTTGAGCCTCAGCACCCCCTACCCCAACTCTCAACTACAGCTCTTCTCTCAAGAAATTAGGAAGAAGGAGCTAAAGGTGCTTCAAAATGCTTGCTGCTCTTCCAGAAGACCGGAGTTCAGTTCCCAGGACCCACACCAAAGAACTCACAACTTCTCCTAACTCCAGAAGCAAGGCATCCAACAACTCTAGGCTCTAAGGATGTCTGTACCCACATACACGTAAGTTAAAACAATGATTAAGATAAGAGATAAAAATAAAATAAGGAATGGACGTTCTGTGTGTGAGGGGAAACTTGGTTTTAAGAGACCAGAGAGGCAAAATAGTTAAGTGTTTAGGATGTATCTGACGTCTTTTAGTTTTTTTTTAATTTTGTGCATGTGTGTATCCACACACACAGAAGGAATGTGTGTATGTGTGCACGCCTGTGCATTTGGAAACCTGAGATCAGTGTTGGGTATCTTCTGTCACTCATGTTTCTGAGGCAGGGCGTCTCTCTGAACCTGGAAGGCACCAGCTCAACTAGATAGGCTGAACAAGAGCCTGTGGGGTCTGCCTGTTCCCACCTGCCTGCCCCCCAACACTGGGACTCCAGGCATGCACTGGCGTGTCCAGCTTTCATGTGGGTGCTGGGGACCCTCATGCCATGCGGTTGGGCTTCCTGAGCCTCGTCTCCATAGCTAGAAGCCCTTCCTAACAGATCTCATAGGAACCTTCCCCATCTGAGTCTTTCTTCTCCCTCTAAGCGATGCCTGGCTCCCTAAGAATGACTTGGACGTCAAAAGTAAAACAAAAAGTGACTATGGCCATGAGTGTGCAGCTGATAGCATGATTCCTCCACGGCCCAGGGTGACCTCCTGAGGGAAGTTTGCGGGCATGCTTGGGTACTGTGAGCTCTTGGGGACTCTCAGAATATTCTGTTGATGAGAATCTGCAGGCGTCTGGGCACATTTCAAACCTTTTTTTTCTCTTAGTGAACTGTGATCTCTTCACATTCATCTTCCTACCACGGTGTTTAGGACAGGGCCCGTGTCACAGCAAATAAACGTTGGATAAATGTTGCTAACCATGGAGGAATAAAAAACCAGTGAGTCCTCTTTGCCTGCCCTTCAGGGAACTCCAGGTCACACAGAGAAGGTGAGGGACACACATAGTTTAATGTATGTCAGAAAGTAAAGTGTGCCGAGGAAAAGAAACAGGGTTTTTCCAATTGCCTGATTTTTGAGATTATAATATAATTACGCCATTCCCTCTTCCCTGCAAACGTTTCCATATACTCCTGCTTGCTTGCTTTCAGATTTGTGTCCTCTTTTTACATTAAGTGTTATTACATGCAAATTATATGCATATGTATGTGTGTATATATAATTTGCATGTAACAGCACTTACATATACATTCCTAAATACAATGTGCCATATATATATATATTTGTATTTATATATGTGTGTGTATATATATATATATATGTACACACACACATATATATATATAATTGTATTCCTAAATACCACATGCCCAGTTACGAATATGTGCATTTTCAGAACCGAGCGTTTGGTATTGGATAAACAGTGGGTGTGCTCGCCCATTGGGAAGAGTATTTCCCTGGTAGTCAGCATCCCTTTGTTGCCTGTATTTCTTTGTGCAGAGCTGAGGCCTCATGGGCTTTCTCCTGTGCACTTCAGCACGTCAAGTGCTGTTGCCCTTGTCAAGCTTATGTTTAAGCAGTCCAGTTGGCGAGACTTGATGGGTGTAACTTCTGACATTGTAGGAGACACAATCCCACCACAAACTCCCTGACGCCCTGGTTCTTACCATCCTTCTGCCCCTTCCCCCACGGGGATCCCTGAGTCTTATGTATGGGAGCTGTATTGTAGATAAATCAGTTGGGACTGGCCTCCAAAACTCTGCATTTTGATTGGTTGTGGTTTTCTGTAATGGTTTCCGTTTCCTTGATGAGGGGCAAACACTACACTTTCTGCAGATGTAACACAAGGATTCAAACATAGTCAGGGATTACACCGATTTAGTAGTGATTTTAGGTCTCCTCCAATATCCGTGACTTTACTAATATGGGTAGGTGGCTAGGTTTATGGTGCAGGCATGATTTTTTTTTTTTTTTTTTTTTGCAAGTGGGTCTTAAGTTCAATTAGAGAGCTGTTGGTTACTGCCAAGGCCTGTGCGCCACTAATTAACCCTAAGTTATCATGCCAGGCTGATCTCTTGATGTGGCTCCTAGGCATCAGAGATGTGTAGGCCTGTAGGTTACTTCCTTCTTTTGGAAACTTGCATGATGTCTTCTGATACCATGGAAACAAGTGCTGAGGGGTCGGGGGAGTCACTTCCAGCTCAGGGGCCTCTGGAACCTGTGTGTCTGAAGTAGATGGTGTCTTCAGCAATACGGATTTAACGTGTGCCTGTGAGGGGATGCCAGGGCCCATAGAAATGATTCTGCTTCATCTTGACTTAAGGTCAGAGAGTTCAAATCCACTATTGGCCTTTCAAGGTT
The DNA here is from genome assembly GCA_030556225.1 of Cricetiscus sungorus. Lineage (NCBI taxonomy): Eukaryota > Metazoa > Chordata > Mammalia > Rodentia > Cricetidae > Cricetiscus > Cricetiscus sungorus. The sequence continues at coordinate 5,079,813 of JANBXA010000616.1, forward strand.
AAACAACAGGATATTGGCCTAAGAATGAACTAATGATGTCTTACTTTAACAACAGGACATTTAGCTTAAGCTGTGGCTATTGTCTGTCTTGCCTTGACAATAGGATACTTGGTTTAGGGTGTGATTACTTGATGTTAATTATACTTGGTTGTTCTTTGTATCTTGGTAAGGACGTTTCTTTGTCTTTGCCTGCTTTTGATTGGGGTATATAAAGACTGGGTGCGATAAAAGGGCGGGGAGGGCTTTTTCCCAATATTTACTAGCGTACCCTCCCTTTTCTATCTTGTGTCTCTGTCTTTTCTTTAGTATCTATAAATTTTTGACCTGCTATTTCTTAACCCACACTCCCCCTCTCAGGTACAAACACAGGCAATGACAGGGGGAAGAATAACCTAGGGCAATAGCAGTAACAAGAAACGGGCTCTTAAACGTTGGCTTCTATACGCTCTATATGATCAGTGGTGAGCCCTGATTCGGGGGTGGGGGGGGCAGGTCTAGCATCTATAGCTACAACTCTGACAGACGCCTGTTAGCTGTGAGAGCGGCTACAACTCTACAACTAGGACCAGTGCTCTTGGGGTGGAATTGTAATGACAAACACGGATTCTCTCACTGTTGAAAGTAAGTGAAGAGAAAAGACCCACCAAAGTCTTTTTTAAGACTGTTTGTGGGAGAAAAGATGACTACAAGTGTTTTCCCTTGTTTATATATATATATTTCAAAGCGACATATATGTGTGTGTGTGTGTATATATATATATATGTGTGTGTGTGTATATATATATATACAATATATATATATTTCTTTTTTACAGCTAAATAACCCTCTTGTTATTTTTGAGACCAGGAATATGTCTCCCAAAGGTCAAGAAACTACCTGCTAGAAATATATACTTTATGGAGGACAAAGTCTCTATCTCCCAGTTTACAAAGAAGAGAAGGAGCCTAGTTCTTGCTGAAATTTGTAAAACAACTTATTAGTATATGTGTGTGTGTGTTTGTGTGTGTGTGTTTGTGTGTGTGTGTGTGTGTGTGTGTGTGTGTGTGGTGTGTGTGTGTGTCTGGTGTGTGTATGTATGTTATATACATACACACTCAGATATATAACCTGTTTCACTGAAATAAAGGCCAGTAGCTATCACAAGCTGTGACTGCAGTTACCAGGTCCCCGTAATGACCTGTCTGTGGCAATGATATCATGTCTCCCTTTTGGCACATCTGCTTTTGCTTATCCTGAACACATATGCATGGGGTGGAGATGACTCCGTTTGTAAAGTTCTTGCCGTGCAAGCATGAGCACCAGAGTTTAGATTCTGCCCCCAGTACCCATGTAAAAAGCGGGGTGCTCAACACCCTCCAAGACTGCTAGTGGTGAGTCAGCAGACAAATGGCACCCTAGAACCTGTGGGCACACAGCCAAGTCAGATCAGTGAGCTCTGGATCCATGAAGACCGTATCTCAAAACCTATGGTGAGTAATTAAAGGGCGTCACCCAACATCAAACTCTAGCTCCTACAGGGACCCATGCATACAAATCTATTCCCTACCCCCCTACACACACACACACACACACACACACACACACACACACGCATGCATTTGATGAATTATACTGATGGACCACATAAAATAGTGAGGTCTCTTGCAGCCTTTGTAATCTCTTGGAAGATTTCCTATTATACTTATCGTTTTGGAATTGAACATCCATTTAGTTGTAGAATGGTTTCCTTTCCCATGTACCCTTGTATGCAGGTTTTTATGTTAATTACATTTCTCCAACAATATCCTAGGTGAACTCTATACATGGAAATAGAGGCAATGATGGATTGATTATCAAGTTGCTGGTTTTGTGAGAGGACCTCAGTTGGGGAGGCAGAGAGACAGGGGAAGATCTTGGAGAACTTAAAGGGAAGATTTGGGGTGAATATGATCAACATATATTGTATGAAATTTTCAAAGAATTGACTTTTAAAATTCTTTAAAACACAAATACATCTCATAACAGGCTTTCTCCAGCCACAAGGAAATCTGTCTTGTCCAACTCTTTGAATTTCTTGAATCACAGAATAACAGAAATTATAATTTGAAAAGAATTTAGATCACAAAAGGTCATCTAGGAGGATTCTGCATTTATTATATAAGTATGTCTATGTGCAATATAGCCATGTAAAATTGTTTAGCTTGTGTTCAAGAACTTCCAGGGTCGCAAGCCAAATGCCACCATGCTCTGAAAGGTGAGGAGATTTCTCTGAGGGTGAAGACAAAAGTGGCATTGTAAGCAGATGTGTGTGAACAAAGCAAAAACTGGGGGAAATAATGGATGTTTCGGGAAGGCAGAGCACTCTGACAGAGATGCTGCATTGTGGCATTGACTTAAACAATCAGTCGTGGGAGTTAGGACCAACGGAGAGAGATGAACACAAAAGCCTCTCCCTGGTCCCTGGATGCCAGGCACTGTGTCAAGAGAGGTCCCTGGATGCCAGGCACTGTGTCAAGCAGCTCATCTCTGGAGGGAGCAACACATGACTGGCCAGGTCTTTCTTGAGATCTCTGCAGGAGTATGTTAATGCTACACTTCATTTCCAAATCTGTAGAAAGGAACCTTCACTCCAAACATATCACTCCAAACATATTCCCTTTGTCCTTAGGAGATGAGGAGTTTTTTAAGTATTTATGAACTTTATTTTATTTGCATTGTATGGAAGGTATCAGATCCCCTGAAACCAGAGTTACAGACAGTTGTGAGCTGCCATATGGGTGCTGGGAATTGAACCCGGGTTTTCTGGAAGAGCAACCAGTGCTCTTAACCTCTGGGCCTTCTCTCCAGCCTGAGGTGTTTTGTTTCTTTATCTGACCATAATTTCCCATTTCACCTTCGTGACAGCTTGTGGCAGTCATGAAGGGGGACTCGATGGCATGGCCGTTTAAATAAACAGTTGTTTTATTCTCAACTCCTTGCCTTTGGGTCAGAAATAGCCACGGGTGGGGCCTTTCACTGCTCTCTTCTTTTTGTGCTCGTGTAGGGGAAGCTTCTCTTTGGCCTTCCTCCTCATTTTCAAAGAGGTAACTGACCTATTTAAAGATGATTTGTTTAACCATGTAAGCAAGAGGTCACTGAATATCCTTTTTCATTTGTGGGGTCTGTGTCCTTAGAGCTGGACTGCTGTTTAGACGTGGAAACCGTGCCGTTACAGAAACATGTAAAGAAAATCCCCCCACGGGCTGAACATAGCATCAATGAATACTTTTTAAAAAAGAAAAGTGGGCTGTGTGCAGAAAAGCCATCGTTGACAGACCTTTGTATCGATAGGTTTTGCTTCCCTAGCTGAATATGTTAAAGCAACAATTGGGGGGCAGGGAAAATTTTTACAAAGTGGCATTTTAAGTCTTTGCCAGAGCCTCATTAGATGGATTTTTATCTCAACAGATACTGGTATAATCAGAACTGAAATCTAATTTATTTTTGGAACACAGAGAAAATGAAAATGTTATTGATATTCTTATTTCAGGCAATCAAAGAGAGTTGAATGAGAAATCTAGTATTTGATTTGTTTTTACTAGTACGAATTCAAAGAACAGCTGTACGCACTCCACGGATGCTGCCATAGAGGGCTCTGTCTTAGAAGTTCCAACAAAAGCCGAGTCCACTGATCTGAGATTTGGTAAACTTGAAGGTTTTCAAGGGCGGCCAAATTTCCCTTAAATATTCAACAATTCTCTCCCCTCCTTTCCTCACTTTCCCTCTCTCCCTCTCCCCTCCCCCAATTCTCTCCTCCTCTTTCAGCCTCGTTTTTGAACCTCTGTGTTGTTACTCAAGAGCTTAAGATACAGTTCTGTTCTCAGGACACCCTTGGGCTGGAATTTACCGACAAAAACCAGATGGCCTAACTGAGACACTGAGCTCCACTCAGTCTTTGCTGTAGAGCCTTGATGAGCATAGTTGTTTCAAGTAGAGGAAATTCACCTAACAAATGTAAGTGCTGCCTCCCCCAGGTGTCAAACTGAGCCAGGGTTCAGGCCCTACATATTAACACACATGTGATTCACTCAAGATCTAAGATATTCATTTTTTTTTATCCAAACAGCAATTAATCAAAGTGGAATTTTTTGACATAATCTTGGTTCATTCAGAACAGTGCTCAATTAGGAGTGCTTCTGATGCATCCAAGAATAAATCACAAAATCGTAGCCCAGACACGCAGAATCACAGAGAGAACAGAATAGGGTACAGCAATTAGCACAAGTCTCACACAAAAGGCTCCACCGCAGGCAGCAGGTAACAGTGCGTAACTGCAGTGAAGAGCGGTAGTCTTCCACTGGCTTCTCCACAAGCAGCTCTACAGATGAGGGCCAGAGGGGTTAAACAATCGGCCCTCGGAGCAGAGATGAACCTGGGGTGGGAATTCAGTGCGCTGCCCCAGGTATCCTGGGAGAAATGGCGGACAATTTTGTCATATAAAATATGCTTGCAGACAAGGGTGAGAACATCCTTCCATCTTCAGGTACCAAGGCTTCTAAGCTTCTCTCCCGACTGATCCGTAATTAATTCAGAATCCGGTAGAGCTTAGTTGGCTACACCTGAGCAAAATCACGCCTAGCCCACTCTTGGCCAACTGGAGTGGCCTCTAGCTTCTTTCTCCCCATCCTGGTTCCCAATGCGTGGGACCTTCCAAAGCTCCACCCTGGAATCTTTGTACTCTTCTTCATTAACACGTATGTTCTTTAGTAAGGTCAATAGTTTTCAGGATATGTATCTTTGGCCCTAATCTTTCCCGCTCACTCTCCACAGGTTTAGTTTCCTGTAAATATTACTGCACAGATATTGCAATGTTATCTTAAAATTACACTGTCCAGAATCAGTACCGCTGCTTAAATCATTTCAACTAATATTTCCCTTTGGCAAACTCCAATGCCCATAAACAGAGATAAAATGGTATTGAAAAGAAAAGAAAAGAAGAGAAAAAAGACTTCTGAATGTCTCCGAAAATGGTATTAAAAAGAAAAGAAAAGAAAAGAAGAAAAGAAAAGAAAAGAAAAGAAGAGAAAAGAAAAAAGACTTCTGAATGTCTCCGTATACCGAAGTGAAATCATGTCTGGAAATACTAAGTGAGGAAAAGCCAGCAGAGAAAAGCTGAATCGTACAGTGCTGTTTGTCTAAGGGACACAGAGGTAGATATTCGAGGGTGCTTAAACAAAGATAGTCAACATCTTTAAAGTCCCTTACTGGGGGGAGGGAGAGAAGAAGGTGAGAAAGCCAGAACTAGGAGTTAGACTTCTCAAAATACAAACACTGTACATAGTAAAACATTAAAACATAGCAGCAAGCTCTAAACACTAAAACCAACATGAAGCTATGTATCACGCTAACTCTAAAACCAGAGAGAAACTGTCAATGCTCTGTGGCTTCCGCAATCATCTGGGGATGGGCACTGCTGTCATGCTACAGTGTCCCGTGCACACTGCGGACTAAGATAAATGCTAACCATGCTCTCATTAATAACCCTGAGTTTCAGCATGGGAGGAGACGTAGACAAGAAATTAAGTCTTTAACCCTAACCCTCAACAGGAGCTAGTATTATGACTTTAGAACAGCATAAACTTGACTGTTAAAAGTTTACATTTCTCTGGGCTAACCATGGTGGTACATGCCTAGAATCCCAACATGTGAGAAACATAGATAAGAGGGTAGTGAGTTGCAGGCCAGCCAGGGCTACCATGTGAATTTCAGGCTAGCCTGGAATTCATGAAGATATTCCATCTCAGTAGAGGGGAGGGAGGGAAGGAGGGAGAGAGAGAGGGAGGGAGGGAGGAGAGAGAGAGAGAGAGAGAGAGAGAGAGAGAGAGAGAGAGAGAGAGAAAGAGAGAGAAATTATGCTAGAAAAACTTGAAAATGTCATTCAACCTGAAAACAAGTATCCTTAGTTCCCAGATTATAGTTCTAAATACCATTTGCCAATAAGAACCAAATCAAATTAGGAAAAAGAACAGGAAACATGCAAGTAATACTCGAAACATCTTGCCATATTGTTCAAACAGGCTCTAACACAACTTGCCAAGAGTCTTACTGAGCATTGATAGGGCAGTAATAGCTTCAGCATAGACCATATCTACAATGGAATGAAACCCCTGAAATATATTTAAATCCACAGGTTCACAATCATACTTTGTAAAATACTCATCAGTGACCTTTGAAAGACATGAAAATGTAGCAGCATGTTATTTCAAAGCCTGTAAATTTCAAACAGCAAACATTTGTCCTGTGTTTGCTTTTTATAGAGTGCTAAGAAAGCAATGAGCTAGGACAAAGAAGCTTCTGTTAATGTAGCCAGTACTTTGAAGCAGAGGTTACTTTATAAGCCCATGGTGCCGGTTTTTGAGTGTTTGGTTGGTTGGTTGGTTGGTTTCTTTTTTTCTAGAAACCCATCCTGCTTTAACAATACCAGACATTAGTAGATACTAACATCAAGAAAGACAACTGGCTAGGATATGAATAGGAAAACTGCCTAAGGGTTATTCCTGTCCAAGAGACCTGAGAGTTCAGTATGATCTAGCTTCCATTTCGAGCTACCAATTTACAAAAAAAAAAAAAAAAAAGATCAACAAAATCCACACCCTGGAAAATTTCACCAAACTAACACCCGGCTTCTTTTCTTCCACTGATAAACAGCAAAGAAAGAAACCAAAACCAAGGAGGAATGGAAAATGAAAACAACGAAAGCTACACATTCAAACATTTAAACCACTCAATCTGTGAGCCTCTTTCCGGTTCTTCTCCGTAACTACAGAAGGGGGAGGTGGGGGGATGAACAGATAGATGCTGCAACATGCGAGCTAACGGCGCGTGGCCCGCACAATGGCGTCCCGTGGTAGCATAACTCAGCTGAAAATATTCCTGTGACATTGTAACAGTTGCTATTTCCTCCAAATGAAGCAGTCCTTCTTGGAAGGAGGCATGGTAAGAATCAAGAAAGATGTAGATGCCTCAAGAAGCTACTGATAGGAGACCCAGAAGGTCTCCCTCGAAGGTTACACAGGCAAAGAGAATACTGGGGGAGCTATGAGCTGAGGCTATGAGCTATGACATGAACCCTACGGGTACAGTGGCAGGATGCATTCACCCTCACAGTAAACAACGGCTTCCTAATGGGACTCAAGACTTGCTCAATGAGGGAAACCCTGCCTGGTCCTGGAATCCTGGCCAAGCAGCCAGGGCTAGTGAAGTCTGGATCTTGGGGGAGAACCTACAGCTGCCACTGTGCTAAACCAGCACAACCCCTAACTGCACTGTAAATATTTGGTCGTGTACCCACAAATAAGTGGGTACAAGTCCTCACCCTCATCAAGGAAAACTCTTTGCAACAGACAGAGGCAGGTGCAGAAAAACACCACCAATCAAAATGCCCAGTTGAGGGACTCGGTGCCACCATCAGTACAACTCCTATACCTAAAACTTGGGAACAATTCGGGAAAGGGGCTGGGAGGAATGTAAGAGTCAGAGGATCAGGAAGTTCGCTGTGACACTGTGTCCCCTAGGATTGTCAGAAGCTACACCCATAAAATCTCACCAACATAACTGCTTAAAAAGGAGCTTAACAAGGGTGACAGCAAAGTTCAGCTCAGTCCCACCTGTCTCTATAGGTCCACATTCTATAATCCAATGCAATGAGTTCCCACAGACACCCAGCTCACAGCCATTTGCAAGCAAGGGGCATTTAATGAGCACTGGGTAAGCAGAGGCAAGTGGATAGCTGTGAGTTCAAGGCCAGCCTGGTCTACAGAGTGAGTTCCAGGAAGGCTCCAAAGCTACCCAGAGAAGCTCTGTCTACAAAAACCAAGATAATAATAATAATAATAATAATAATAATAATAATAATAATAATAATATCTCATAAATGTGTATTTATCATGATAATAATTATCCCATGCGGATACATTAAACCTTAGAAAGCAGCACAAAAAAAGTGAGTATTTACAGGCTTGTTAGCTTATTCCTGTAATTCAACACTCAAGAGGCAGAGGCATGAGAAATGTTATGGGTTCAGGGTCAGCTTGGGCTATAGGGGAGACCCTATGAAAGCAAGAAAAGTGGGAAAAAGGGAGGCAGAGACAGAGAGAGAGAGACAGAGAAAGGGGGAGAGGGAGAGAGGGAGGAAGGGATGGAGGGAGGGAGTCTGTCTTAAATGAATGACAATTTTTAAAGAAACACTTCCATTAATATATTCTGAATGGATAGTGTCTATATGAGCTTGGGTATATGATAGGGATGTTTTCAATAAGCATGTATCTAAAAACTAAATTAAGACTCTAAAGTCATTTCTAAGTTACATGACTTTCAAAGTTCTTTAAATGCACCATGACTGTCCTCTTATTTATGTCTTTGTGCCTGTGATTCATAGAAGCTAGAGAAAAAACGGCAGTCTTCATGACCCCAGGGCAAGACAGCGTACTCTGGAGGCTTAACACAATTGACACTCTTTTCCAGAATGCAGAATGAAGGAAAGCATTTATCAGCGCCCACTGCTTTCATCATGAGAAATAAAAGCGCGTTTGAGTCAGGTGAGCTCTATATTAAATCATTCATGCCACACTGGTGTGTATCTTCAGACAGACAAGTCATGCTCCTAGTCTGTACCTAGTCAGTACCTTCTTCGCAAATGTCGCCTAAGGTGAAAAAAAAGAGCTATGTTTGGAACTTCTCCAACCCGAACATCAAGTCAGCAAGAATCCTGACACAGACCCCTGCACTCCGATATTTGCATATCTACTCTCCCAGAGTTATAGGTGCATATCTAGGATTTACTAAAAAGGACCGATAGGCTTAGAAACCTGAACTGCAATATAAGTTGTATCAGACAGAAGGCTACCTTGACTGTCTAGCGACTAATATGTTCTATCCAAGAATACTTGATACCACAAAGTTTAAAACTAGGTTTTGTCTTTGTTGTATTCTAAACTACTATGACATTTCCTTATGTAGTTACTTTTCACACTGATTGATGATTGATTGATTGGCTGACTGACTGACTGACTGACTGATTGATTGATTGATTGATTGATTGATTGATTGATTGATTGTGTAATTGACTGCTTTATGTAAGGGACCATTCACGGGACACGTGGGGAGTTGAGAGGACAACTTACGGTAATCAGTTCTCTCCAACGGTCAGTGTGGGTCCAGGATCACACTCAGGTTATAGACATAATAGCAAGCTCCAGCACTGAGATAGCACTGAGCCAGCCCTATGACGTTTCTTAATGGGTCCTTTATTATATTCTCCATTTGGCAATAACTTACCGTGCTAAAAGTGTCAACTCGTTATTGTTTTATTCAGCCATCGTTATTGTTTTAAATTGATCATCACCTCTCCACCACTAGGTAACACACACAAGGCAGTCTACCATATCTGAAGGGAGAGAAAGGAAAGTCTGTGAACAAGAAAACCCTCCATGCACCTGCACTGAATGTGGAAATTTTACATTATTGCACAATTCTAGATTCTAAAGCATGGGTCTCAAGCTTTGACGGTATTCACAGAAGACAGAAGCTGTAGCTACAATAATTAGAGCAATGACAACAAACTTCTACTCTATGACATTTCCCTCGGTAACTGCTGTAATCTGAACACATTCCCAAAACTCTTATTTTGGGGTCTTGCCCTTTTAGATCACGGGAGAGGCACCTGCACGGATGGAACTCGTACTTCCATAAAAGAGGAGGAAGAGAGTTTACTTGCCTTTTCTCACCATTGCCTACACTGGGGAGGATGAACTGGGAGGACCTTTACCAGACTGGGAATCTCCCAGCAGCTTGATCTCAGATAAGCCACACCCAGACCAGTGAGCAGTAAATCTCTGCTGTTTGTAAGCCGCGCAGCTCATCTGTTCTGTCATAGAAACTCAAACGAGTTAAAGATAGCCCTGGAAGAAGATGTACTCCTCCACACCAAAAAATTTTACAGGATACTTTTACAGGATCTATTTTTTGTTGTTGATAGTAAATACATAATGCCATCATGTGTGTGTGTGTGTGTGTGTGTGTGTGTGTGTTCTAAGACTAAGAAATTGTCCGCTGGACCACATCTATCATATTTTTTTTAATTCATGAAGGCTTAGAAAGATTGGCAGAATGTATCTATGATGTCTTTCACATATAAACACATGTATACATAGATAGTTACATATGTTACTAGAAAGCCTACTGAAACAGATGATCATAAAAACTTGTTCAGTGCCTAAATAAAACTCTGCATGGATCATGTAGTGAAAATTAATCCCCAAAAGATGAAAACACTCAGGCAAATTTGATGATATTCTTCTTCAACGAGATTGCAAGTTCAAGAGACAGATGAGAGTGTCACCCTCCTTCCTTTGTGTCTCATTTTTCTTTTCCTTTCTTCTCTTCTGCCAGCCTCACCCTCAGCAAACACTAGCTAAGGGACAACAATGGGCCACGTGCAAAGGGGACCCCGGCCCTCAGGTGCCTGTAACCTAAGGACGAAAGCAAACAAGTGACTTCATTACAATAACATAGATGTCCTCATGGACGTTGTGTATGTGTCCAGACCTCGGGGACTCCAGTTCATGGAAATCTGTCTCCTTGTCATTACTGTGCCAGAGAAATTAACAACACCTTGTCACTGCAGAAGTCCAATAGGAGACATGAGCATGAGGTGTTCAAGAATGACTCTTCCACAGGAAGCAATTCAGAATGTTTTTCCACAATATCTATAACAGATCCAACAGGCTGTCCAGTGGTGGTGCAGCAAATTATGTCCACAGCTCTTTCCAAGAAGGATCTGGCTTCTGCTTCTTTTTCAGTAGGTTAGTACCCAGGATAAACACGAAGAAAGCACCTAGTGCGTATTAGCTAATACATAGTTACACATTCAAAACTCAATGGAGAGAGGATTAAAGTGCAAAGCAGCCTTGTTGAACTGAAAACAGCCACGGAAGGTGAGTGAAGAGTGAGACAAGGCTTATTCTTTTAAAACATTCAAGGAACGTAGGTCCAGATTTTCACACAGCCGCCTAATAATAAGCTCAGTGGCCATCAGCAGAATTCTCCATCCTCTGACACTCAACTATCCAGCCAAAAAATAAAAAATGAGGGTATGTACAAAAAAAAAAATGAGGATATGTGTAATGAGGCCCTGGGCCTTGGGTCATTGTGTGGGATAAATTGACTAATGTATATGAATGTCCTAATCAGAGCACAACTCAACGTAAGGTAACCAATGAACATTCATTTCTTACCCTTCCCATATATGTAAAACAAAAAGAGGTTTCCAAAGTAAGGAACTGTGAAGGGTCCCCTCATCAGCTCCCCTTGGAGACATCCTAAGCCTAATGTTTATATATGAAAGGCGTTTCACAGACCTCACCATCAAGCGGTTTCATTCTTCTGAAATGGGAAGCAAAACAAAGTGGTCTCAGTATCGGATAAACTTCGTCCATCCACCTATGGCAGCGGGTCACAACGCCTTGGGGGGGGGGGAACGGGGTCAAAGGACCAATTCACCGGAGCTGAATATCAGATGTTTACATTACAACTCATAACAGTAGCAAAATTAGTTATGAAGTAGTAATGACATAAGGTTTTGGTTGGGGGTCACCACAACATGAGGAACGGTATTAAAGGAAAGGTGGGAAGCACTGATCTACAGTATCCAGCATAAACATCTATTCATCTACTCAACACTCATTACATCAATACCAAACACCACAGATTACACTCTAGACCCATGGAGATTTTTTTTCTCTTTTAGTTATCATTAACTTGTACTTTGAATATATTAATGGGTTTCACTGTGACGTTTACAACCATGCATATATCCACCCCCATTTCCTTTATTTACAAATAGAAAGCTGCTAGTATCAGATCATCTGTTTCTTTCTTGATTTTGATTTGTTTATCAGTTCTCACACAGAAGAAAACGCATGATACTTGCTATTTCTGTGTGGATTCACTTAACATAGCAACCCCGGTGTCAATTAAGCCTCTGACTGAGACTCTGGGTGAATCGGTTTAGTGGCTAAGGATCTAATAATCTGCAGGACCGAAAGGTCATCACTAAGAAGGAAACTCTTAGTCTTTGGAACGATTAGACACTATTGGCTGATAAAAGAAATTGGTAGGAGTTTTGAGGGAATACGGGATGACTTCCGGTCTGCAGCGTGTGACAGTGACATCAGTCCTGGTTTCTCTGAAACATCTCACAAGAACGGGTAGGACAAAGGTGACAACCACTGCAGAGTTTTTTCCACACCCTCAGTGTGGAAACCGTGGACACACGGGGATAAATTCAAAAGCATGTGAGTGAGTGAGGAAAGGCAAATGTGCTGGAAAGAGAGGCTTGCCAAGGGCAGAGTGCTGAGACCACTGGCCATTTGCCCAGGGACACCTGGGAGACGGCCGGATGCACAAAAGCACTTGTCATGGACCCTGACAATCTGGCGTGGCTGCCGGTCTCATAGTGCAGAGAACTCATTCCCACAGGTTGCCCTTTGACCTCCACATGTATATTAATTCTCTCCCTCCTCCCCCCTCGCTTCCCCCCCACCGTGTGTGTGTGTGTGTGTGTGTGTGTGTGTGTGTGTGTGTGTGTGTGTTCCTCACTCCCTCCCTCTGCTTCCCCCATATCTCACTCTCTTTTCCTCCCCTCCCTCCCCACACACACATCAGAATTTTTTTTAATGCTAAAAGGGCTGGTAGAAGACTCTGAACTAGGAAATGCTCATAGAAATAAGAGATCTACAAATATTGTTTTATAAGGGAGACACACTGTAGAGGAAAGGGATAGTGACCCAGAACAATGTCAGGGTCCAGATGAAATTAAAGCTAATGCACTCAACTGGATAAAGACCTTAATTTATCCATAAGGAAGCTCAAATAAAAGTCATTTAACAAAAGGTCCGGTATTTGCTCTTGAAATCATGTTCTCCTTAACCTAATATCAAGCTTCCTTCCAAATTCTTGTCTTTATATGTATAGATTAGTGCAACTTGGCCCTTACCAGAGAAACTATTTCTTGCAACAAATAGTGGTTAAACACAGAAACTGACAACCGATCAACATTCAGAAAATACATAGCTGTGGCATGCTTGGCCCTAAATGGGAGAACTGAATTCCACAAATTGTTCTCTAATCACACACACACACACACACACACACACACACACACACATTTTATGAGACAGCAGTTTCCAGTTTATCAGTAAAGGGCAAGCATAAGGTTATGATTTGACACTCAATAGCCATATTAATATCCAGGCACTGCAGTGTACCTTGAAATCCCAACACTGAGAAAGCAGACAGGAGAAACCCTAGATCTCATTGGCCAGCCGGTCTAGCCAAATTGGTGAGCTCCAGGCTCAGTGGGACTGTCTCAGAAAATGGGGGGGGGGGCACTAGAGGCGGGGAGGGAGTGGAGAATGAGAACATGAAGGATGGTTGAGTTGTAGGAGGGACAGAGAGGGAGAGAATGAAAGAGACATCTTGATGGAGGGAGCCATGTGGGGTAGGGAGAAACCTGGTACCAGGGAAACTGTCAGGAATCCACAAGAATGGCCCCAGCTAGGGCTCCTAGCAATAGTGGAGAGGGTGCCCGAACTGGCTTTCCCCTGTAGTCAGTTTGGTGACAATCCTAATCGTCATCATAGAACTTTCATCCAGTGACTGAGGGCAGAGGTCCACAGCCAAGCACTTGGCCAAGCTCTGGGAGTCCAGCTGAAGAGAGGGAGTAGGGATCATATGAACAACAGGGGTTAAGATCATGACAGGGAAACCACAGAGACAGTTGACCCAAGCTGGTGGGAGCTCATGGACTCTGGACTGACAGCAGGGAGCCTGCAGGTGACTGAATTAGGCCCTCTGCATGTGGGTGGCAGTGTATGGCTTGGTCTGTTTGTAGGGCCCCTGGCAGTGGGACCAGGACTTACTCCTGGTGTATGGGCTGGCTTTCTGGAGCCCATTCCCTACGGTGGGGTGCCTTGGTGCCATAGAGAGGGGCTCGGTCCTGCCTCGACTTGCCAGGCTTTGTTGACTCCCAATGCATCCTTGTTCTTTCTGAGGAGTGGATGGGGGGCAGGTGGGGGATGCAGGAAGAGGGGAGCAAGGGGGAACTGTAGCTGGCATGTAAAACGATTAGAGAGTTTAATGTAGAAATAAAAAAAAAAGCAAAGATACAAAAGAAAAAAGATAAGGAGAGCCACTAAGGAAGACATCTCACACTGACCCCCGCCCCACCCTCCGAGCAAACCTGCACACACACACACACACACACACACACACACACACACACACACACACAGAAATAAATACATCAAGTTGGGATTCCATACACACCAACCCTCTCAAAACTCAGTTCTTAAGACAGATTAAGGAAGAAAATGCAATCTATCTGTAAATAACCACTCCTGCTTTGATGCTGTAATCATATTAAAAACATCCATAGCCTCCGAAAAGAGCAGCCCATTCATTCACATCATCACACAAAGTCTGCCGCCGGCATGGCCATCTGATACCAAAAAAACCCATTCACGGACTTATTTTCTTCTCCACTCTACCACTTGCTAAACACAAAACTAATTCTTAAAAATAGACTTACTCTGAAAGAGATTGCCTGAGTTGGTCCAATATAATTTATGTTTTTATGAGGCTTTGTCATTAATCAGAAAATTAGAAGATAGCGTTGTTCAATACTCACCAAGCATTTAGCATCTAATTAGTCTTATTTTGATGTTCCACAAAGGCAGCCAAGTGTGTGCTGCAAACAGGGCCTTCCACATAAGCTCTGCCCACCTTGATCCCAAGAAAGCTATTTCCTACAGACCAGAGAGCCCAAGAGAGACTCCTGTAAGACAAATGCTGTAGAGCATTTTAGCCCGAATTTAAATTCCAGGGGGGAGGCGGGAAATACACTCTAGTTCACATTTGTTTATGAGCTGTGCTTTTTTTTTTCCAATTCAATGTAATAAATGTTTTAGCTTAAAATGTGAGCTCTTCAAATTTTCTTAAACACTAATTCTTTATCTCACTGCTTAAGAGATTATTACTTTCCATCAAATAGGATGGAGACATCATAGAAAGCTGTAACGAGAAGGCTGAGGTTCATTCAAAGAGTGCTATGGATATTATAGTGTGATTTTATTGATACCATTCTGATATTGAGGAAGGGGAGTGGTCCTAGTTGGGATTTTCAGACACATATACTTTGAGCCAACATAGCTCTGTTATCAGCATCATGTTAAGCAAATAATAATAAATAATAATAATAATAATTAATGTAATTTTTCCTGATGAGCGTGATTGAGATGCAGAATATATGGTTAAAACTCTACCCAGGAGACTAGAGAGCGGCTCAGTGCTTCAGCGAAGTTTCCCCTCCAGCAGAGAGAGGATGGGTTTGTTTGGTTTCCTAGTACCCACAGGGCTGCTCATAACTGTGTCTGTGCTCCAGGTCCAGGAGATATGGTGCCCTCTTCTGGCCTCCCCTGGGAACTTCATTCATGCATATGGCGCACAGACACACAGGCAGGCACAACTCTCACACCCACAAAACAGTAAATAAATAAAACTCTTAAAGTAAAACCCTGTTCCAAAGCAGGAGTTAAAAAGCCGTGCTGGCTTGCTCAAGCCACTTGTTTAGAGGAATGCTATTTGGGGACTAGAGTTGCACCTTCCTCTGTAATTAATGTGTGAGCCAAAGGAGGTAATGAGTGACGACTGTTTACCACCGAGCTTATGGTGGTGCCCGTGTTCGGGTTTAAATTTTCAAATGTCCATAGATCTCCGTAGAAAGCAAAGAGTATGGGGAAGGCCCCACCCCTCGAGGCACGTCTGTCCGTCCAAGACGATTAAGCAGATGCATGGCCTCAATGCGCAGGGCGCTCCTGGGCTACAAAGGCGAAACGCAAAAGAAGCAAACTCAGGTTCGCCCCCTTTCCCTGGCTCCCTTCCTGCTGTTGTCAGCAGCCTTTCCGGGAAGCGGCTCATGGCCCCCACAGGCTGTGAGACTAGAGTACACCAAGCTGAACAAAAAAAAAAAAAAAAAAAAAAAATCAGGAAGAGAAATCGGGGGGTGGGGTGGGGGAGAGTAACTCATCCGGAAAGCAATGCAAACACTGGGGTTTTTAATCTATGTGATTGTCCCTCGGGGTTCCCTCGGTATTTTTCACACACTAGCGTACAGGTTGCGGCTACACCCTTCTAAATCGACCCCTGTCCTGTACTCTAAGCTACAAGCCCTGTCCCAGTCTCCACTACTCACTTCTATTCCCTCTCAGCTAGCCCCAGACCAACCCCCCCAAAAAAAATGCTCCAGTTCAGACTCCAAATGCTTAAAAATTTGGCAATTATCTTCATCTAGGGAGGAACACAGCAACTTTAGGGCTAGCACGCTACAATAACTAGCTGTACAAGCCAAGACTCACGCATGACTGTACTCCCCTCACAGATTAGCTAAGTTCGCAACCGGCTCCTTCTTCCAAATTCTCTTCTTTTCTCCACACACCTTTGTTAACTTCTCCCCACTTGTCACCCAAATGGACGAAATAGATCTCCAGGTACCTCTGTTCACTGTCCCTACCACCCACCCAGTGCAGTCCATTCTCCACCAGAAGGACCTTTCAAAGTGTCACAGGACTAGGAAGGGACACGTGGCACTTGGGGTCTACGGCAGTGTAAAGGTCACTTGGCTATCAAGGTTTCATCAAATGTGTAAACTAGGCAAATAAACAGCTCTGCTCCAACACGTCAGTAAGAGACACTGAAGAAGTGTGGAGTGTCCGTATTTATTTTATCCCACTTACAGGTTGACCAGTAAACCTAGTGTGCTTCATATACACGGGCCAGATTCGTTGGTCAGAGACAAAGGACCTTGTCATTGTTTGTTCTTTATTCTTTGTTCTTACTCTTTGGGGGGGGGGCCTCCATCCAGCTCCCAAATACACCTCACACACACAGAGGTTTATTGTTAGTTATAAATGCCCAGCCTTTGCTTGGCTTATTTCTAGCCTGCTTTTCTTAAATTAACCTGTCTATCTTTTGCCCCTGGGCTCTTTCCTCCTTCTCTGCTGGACATCTTACTTTCCTTCGCACTCGGTGGCTGTGTCGCTGTCCCCTAGCAGCCTCCCCCACCTCATTCTCTCTTGCAGTCTTTCCTTTCCTTGCCCGATTGCTCCTATCTACCCTCTGTGCCTGCCAGCCCCGCCCATCCTTGCTCCTGCCCCGCTGTTGGCCGTTCAGCTCTTTATTAGGACCAACAGGTGTTTTAGCCAGGCAGAGAACCACAGCTTCACAGAGTTAAAACGAATGCAGCGTCAACAAAAGCAACACGCCTTTACATCGTTAAACAAATGTCCCAGAGCATAAACCAAAGTGACACACCTTAAAATAATGTTCTCCAACAGGACACTGCTATTCATTGCTGTTGCACGAGGGTCACATTTGAATCTCTTGTGTCTGAAAGTGGCACTGTTTGTAAGACAGTACTGTGAAATGGTTATTCCCTGTGTGTCTAGAAATTACTTATTGTAGTAATAAAAGAATGTAAGTTAAAACATCAGAATAGAAAAACTAAACATCCTTCAGTAAAATATTTATCAACCACTTCATTGAAGGTTAGGGTTTGGTGAGGCAGGGTGAAGAATCCAAAACATTGCTTGACTGCAAGAATTTCATAGCCTATCAAGTCAATACCAAAAACAAATAAATGCGGTTTATTAGTAACCAAAAGAGGTAAACACACACTTCAAAAACACATAAGCAGCCAAAGAGTACACGATGATCCAGCAACCCTACTACAGCTTACTCTGCCAAATGAAACAAAACAATCATATTGAAGAGACATCCGCATGCCAGTATTCTTGCAGCACTGATGACAATAGCCACGATGTAGATAGAATCGGCCTAAGCACCTATCAGTGAACAAAGGAGTCTTAAATGTGGCAGGAACACACGATGGAATCCATTCTTTACAAAACGGTACAGCCTTGGAGAAGACTACGCTGCGTGGAATGAGCAGTGTGCTGAAACCCCGATTCGTGCACCGTGTCATGCGAAGGTGGGGTTAGAAAATGGTGGTCTCGAGCATTGAAGATGAAGGGGTGATTACCAGGGGCTGGCAAGGGTAGAGGCGCGAGGTAGGACGACAGTGGTTGACAGTGACATTGTTGCAGTTGGATAGGAAGCTTTAGAGTTCAATGTCCGAATGGGAGCTCTCTTAACATTGAGTTGCACACTCCTCAAAGTCACTACAAAAGGTTTGAAACGTACTCGCTACACATTATAAGTGCTGAAGATGAATACGTAATTATGCTGATTTGATGGGTGTATAATGTATGCACATATCAAAATATCCAATATACCTTTAATAATATGTGCCAGTTGAAATAATAAACAAAAAGCCTGAATTTAAAAGTTACCCAGTCTTAATAAGAAAGGATGAGGAAGACCAAGGGGAAGTGTATTTGCAAGGAATTGTGGGACAATACAGGAATATTTAACTATTTGCCCTCAGGGTGTCAGAAGGAGAGAGGAAAACAATTTGGGTTAAAAATAAACAAACTACTTCTAAAACATTGATAGGCATTAGAAAGGAGTAAGCTCTTCTGTTCTATTGCACGGTAAAGTTTCAACTGTTAATTTTTTAACTATGTTTCAGGAGAGCTACAAGAAAGCAGGTCCTTAGCACAGAGGAGTTATAAAAGTTGCAGTTAATGGGTCTTCTCATTACCCATTACACACTACACTTCCCGTAAACATGCACAAAATGGCACCTTGGCTAAAATTATAAGCAGATTACAAAATTATTTTAACAGTCCAAGGGGTCAAAATGGACAGTGGCTGAGAAAGGCTCAAGTGACAGACTAGGAACGTGGGCACAGAAGATCACCAGTGACGCATGAATGTAGTGACACCTAAGCAGTCATTATATCCAGTCGCCTCATTTGCCAGTGAGAAAACGGATGACAATGTTTGGTAACTTTTTTAAGGGCTGACAATTAGCTGGAGCAAGTTCAGACGTTCAGTTTGGAAAAGGGCCTTGATAGAGACTTCTGATTCCTGGATAGACTTTTTACCCAAAACACAGGAGGGACGCTAACAGAGTGCATTGCCGCTCGGCAGTCTTGTTTTGGTTGCTATTTTCCAATAAATTTATTCTGGGTCTAGCTTCTTGCCTCTTGGAGGTTGATTAGCTCTTTCCTTTGTATAAAAATGCTAGCGACAGTTTTCCCCAGACCCCTGTCTTCTCCCTGTGTCTCCCTCCATCTGGCCTCCTACTTGATGCCTCTTCTGGGTCACACCCTTTGAATGTTAACCGTGCCACCTTCGCCATGCCCGCTTGCCAGTTAGTAAGCCTGTTTTTCCTCTCAGTTCACCCCAGCCTGCCATTTCATCTGTCTGGAGAACCTGATGTAGATTTCACAGAACACACAGTGAAATACCAGCCACGAGCTCTGAAGTCCTCGTAAACACCGTATGAAATAAGCTCCTAGGAAAAGGTTGCCAGCTTGGGAAAACTCTGCTCAGTTGGTCTTCTTGGAAGTCTAAGGGACACAGCTCTGAGACAAAAATTCACCTATGTGCAGGAAGCTTTATTAATTCCAGTTATTGATTTCTCAAACCATTCTAAAATCCTCACTCATATCTTATTGGCCTTGACTCAGAAAAGAAAAACAGATACATGTTTTCCAGTAAGTTTCACAGCAGCACCTGCTTCATAACCATAGATTTAACTATGTAACTTTGAGCCGTTTTAGACAATAGAGGGAGAGGAAAAGGTCCATTCACTTTATAGTCTGTCATCATAATCATTAAAGTCCACAAAACATATCTTATACTCCAAACGATGAAGATATTGTAATAGCTGGAAAGCAAGCTTTAAACAAAAGTCAAAAACATTCCGCTTTAAATTTTATTATATCAGTAATTGACATCTTAGATTTTATTAAATATACTACTTTTCTTAAGAATCAAGTGCAGGCAGTTTTAATTGTTTCTTGACATTTTCTATAGCAGCAGGCATTTAAAAGCTCTATTTAACCTAGAATGGCTAACACAAAAATCAATAAATATCTGAGAGCATATTGCCTGTACTAAATAGAATTCAGAATTATAGCAACAAAATGTCCCAGTATCACTGCAGCCAAGAGCAATGATAGATAATACAGACAGTCACGTTACCAAAGTTAAAAAAAATAAAACTATCTGATTCACGAAAATGGTAATTATGTAAATAAGAATAAATTGGTTTGACTTCCCTAATGAGTGATGAGTCAAATTAGTGGCAAGATCAATCAAAATATATTCCATATATGACTACCAACACTTAAATTTGGCACTGACAAATACTATTGAATTTTTTAATTTGTGTAACAGCAGGAACACAGCATATGTCATCTCTAAGTGTGCAGGCTACATTAAATTAGATAAAGAATGGAATTTGGGGTCACTGTAGTTTTCTTTTTCACCATTACTTTTTTTCATACAAATAAATATTTTTCTTTCATTTACAGGTACATTCTTGGTGGCATTTCTAGCGATCCTTGGGCAATTTCATAGGATGTATTTTGAGCCTAGAAGCACCCCGCTCTTTTCTTCCCACCCTTCCCATCCAACTTTAAGATTTAGAAATAAACATTTTTAAAGTCAACTTAGATATGGGAAGCACATACATCCACTCACGTGTGCAAAGCATTCACATGCTTACACACACACACACACACACACACACACACACACACACACACACACTTAACAATAAATGTAAGTTATTCCCCAAACACTCCCTTCCACATTAAGGAGGTGTCCCAAAGTTAAAACCCTAATCAATATGTAATAATAGTCACACTCCAGTTGAGTCTATTATCTATTACATACCAAATGCCACACTAAGCCCTAAATCAGAGAAATGAGATACAGATATTTGGGGCTGGACAGATGGCTCAGTGGTTAAGAGCACTGGCTGCTCTTCCAGAGGACCAGGGTTCAATTCCCAGCACCATCTTCACACTGACCTACATATAGGCAAAACACCAATGCACATAAAATAAGTAACTAAAATATATATATATATATACATACATACATACATACATACATACATACATACAATAAAGATATTCTTGCCCCGGGAGCTTACAGTTCGACAGATTTTGTAATGTGGCTCCATACATTGCTCAGCTGTAAACAGTTATTCTACAAAGAAGCTTACAAACACTTAGAAGGAAATGAGTAAGAGATAACATATGAGTGCAGAAAACTATATTAATCATAGCATAGAACAAATCGTTCAGTGCTGTCAGTCTGACATGTCTGAGTCTAGTATCATCTCACAATTGGTTTATTGCCGCATATAAACAGAATAATTTCCAGAGTGCTGATGAAATGGGTGACAAATGCTTGGCCCCATATGCTAAGCACGTGACAATGACTGAGAACCAGGTCACGTGGCAGAAGAGAGCCATACATGTGACTCTCTGACATCACCATAGGTGGCTTAGGAAATGAAAGGCTAACATCATATAAAGACAAAAAGTTCCAATCACCAAACCACCAAGTATTTTGTCTTTAATCCTAAAGAAACCACTTTAGGGAAATTCTTTAAAAGGCAGCAGAGCAGGCCTATTTATCGGGAAAGAGAAAGGTAGTTGATGTCTCTTGTGATTTTTGAGACGGGAGTCTAACCCTGCAGCCCAGGCTGTCTTCCTATCAGACTAGCCTCATACTCCCAGTAATCCCCCTGCCTCGGCCACTCTCTAGTAACGGGATTACAGACGTGAGGTACCCCATTCAATTTTAAGCTCTGTTCGCAAAAAGATGGTCGATTTCAGGGAGCAGCCAGGAGAGCGAGCACACAGGAAAATCAGTCTTCCGGGTCTCACCTTCGCACTTCAATACTCTCCAGGCAGCACCACAACCCAGACACTGTGGCCAGATCCTGACAGCTAAGCTTTAAAAGCTGGCAGTTACTCTTGAACTTCCAAACAAGATCTAAAGCGCTAGAAGCACTCTTGTATGGTAGAATATGCCTATATATAATGTCATGACTTGGTTATGAAATGGATAAACTCGTTTTGTTTTCAAATTGTATCAATGAACAAGGAACGGGCAATGCCTGGCTTGTGTTTTAGGGGAAGAGTGTGTTTGCTGCATAGAAAGCAAGGGAGTCGCGGAACACTTATTAATTCTGCCCTCCCGGAGCCTCTGAGCAAAGAGCTGAGTCATTAGCAGCTTCAGCCTGCTCACCCCGGGAAGAGTCAGTCAGAGGCAAGAGAGGCTGCCCTTTCTCAATGCCTGGAGCGATATTCAGTGGTAAAGCCTGCCCAAAGCCTCACAACATAAGCTGTCCTCCACCAACGAACAGTACCAGCTTTGCCTGAGAAGTCGTTAGAAATGCAGATTCTTGAGTCTCATTTCAGACTTCACACTTCAAGGAAATTCCTCCATGGGATTTGTGTCTGCACAGAGAAAGTGAACCGGAAAGGACCTAAGGAAGAAGGCATCCTAGAACAACGCAGCCCATCCCAAGTGTTTGGCATAAATTTAAAACTTCTGCATACCCTGTATATCTCTAACCCTAACCCAAGAGGGTGGCATGGAGAGGCCACCAGAGATGACCACCCAGACATGGTTTACAGCCAATAGAAACTCTTTGTGCTGGATGGCTGGGAAGACACTCGGGTGGTAGGCACAGCCCCAGGGGCCCAGAGGACCAAGGAACCAAGCCAACTCCATGACAGGCATCAGGCTTCAGGTTCGCTTTACCGGAACTGAACAAGCAGTTCTTGGAAAGACCACAACTCAGGAGCAACCAATCAGCAAGCATCCCACACCTTACGCAATCTCAAGACCGCTAAAGATGGCTTCTCCCACCCCGCTGCTGCTACAAAGTCCCTAGCCACTAAGCCACCAACCAATCCTATAGCAACCCATAAACCGGGGTGTTAAACCCACCAATCAGTCCCCAAACTGACCTCCCCTCCCTGGAATTCCACTACTCTTGCTTAAAGAGAGCCTTCAAGCTTCTCTCAGAGACACCGTTGGCTCATTTGCTGAATGGCTGACCCCTTGCATGCATGGAAAAAATAAACACTCTTGTTGATTACATGTGTATCTGGTGGTCTTTTATGGGACTTCTTGTGGACCCCAACACTGACATCTAGCTCAGCACCTTGGAGATGGGCAGGTGGAGGGAAGGGTGGGAGTGGGGGGAGACACAGGATGACTTCAGACTAGCAAGCAATTTGACAGAAGCTAAGATAAGCCGTTAGCTGGGGTAGTGGGGGAAAGGTGAGTAGCAGTGGGGGTGGTTCTGAGAAAGCAAGCAGTTTAACAGGAGCCAAGAGAAGCAGTTAGCTGGAGGAGGTGTCGCACCGACAAGGAGGAGTTTAACAAAAGCTGATCCATCTTGACCTTGGATACCTAGAATAGAGTTGGGTAAATTCCCATGGGATCCTCCATCAAGGAGATCAAATTCTATTTAAACCTTTAATGGCCTCAGCAAGAATACAAGATGGAGAGACTTCTGCGCCCTGTTGCCCTGTTACCTGGGCACCAGCTTCACAGTGAATTCATCATCAGATATAAACTCATCTGAATTAAAAAAAAAAAAACTAGTGGGGCCAAATTGAGTCACTCATCTGTCTCATTCTGTTCCTCCTGATGGACCTTTGACTGCCAACCATAGTCTACAAGTAGAGCTGGGAGATTATGGCTGGAGATGACAGAAGACCTGGCACACATCTCCCTAATTTGCTGTTTCCACGTACCCCTCTGTTGACAATGGCACCGTCATGGTCCTTCACATGCATACAGCCTATAGGTACATCTCTTGACTACATATTTCATATTTGAATCCATTGCTATCATTTATACTTCAAACGCCTGCATATCTAAATTCTACAGGTCAGGAAACCCATTCCATCATAGCAACATT
Source organism: Cricetiscus sungorus (assembly GCA_030556225.1). Lineage (NCBI taxonomy): Eukaryota > Metazoa > Chordata > Mammalia > Rodentia > Cricetidae > Cricetiscus > Cricetiscus sungorus. The sequence continues at coordinate 5,103,751 of JANBXA010000616.1, forward strand.
AGTGCCAAGTCCCAGCTGTCTCAAATAGATGTTAGACAGCCTCCACTACTCTCCAAGTTCCCTTCCCAACAGCATGGCCAACAGTGTCAATTATATTTGCCGCCTTCTCCTTGGTCCCTTTGATTCATTTCTCTTCCCAGCCTGACTGTCAGGCACTGGAATTTGCACTCCCTCACAGGAGGTCTAGGCCACGCCTCTGATCTAAAGCCACTCAACATGCATAACTCAGGAAAGGGAATGGCTATTGAAGTCAATATCAATATATATTGATATCAGCAATATATCAATTGCTGATAAACGTCATGAGCTGTAGTCTGTCCGTATAAGGTGATACAGAACACGGCATTGCTTAACCATTCCTTTGGAGTCGTCTCAAAACTCTAGGTGATTGGCCAAAATGGAAAATTCCTTGAGGACAGTTGGCTTCCCCCATCCCTCTTTTGTGATAAATCAGTGATACAGTTGATGCTTGCTATCCATACAATAAATGTCTGTGGTCCCTAAAAAGTCATATGATGATGCCTAAATCCTGGATGTGATATTTGGAAGTGGGGAGTTTGTTAGCTAATGGAGTCATAAGATTGTAGCCCCATGAATGAAGTATGCCCTATAATACTAGAGGCATAATTTAGATTCTCTCCTCCTCCTCCTCCTCCTCCTCCTCCTCCTCCTCCTCCTCCTCCTCCTCCTTCTTGTTCCTCCTCCTCCTCTTCCTTCCCCTCCTTCTTCTTCATCTTCTTCCCTCTCCCTATCTCTCTCCTTTTCTTTCTCTCTCCTCTCCTCTCCCCTTCTAAGAACATAGCCATCTCCACCAGACAGATCTGCTTGCACTTCACTTTTGAAACCCCAGCTCCTGGTCCTATGAAAAATAAATGTTTGCACATAAGCCCCCTGGTCTATGGTATTTTTATAATAGCAAATCAACTAGCAATATTAAACAAATACATATTGAATAAATTAACTTTCCTAAGGGTTACTGTTTTTTAATTTCTAGATTCTGAATGAATATATCTAATCATCATATAATATGTGATGATTTGTCTGCTGACCTAACTTCTTCTTGGGGTGATTAAATGAAACCCTTTTACATTAGTGACAATGAAAATAAGCTGTGGAGGAAGATGTCACCATTAATTACAAACCTGAGACCCACAGCCTGTCACACTGATTTTATAATAAAAGAACACTATCAAGACTACGACTCTTAAAGTGAATCAGACGATTTAGTCTGATTCAGTGTTCTAGCCCCACCATAGTCATCATCATCATCAACTTGAATTGTCTTGCAAACTCCAATAAAGAGATGCAGGAACAGAGGCCCATGGGAATAAAGAGACACTCTTATGGACCCACAACTGCCTATTGTTTCAGCTACATAAGCAATCTCCAGCATTCTTGCCACAGCCCCACACGAGTTTTATAATAGTTTTTTCACTTAATTTGTTATTCTTTAATTTATCTGTTAACCAAACCAGCTAATGAGTGTTCACCACTTTACAAATGAAGTGGAAACCGACTACGCCTTCAAATAGCGAAGTCTAAATTCCGACCAAATTCTCAACATAAATTCATAAATTCACCAATTATGGGTCCAAAGAGTTTACAAGGGGTTTGTAATAATAGTAAATGCATGATATTCTAGCAGGAAAACTACTGTCATGTAGCAATCTAAAAACTAAAGCTCAAAAAAAAAAAAAAAAAAAAAGAATACCTAGGTTGATTTTTTTTCCTAAAACTTAAAGTTCTTCAGTTGTAGCTAAAGAGTTCCCAGTGCCTTTTCACCTCTCTGTTGGCCTCTAGAGTACCTCACTTAAATATAGATCGTCGACTTCCTTCTTCCTTGTATACCAAAAAAAAAAAAAAAAAAAAAAATACCAACTAAAGTTGCAGCTATTTTCACCCAATTTGACTCAGACTTCTGAAGGAAAACACAAACAGAAGCATGACCCTATCATTGTCACAACATCTGCAGGGACTTCTGGAAAGAAATCTTAACTATCTGGCACCAGCCACTTTGAGTGAGTGGCTATTCACCATACATGTGTAAGAAGATAGAAACAAAAGCAACATCCAGGGATTTCCCACCTTAAATAAAATCATACTAGGTCATGCCTCTGTGGGTGTGGGACTGCTCATGAGTTAACACAGAATGCTCAGGTGTGTGTGTGTGTGTGTGTGTGTGTGTGTGTGTGTGTGTGTGTGTCTGTCTGTCCCTGGGTGTGTATTTATATGTGCATGTATGTATATATGTATTATGTATTATGTATGTATGTTATTTTCCTCCAATGTCTTGAATTGACCATTTATGAATTCTCACTTTAAAGGAATAGTCATACATTTATTCGTTCAGTGCATAACACCCTATTGTTTCAGTAAAACTTGTCTGAAAGTTGTCCTCTCAAGGAAAATATTCTTGAAAAATCTGTTGTCCTCCAGCTAACACTTTGTTAGATTCTAATGCATACACACACACACACACACACACACACACACACACACACACACACACACACTTTTTTGGTTGTGTGTCCAGTCCACAAAGACAAAGACCATAAGCCAGGACAAAACAAATTGGAGCAAATAACCCACCTTGCTTTTCTTAGCAGATGATCTTTCCCATGATAGAACAAGCATCCTGTGGGTATCATGAAGTAGGCATCAGAAGACAGAAAAGCATATTTACTTCTTGAATATTTAAGCACAATTTCCATTTACTTTTAACAAAAGACACTTTACAACTACAAAGAACTAAGCCTCAAGTGAAATAAGGCCAGGACAGCATATGCACAAATAGAGGATAACTATAAATCATAAGGTTTTTTGTTTGCTCTAGAAAGACTCTGTCTGTCTCCTCACAGCCCAGGCCATTCTTAAGTTCAAACTTAAGTTCCAGAACACAAATGTACTGTCCCAAAATCTTCTATCTAGAATTCACCATGGATGTGTCTATATATTTGTTGATGAAGAGATATCTAAATTCACCAAAGAAAGCAGAGCGCTGTTCTGAACTATTAAACTCGGCTTCATGTGTGACAATGGGAGGTCATAGGCAATTAACACTGCAAATTGGAAGGTATAGAACCTTTGCATGGCCTTTAAAGGGTTACACAGTTGCCCATTCACTTGTATGCAATTATACACTGACAAGTTTGTAGCGGAAAAGTAGAAACATGAAAATACTTAGTAAAGCAAGCCTCCTCATCAAAAGCAACTTCAAACACTCTCTAGGGTTTGCCTGTTCAGGTCTTTTCCTGTATGGTTTTGTCCTGCCCATGATTAGTGCAAAGGACATGCAGGTGGCTGTTTGTCTCCGTGTTGTCAAGCCCTGAATTTGTCATCGAAGTAATTACTGGAATGCAACATTATTGCATTACTGGATCTCACGGTAAGGAGTTTCCAAAATCTACGGCATAGAAAAAGCAATACAAATATAAATTTAATTGAATGACTAGATGTATTATTGCTAGGGGAAAGGGAAATGTACCTTTGCTAACTAGCCATTCAGGGGAAATCATAAAGCAATTACAGCTACTATGGAATAATTTAGGAGACTGAAGAAAGATTAACAGGGTTTCATCTAATATAGGCAAGTATATTCTGATTCCTTAGTTATATCCCAGGCTTCATATGGATCGTTGTAAGCAAATTAGAAGTCTCTTTGACGCTTATGAATTCACTACCCACCTGATTTCCAAGCAAACTAAAGTTCTGTATTTTCTGATGGCAACGCCAATCGATTGCCAAGTTGATACTGAATTCGTGAATAGTGTGTCTATTGTTGCAGTCTTCAGTGAGATTTAACAAATATGCATGACATACACATATTGGAAGCAAGTAGGTTTTTAGAAACCTAACACGATGTATGAGGATGGTATCCATGTAGCTGATTTGTGACTACCATTGACAAACCACAACAGTATGTTTCAATGTGACTAGTGAGGTTTGCATTGGAACTGTGGAGAACTATGCTTAATGAAGTAATATGTAGACAGGTCCTATGGTTTAAAATGTGTGGGAATTCTCACTGCTACTGTCAATCAACACTTCCCAAGATGCCCTTACAGACAGCGAAAAAGCTGACTTTCATATTTTGTATTTGTAACTTAGTCAATAAAAGTATCTCAGAATAAACAAAAATATTATAAGCTGCATATAACAATAGATCAAACTGTGAAACTCAATTATAAATTATCTTGTTAAACTATAGATGCAGTTGTGTTATAGGTCATCATGTAAATTAGCAGAAAACTAGATATATAAAAATAAAGACCTTGGATAAAATTTTCTTGCCTCCTTTAACAAAAAATCAATATTTTACATGGATACCATTAAGACATTTGCATATGTGTAGGCATATAGAGACTATACAGAAACATAATGCACAATATCTAAACTCTACTTCTTTCATAGTCTAATAAGTATACTCATTCCTCTTTAAATTTCTATAAGAAAAAGAAGAAGACGAAAATGAGTAGCTTTACTTCATGATAAGAACTCTGAAACACTGCATGGGATGAAAAGAGTCAGACATTCAGAAACCATGTAACATGTCAGTGACTCATGACAGCTGTGACACACAAGCAAACTTCTGGGTCTGTTTGCTAGTCCCACCTGTACATAAACCATCTCTGACCCACACTCCAAACTTAAAGTACTTGCTCTGTAAGAAGATTCATGATAATTCACACACCCATCTTTTCTTTATCAATGGAATGTTTAAATAGCTCACTCAATGTGCTCCAGCTAAAAAGCTCCAAAGAATTTCTCAACAAAATGGCAAATTCACCTATTCCAAGGTATTACAACATCAGTGACTTACAAAGGTAAGACACATCCTGTGAAACACTGTGCAAGTAAGGTGCCCAGAAATGATGCTGATTCTGCGCCTTGGCCTTCCTGTCAACCAGCCATTGGGGTATTAATGGATTTCTTCTCTCTGTTTTGATGGGGCCCTACTAGTAACAGATTGATGAATTGCATTTGTAAATATCAGGCATAGATCAAAGCAGACGATGTTAGACACTTATTTTTACTTCAGTTTATAGTTTGCCACAAAGAAAACAAAACCACATAACATGGTAAAGTTCCTTCTTTTTGCTTGAATTTCCAATGAACAAAACAGCTACAGAATAATGCTACTTAATGTGATATCGCTAATAAAATGCAGAATTAAAGGTAGGGCCACTGGACTGTTTGTACTCTGACAGTTTCAGCTTTTCAAATACAATAGAAGTAACCAATTTCCTCGTTAGGGGCATGCACTACAAACCTTATTAGTAAACAGTTTGCAATTACACCCCAACTCGAATGTGATCTATGTGTACTATTTTTTGAGAGCCATGATAAGAAATGGCAGGCAAATGCTGGAAAGACAAAGATCACCCCCTCCTGTACAGTGTAACCCGTAAGACTCAGTCGGTGCTAAGCCAACCTTAAAATGTACTTTCTACATACTTTCCATATGAAGATGCCATTTAAGATGGCCATCAAAACACTGTATTAAAAATATTAAATCCTGATTTAAATTTCTGATAAGGCAAGATAATCTCTCTAAAATGCTATATCACCCCCAAAGTTTTGTCATGTTATAAATTTTTAAAAGGGACAAGTGGCTATGTCTAAAAATAGAGCTTCCTTTACAGCCATGTCATCACATTTCATAACTCGGCGGTTAGTAAACGCTGTAATGCAGATAATGCAGTGTCTAAACAGACTGTGTCCATCTTGAATCAGGTCCACAAGCATCATCACCCTCCACTTTGTCTTTGTTAAAGTAGATAATGTCTTTCCAACTAAAAATTCCACGCCCCCCCCACACACACACCCAGAGCCCTCCTGTTTCCCTCTAGCGTAACTTGTAGCGTTATAGGTATTTGCTTTGATAAAAGGTTTCCTGACTCTTGAAGAAGCATAAATCAAAGATCCCCGTATGTAAGTGTGAAGCTAATGCTTACCCAACTACCATTTGTAAAGGCAAGAAAATAACCAAGACTTTTGCTAGATTTTTTAGACTTTCCAGTTTTTAAAATGCCATTTTGGGGAGAGAAAAAGAGAGAGAGAGAGAGAGAGAGCACTTGAACCCTGTCTCTTCCAAGACTCCCAGAGCCTAGGTTCACAATGACAGGAATGTAAATAATACAACCCAGCTGTTTGCACTGGAAATTGGAGAAATTGGAATAAAATAAGCTTCAGTGTGGTGGCTGAAGACCTGTAAGTGGTTAGTGATGGCTTTTAAAATTAAGACTCTAAAAGGGTCGAGATCTAAACAGTTGACTGGAGAGCTCCCTAACAGCATGAAGTGGGAAAAGGATCGAATATGTCTGATCTGTTATTGGAGATGTATGTAGCTCGGTGCCGATTTTTGAAAACTGTGAAAGACTCACCAGCTTGGGCATACATGTGCAATCATGGCAAGGGAAAATAAATACAGTGTCCCTCCTGCTGTGATTCTTCAACAATGCCAAATGTATGTTTAATCTTCTTTGCCAGTAATCTCCTTTATTACTTCACATGGAAACCTTAAATTAATTACTCAATTGTCTTAGGCCACCTCGACTAATAGAGCAGTTTAAAGGCAGCAGTTGATAACCGTCTGAAGGGCGATGTCCACAAAAATCTGGCTGGGCAGACAGAAACCAGATAATTACCAGCCAGTTGACTGTAGCTGAAATTCGCCCTGTCCTGGGAAGGATGCTCAGACAGAGTGATTATTGGTCCTCTTCAGAGTGAGAAAAAAAAATAGATTGAGGGTTGAGATGAGCTTTTGTTGCTTGTTTTCAAACCCACGAAGGACTTTGAAATTCAAGAGGAGGTTTCTCACTCACAAAAGCGGGGTGTTGTATCCTCTGTCTTACTGGCATGAGACAAACTCACCAAGCCCCAGGTGGGAGGAGCTGGTCACTGTACTAACTACACGTTCAGTTCCAGGGGCTTCGGGAAATTTTTTAACACTGGCCGCGAAGTGGAATGCTGAACGGGAAGCATGGTCTCTCCAAGGGTTCTTAGAAAGCCCACGGTACCTCCTCCATTGGAGACCGGATGGCTCAGCCGGCAGCTCCAGAAGAAATAGGGCGGGCGACGGACCTCAAACTTTGCCTTTGCAAAAGCAGTTTCTGGAAATGTAGCATTACCAACAGACAGCAAAGGGCCACCCATCCCCTGAAGACACCTTTTGGCAGACACCTAGCCCTTTCAGGGGGGAGGAGGGAACAGCAAAGCAGGTGGGTAGAGGAAAAAAGCCTGTGCTACTGGCAAGATGTGGTCGACATCTGCCCGGAAAGGAATGAGAAGCCATCAGTCTCCCCCGCCCCGACCCCCAACCCAGAGCTGTACTTTTTCCCCCCTGAAGACTGACTGTTCCCTCGAAGACCCTTACAAAAGCTGTTTCATTCGGTAATAGCGAGTCTGCTTCCAGAGCAAAATAAAAACCTCTAAGCAAACGGGTGGGCGAGCCTCCGGAACTTACGGGCGCGATTCGGAGAGCAATCAGTAGCCCCCCGGAAACGCCCACCCTCTGCAGACCGGCCTGAGAATTAACTAGTCAGAAGTGGACAGAAAGTAGGTATTCCAGACGGGCGACCCCCGCGTTCCTGGGATCCTCATCAGTCCTCATTGACGTCTCCCTTGATTGCGACACCACCACCATCACTCAAAAAAAAAAAAAACAAAAAAAAAAAAAAAAACAAAAAAAACTCCTTAGGAAAAGTCTCAAATGCTCACCAGCCAGGACTGGTGAGACAGCCAATTAAACCCCACTTCGGCCCTCGCCTGGGTCTCTCGCCCTCTGAAATAAGAAAGGGAGGACCCTGCTCCCCAAGCCTCTGTCATGGCTCCGTCCCCCTCCGGGTGTCCCTGTTCCCCGCCCCTGTCCTCACCGTCTGCGGGGAGACGGGTGGCGGGCGTGGGGGAGGCCACGCGAGCTGCGGGACCGCATCTACCCTCATCTTGGTCTCCCGGGGCGAGCCCGTTTGTGCCCCGGGCCCTGGAGGAAGCCTAGGGAATAGAGGTGCCCACGCAGGCTGCGGGGGCGCGCGGTCCTCGCGTGGCCACTGGGGTCCCCAAAGACCGAAGGTTCCCGAAGGCGCGGCTCGCACCTACCTGCAGCCGGGCGTCCCGGTGGCGACAGCACCTAGCGATGGTCCTGTAGCTTCCGCGGGCCGACGCCAGCCTTACCGCTCACGCATCGCTTCCGAGATGCAGGTCCACTGGCACCATCCAGGGGCATAGGGACCTGAAGTCGGCCGGCGTGTGCGAGCGAGTGTGTCCCCGAGTGCGCGTGGGTGCCGCCTGCTCCGAAGGCTAAAGCGGGGCTCGGCACCTGCAAGCTGGGGTCCCCTCCCCGAAGCAGTGGGAGGTGCAGAGCGCGAGGCCGGTCTCTGGTCTCTCTGCTCCTTATCCCACAGTGTCAAAGTAATCAAAAGGTTTGTTGACTGGCGAGGGGACGCCGAAGTGTCCGCAGCCCCCGGCGGCGCCCGCGGTGGCCCCGGCTGTCCTCAGCGATGCGCCCGGTGCGCTCGGCTCCCGCGTCTGCGAGCAGGATCCAGGCGGGCTCCAGCCACCGCCGCTCCTATTCCATCTCCGATTTGTTTGCTTTTTAGCGGCGAGCGAAGACTTTTCTCTCGCCCCGCGTCGTCTCTCCCTTTCACACACGCGCGCGCTCACACGTCCCCCACCTCTCCCGCCCTCCCCCGGGTTCTCTGGGGAAAGGCAATTGGACGCGATGATTCACCTTCAGCCGAGCAGCCTCCCTCCGCCGCCGCGCGACTCCTCGACTTCCCCGGCTCGCCTAGGTCTGCGAGGCTCCGGTGTGGACCGGTTCTGAGCAGGCTCGCCGGCTCTGCGCTCAGCCGCCGTCCCCCCGCGAGGCGTCCGCGTGCCCGCAGCTCGCACACAGGTCCCCGCGGGTGCCCTCTCCGACACCTGGGCGCCCACGAGTCCGAGTCCACTTAGCAGCAACTCCCGGCCAGCTGCAGCCTTCCGACCCCGCCTGCGAGCGCAGCTAGCCCAGCTCCTGGCAGCCCACCCGCTGCCACTAAGGCATCTTGTGCTCCGAGGAAGGGGGACCCTCCGCTGCCCCCCGGGCACGAATGCGCCGGCACCTTCACCACCGCGAAGGTGCGAGTTCCAGCATCAGACAGCACAGGCGAGCAAGTGTCGCCTGTGTCACTTCGCCAAAGGCGGGAGTGGGAAAGAACAGAACAAGGGGAGGGGCCGAGGAAACAAATCCAGATCGCCGGGAGAAAAAGAAGGACCCAAGAGCAGTCAGAGGTTCCTCCTCTCCGAGTCCCGCCACGAGCGTTGTACTGGCAAAACACACTAGTGATGGTGAAAGAAAGTCACCCCAACGGGCAGAGCCCCGCTGGTCCACCCTAGACCCCCTTGCCACAGCTGGCTGACCACCGCGTTAGGAGACACTGGCCCCGCTGTGCAAAACACAGAGGAGGCAGGGAGAGATGGGCTCTGACGCTCCAGGCTGGGTTAAGCAGTAAGATGGGATGACAGGAGCACCAGGCTTTGACTCCCTCTCTCTCCCTCCCAATTCTTCTAACAGTGGCTGCAGCTGTTGAGAGCAAACACCTTCCTGCAGAAAAACACAGTAAGACAGCAGCAAACTCTACAAATGCTGGACTGTGTCTCCCTCTCGCGGGAAGACTGAGTTAGAACGTTTTGCAGGCTGTCAACTGGGACTCTGCATCACACACACACACACACACACACACACACACACACACACACACACACACACGGACACACACACACACGGACACACGGACACACACACACACACACACACAAATAAAAAGAGAAAATTGCTATCCGATTCCAGAGAATTTTGCAGTCTACCACTTCCAAACTCTGGTAGATTTAAAGGTAAGATTTTTCTATACGATGCCATGCCAGCATATTCATTGGTAAAGGAATCTCATGGTGTTTACAGAAATTTCATAGCAGGACCCTAGAAGGTCAGGTCCTTAAGGTTTGGCCAAATTGGGTCTTGTTTTAAGCAGTGTACATAAGATCTCACACGAAAAGCCTTGTTAGACTCAGTTCGTCTTTATTGTGATTATACATGAGGAAAACGTTAAGCTAATGGTTAGAATAGTATGAAAAAGGAGTAAATAAGAATAGATTTTGACACAAATAAAGAAAATGCTGACTCAGGAACTCTTACCCAATCCTTACTCGAGGAGACCTTGTCTTTAATTTTCTCCTTTTCTTCAGCTAGCTTAATTTTTAAAGATGGCTTAAATTCTTTCCAGTTCTGAGTTTCTGATTTTTCATATCCTTTAACGTTGAAATATTAGCAACATTCTTTCCACCAGCTATAAACTAATACTTATTAGCATATTTACAAAGAACTAGGGAATACGTTTGGTCACTGATTTTAACAGAATTAGTGATTTGGCCATATTTTATCAGATGGCTAAATTAAGATGGGAGCACTATTTTAATAATATTTCTCCTGATTTTATACAAAGGTTTTGTTGTATCAGACAAGATCAAGGTAAGTCCTCCTATAACTTTGCTATTTAGATATTGTGAACTTTGTGATTTAGTGCAAGGTTTGCTTTACATGCTTTATTGTCTATTTTCCAACTTAGCCCACTGTACTTTTACAAGCATATGAAAGAGTTAAGAGAATAAATGTGTAAGAACAAAATACAGCCAGGCGTTGGTGGCATTCACCTTTAATCCCAGCACTCGGGAGGCACAGGCAGGTGGATCTCTGTGAGTTCGAGGCCAGCCTGGTCCACAAGAGCTAGTTCTAGGACAGGCTCCAAATCAATACAGAGAAACCCTGTCTGGAAAAACCAAAATAAATAAATAAGAACAAAATACAACTGAAGTTACTCATCTGTAGTTCATTTGAAGAAATTGCTATTTTTTCTTCCATAAAATAGAGGAGGCAGAAAGTTTAACTAAATGGACAGTAGATTATCAAGCCTGAAGTTGTGCTGCTAGAGTGGTGAGCGTCTGCCATTCTGTTCCTTTTGAAAGAAACACAAACACCTACCAGTGCTGAAAGGTCTTGAACACCTTTGGTAAATCTCCAAGCAAATAGACCCAACCTACTTTCAGATCAGGATGTTGGAATCAGGACTACGGAGCAACATCTTTCTGCATTCCTCCCAAAAGGAACAAAATGGCAAACACTCATCGACTTTAACAGAACTCCAGGGTTGATAATGTACCATCCATTTAGTTAAACTTCCTGCCTCCCCTACTCTATGGAAGAAAAAAAAATAGTGATTTCTTTAAATGCTGGATTTAACTGGAGTGCAATTCCATCATAACTCAACGTGTTTACAGCAAGCTTTCTTCTCTCGCTTTAAAACGAGTCTACTGATGCACACCTGAGTGCAATTACCCGCCTATACTACAGGTTTTATAAATTGAATCACCGCGTGGCATATCTTTCCCCCACAGCTTCTTCCCATCAGCACAATTACACTGAGGTCCACCTCAAAACACTGCAGATACACATCAGCTCTTCCTTACTTCCCGGGAGTAATACTAAACACTTGACGTGCACCTCTTGTGCTAATTGCGGTTTGGGGACATGATGAAGCCACTACGGATATCTGTGAAGGACTCTTTCCTTGAACGTGTATCCAGTTCTCATAGGTAAATATCTAGGAATAGAAAGGCTGTGCCTCCTGGTGGGGTACACTTAAAAAAGAACCTTGTCTATGGTAGTGAGCATCGATGCACATTCCCCTCAGCTGTGGCGGAGATTTTAGGAGCACTCTAAGTCTCGGATAGACGCTTTATAGGTTGTCTCAACCAGCATCTCAAATCCTCACAACATCCAATAAAACAGATGCCATAACCCTACGTGTGAACAAAACGAGGTGGCTAGCGGAGGCCTGTCACATCAAAAACCAGGGAGTCGACTAGTTTATGTTCTTATTCACAGAGTCTCCCCACATTGTCCCTTCTTAAAACCACAAAAAAAAAATCCTCTCTCCTGTATTACAAGGACATCGAAATCATTAGGACCTGGATTCTGAAAAGTCACTAACGAACCATGTAAGAATGCAGAGACTGCAGAGTGGTGGCGGCGGGGCTGGCCTTTAATCCCGGAGGCAGAGGCAGGCGGAGCTCTGTGAGTTTGGGGCCAGCCTGGTCTACACAGTGTGTCTTACACATCTTCTCTAACAGCTCCTGGCGGGTACCGACTCCAGGCCGTGCAGAAGCTCAGCCAGCTCTTCATGGCTGAGCCACATTCTACTTCTTTCTCTCTAGCAAAACACAGTGCCTTGCCAAATTGCTGATAATGACTATGTAGTCCAGGCAAGCTTCAAGTATGATCTGTCTTCCTCATCCTCTCCAGTGCCAGTATTTCTTGCATGCATCGCTACACTCGGCTTCGTTTCTAGGGAATGGAGAGAGTTTTCCCACTTGCTGGGCTGGGGAGCAACCTCACTACATAGACCAGGCGGGTCTTGAACTCCCAGAGATCCACATGCCTTGACCTCCCAATGTTTGGATTAAGGGTATGTACCACGGCACCCGGTTTAATTTTTAAATACATTTTTTAAACATTTACGGAATTGTTTCTTGTAATACGGTAGATAAATGGAAGCACAAAACTCACATCTCTAACTTTCAGTCTCCCTGTAAATAGCAGCGCTTAACACACCTAACAGCCCGCATAGACACGCAGAGGCACAACCTCAAGACAAGAAAAAAAGGGGGTTTGTTTCACAACAATGATATGGAAAAAGGGCTGAGATAGATGGTATGGCCCTGTGGTTGAGCTGGTCCACATTTCTGCGTGTTACGGTGTCCTTTCAGCATTCAACAAACTGGCTAAGATGCTCAAAGCTGTGACAGTCTCGGGTTTCTAGGAGTAGTGGTATGGGAAACCTCCATGCCAAGAACTTTCCCAGTCTCTGCTGGAATCGGGTTTGTTACAAAGTTCCTGGACTACACGGTTCATACAGCCATGCCTGGCTCAAACGGGGGGGAAAAAATCGCCATCTCTCGGTAGGCAGAGCTGCATAAGCACCTTTTACAGGGAAAAGGAGACATTGTTTACACTCTCAGTCTAGTGGAATAGCTATCGCAGCAGCTAATAGTTTGCCCAGTAAATTAAATCAAGTGTTTTATGAGATGACTGAAAAGCATCATACCCCCATTATCGGCAACAGAGCTCCTGTCCTGGGTCAGAGCAGGATGTTTGTCCAGAATATCATCTCTGGGCTCATTCCTGCTGTTAAACATTTTTCACCCACGTTATTAAATATGACTTCATAACTCTTTGCCCCATTGGAAAGCAAGATATTCCTGTCAGCCACCGAGTGAATCCCACGGTATTAGTTTACAATCCACACGTACCTATTATGTAGTAGAGTCTAGCCTGTTAGAGTGGGAATAATGGGTCTGCAGGGATGGCTCCACGGTTAAGAGCACATAGTGATCTTGCAGAGGACGCAAGTTCAGTTCCCAGCCCCCATGTCAGGCAGCACCTAAGGCCTTTAACTCAAGCGCCAAGGAATCCAGCTCCTTCTTTGTCCTCCACAGACACATGTACTCATGGACATATCCCCCACAGAGACACACATACCACGTATTTGTTTAATTTTTTTTATAATTTATTTTTATGTTCATTGATGTGAGGGTGTCAGACCTCCTGGAACTGAGTTATAGATAGTTGTGAGCTGCCATGTGGGTGCTGGGAATTGAACCCGGGTCCTCTGGAAGAGCAGCCAGTGCTCTAAACCTCTGGGCCATCTCTCCAGCCTTTTTATTTTATTTTACTTTATTTTTTTACAGGGAAGTGGTGCATTCTAATCTCACATCATCAACTTCGGTAATACACACACTTTGTTTGCTTCTTGATATTTAGTTCACGAGATGAATACCCAAATAAACTTGACTGAAACCCTTGGCACCAACATGCTATATCTGTAAGCGAGACTTTTTTGCCTCAGTAGCTACAATTTATTGGTTAAGACTTGGGACAAGAGTTATCCCTTCTAGGAAAACATCTCCAATTCTCCTAGACTATGCTTTCAATGTTTTCCTATGAATTCCCAAAAACCTGTGCTTTTTTACATGTATCACATTGTGTTGTATTTGACTTAACTTTTATAATGAATTTCCAATTAGTCTATGTATATATTAGTAGTGTATATTCATATATGTCTTTATTATAGCCAACAAAACCACATATATAAACAGATGGATGGCTCAGTTCATGAGGCTGGGAGATAATACATGTTTACATTTATTTTGATACAAATGACTTTAAGTCTCCATCCTGAAGACCACAAAGTGATGTTCATCTAGCGTTGAGATCACCAAGTTGTTACCAGAAATCTTGAAAGGTGAGGACATTTAGCCTTTTGGAAATTTGTCTTCTTCATTCCTACACAAACAAACACAAGTGTACACACACACACACACACACACACACACACACACACACACACACACACACAAACAAACACACACAAACACAATGCGTCACTCAATCCTAGTCTTTCTGACCTTGAAGACAGATGGAGGAAATCCTACTGTATATATGTTTCTCTTATTGGTTGATGAATGAAACACTGTGTGGCTAGTGGCCAGGCAGGCAAGATAAGTGGAGCTACCAGAGGAGGAGAATTCTGGGAAGTGTAGGCACACAGGAGGCGAGAGACGTTACCAGAGGAGTAACAACATGCTGAAGCATTACCAGGTAAGCACAGTCTCACGGCAATACATAGATTGATAGAAATGGGTTAAAATTAAGACAGAACTAGCCAATAAGAAGCCCTAGTCACTGGCCAACAGTTTTATAATTAATGTAAGTCCTGTGTGTTCATTTGGGGCTCAAGGGCCAGGGGTCCAGCCAGGGCAGGAAGCTCACATCACAGAAGACACATGTTTGTTTTCTGCATTCAACTCTTTCCATACATTTCTCAACACAAGCCTCATTTTAGGATAGTATCTAAGCCTACTAGATACTAAGTTGCTATGGCACAAAAGTTCTGCTTTTCTACAAAGCAGTTCTCAAAGATCAAAGGAAAATAGCCTTCAAGTCCAGAATCCCCAACTTTTCTCAGAATATACTCATTGTGAGTCACAATTGTGAACACATCTTCCCAGTATGCCCAATTACTAGGATAGTTATATGCATACAGGAGGAAGAGACTCAATATGAGCGTGATGCTGAGCTTTTCCCTGGGAAAACTGGTCCTGATGCTGAGCAAATATCTGATGTCTAGATAGCGTCATGCCTTGTGAACTCTGAGGACTGTCATAGGGGGATGAGGTCTCTCCATGACTGGATACTTGCTGAATGATCAAAGTGCAAAACAGCTTTGGGGAGAATCTAACAGTTGTTTCCTTATAGTTTAGAGAAGTGCTTGCTTCTTATCTGAAAAATTCTAAAACCAGAAGTGACCAAGAACACCAAATAGAAAGAGGGAGAGTCATCCAATAGTCAAAAAACAATGCTATCATTTCATGGCTGTCATCATATTAATCTTGACTAAGTAGACATCACAATGGTAGTGGTCTGAGATATCAAGGCATTGAGGGGGGTGGACAGCCATTTCTTGATTTCACTTAACATCTTGTGTCTACGTTTCAATAAGCAAAATGCTCAGGTCTACGAATAATGGTCTTTTAGGTGTTTTGTCTCTGTGGCTCTGTGTGTGTGTGTGTGTGTGTGTGTGTGTACATGTATATATATATTATATATATACATGTATATATACATATATCGGTTTAGCTAACAATATAATAATACAGTTGGCTAAGATTCCATGATTTTCATAACTGTTGTAAATATAAATGTAAATATAAATCCATCCTACATAGCGAGTACAGGACTGCGCTACAACAGACAACTCCAGATAAATAAGAAATGAATGGCCCATACGGTGATGAAGATAAGAGTTGCAGTCGGACACAATAGAGAAGAGAGTCAGGACTGAGGGTCCTGTCCTACCTTACTTTCCCCTCCATCAGAATAAAAACCTCCATTGACTTAGGTGGAAAGTCAGAGCATTTAAATGCACCTCATTCAACTCATTGACAGGCTTGGTTCATAAGAGTTTTATGAGTTTTCCTTGAGTTCATCCTTCCCCAGCTTCTGCCTGTGATACACAGCCTCCTGTCTGCACTGCTAGCTCAGATATCTGTCTCTTAATGCTGTCTCGCTGGTGGCAATCCTGAACAATTAATGTCTCTTCTACTCATCATTCTTCCTGCCTGATTTATTAGATCAGTTCAATTACTTTTTATCTCTGGTTTGCTTTTGTTTTTAGCTTACGTATTATGTTTTTATGAGTGTTTTACCTGCATGCATGCATGTATATATTCACTACATGCTTGCCTCGTGCCTGTAGGACCTGAAGAGGGTATCGGATCCACTGGAAATGGAGTACATTTGGTTATGAGACACTAAGTGGATATTGGGAATCAAACCCAGGTCCTCTGGGAGAGCAACCAATGCTCTCAACTGCTGAGCCATCCATCTCTCCAGCCCCGATCCTGACTTATTTTTTTCCTCACCACATTTCTCCCTATAAGGTTATGGAAGCAAACAGATTCTCGCGTCTTTTCAGTTTTAAAAAATACTACTTTCATTTGCAGATGCCACATTGTAGAATTATGTTAAATTCCTGGGTCTTCTATTCATTGCTTATAGTCATGAGACCTCATATTGGAATTCTGCACTTACATATAACGAAAGGGATTTTTCCCCAAATTAATTGGAATACTGTTTCTCCCTTTTATTGAAAATAACTTTTTCCCACTTAATATATCCTGATTATGGTTTCTGCTCCATCTTCTCTTAGTTCCTCCCATCTCCACTCCCATCTGGAACCTTTCCCTTTCTACCTTCATTAGAAAACAGACTTCAAAGAGATAATAATCAAATCAAATACAATGAGAAAAACAAAAACTAACTCGCTGTGCAGTTGAGCAAGGCAAATGAGCAGAAAGAAAAGAACCAAAGAGAAGGCACAGTGTTGTAGAATGTTATTTTAAGGTGTGTTACTTTTGTTTATGCTCTGGAACATTTGTTTAACTATGTAAAGATGTGTTGCTTTTGTTGATGCTGCATTTGTTTAACTCTGTGAAGCTGTGATTCTCTGCCTGTCTAAAACACCAGATGGTCTAATAAAGTGCTGAACGGCCAATAGTGAGGCAGGAGAGAGGATGGGCGGGGCTGGCAGGCAGAGAGGGTAAATAGGAGGGGAATCTGAGAGAGAGAGAGAGAGAGAGAGAGAGAGAGAGAGAGAGAGAGAGAGAGAGAGAAGAGAGAGAGAGAGAGAGAGAGAGAGAGAGAGAGAGAGAGAGAACGAGAACATAGGGAGGAGGATGTCAGGGGCCAGCCACAGAGTCAGAGTGAACGTAAGAAATAAAAAGGAAAAAGGAAAAAGCCCAGAGGCAAAAGGTACTTGGGATAATTTAAGGAAAGCTGGCTAGGAACAAGCCAAGCTAAAACCAGACATTCATAACAAGAATAAGCCTTCATGTGTGGTTTATATGGGAGCTGGGTAGCAGGCCCCCAAAAGAGCAAACGCGCTGGGTAAAACAATCGACAACACACAAGGATCGGAGACCCCCTCATTTGCACACTCAGGAATCCCATCAGAACACTTATAACACCTGCAGACTCTCGGTTTAACAAGAAACCAAAGAGTTCACAGAGCGAAGCCCGTCCTGAAATTAAGAGCCAGGCGACAGAATCCTGGTGAGGAGCCCAGGAGTTCCCAGCCCTGAGTCAGATATCCTCCTTCTTAGTTGTTTGCTAACTAAACAGATGCTGATACATAGTTCTTGTTCATCCTCAGAGCAGAGCTAAGAAGGCAAAAAATAACTAAGTGAACATACATTGAGACTGTTTCAAAATGATGCTAAATAGTGTTACAAGACACCCCTCTCTTTCTTGTAGTGACTACATCAAGTGGCCATTGTTTGGGGACAGCAATCTGAAGCTCAGATATTAAGCAACTTGCCCGATAAGTTCAGTTAGATAGTATGGCATCTAAAGGTATAATTACACTTTTTTTTTTTTTAAGAGAAGATGGACTAGAAACCAGAACTTCGATTCCCAGTCAAGTGTTCTTTTCATCCTGTGCTTCAATTATTTCCAAGAAGCTTAAACGCAAGCCCTGAGGTTGCTGATTACAAAGTTGCCTCCCTTTCTTACCTTCTTCTAAAATCTTCTCCATTCAGTGAAAAACCGTTTGTTTTGGCGCATGTTGGCCACCTAGCGTCAAAGCAGAGCCATTGCAGGCAGGCACTATCACTTCTACTGAAAAGAATGTCAGTATTACTGCTCACTGCAGCAAAAATAAATCATGGAGGAGGCTCTGAAGTATCTGAATGCTAGAAGCTTGTACTTGTCAAATATGAGCCCATAACAGAAAAAAAATATCAAAATGAGCAGCCAGTATTAAATGACGATTTTTAAATGGTATAAAGATTTGCTCGTTCCAAAATGCTAGGAAAAAGCAAAGAATTAAAAAAAAAAAAAAAAGGAAACAAAAATCAAGTGGGGGAGTAAAAAGAAATGAGACAAAATTTAGTCATGTTCAGAAGCAGCCAAAAATTAAGAGTTATAGCCAAGGTTTTTCACACTTTTTTTTTTTAATGAGGAGGTTAATTAGGCAGTGTAATGAGCCACAAAAGAGATTAGGGGAACTGCCAATATTAATGGTATGCAGAGAAATAGCTATCTAGACAACTGATGGGAAACCTATAGACATTAAGTCCTACCTACCTGTAATGACAAACACAATGGACACACAACAAGGCGTCCTGTAGGACCAGTGCCAGAGCCCCAATCTCAGGGGATTGACTGCTCCTGCCCTTAGCACAATTCAATAAAGCAAAAACAACGACACTGTCACAACAGGAAGCTATTAACATCATTAATCCACCTCTATGAATGCCCGGGGGGGAATAAGCTTGAGCATGGACGTAAACCATGTGTTCATTTCAAACTTTGGAAGCAGGAAAATGACCGTAGAACTCTGACCACAAGAAAGGGGAGGCTTTTTATCTCCTTTCTCAGGTATTTGTGTATTAGTAAGGTCAACATCTACTGTGGAACTGGGGTCTCTGCTGCAAAAGGCACAAAGACATTCAGACCCTAACACGTGTCTCTGTTTCCGTGCGTGGGATGGAGGGCATACTCGCTAATGTACCATGATGATTTGAAATTCTATTCTCTTCCCTGAAGTTCTTCTGTCCCTTCTAAAGGGACTATGGTTGATGAGTAAGTTAAATGACAACTATAACTTCCCTACTTTAATATCAAATATCCCCAAAATTTAGTGATGCACTACCTTCATTATCTACTACCCATTTCACAACAAAATATCAGCCTGTGTAAGGCCAGCATTCAAGTCATCCACACCGCCAAAGATTTTATTTTAGTTATCATCTAGATTCAAGACAGAGAAGCCAGGAAAGGAGAAGGGAAAGCAGCAATTAATAGAAGTAAAAAGGTTGTTCCAAAAACATATTCAGTGTCGCTTCATTTACAAAGTTTGTCTTCAACCTAAACCACCTAAAAGATATACTTGATTTAATAACATGCAGCTATGACAACTTCCGTAAAAATCCACTTGTGAATCCTGGGTTTCACTATAAACTTACTCTGATTTTGACTTCTGTGGATTTCAGATAAGCTAATGTCAAACTCCTTATGATGTGTCATGCTCCGCAAGGGTATTTTCTAGCACTCACCTCAAGACCACCAGCAAGCACTCTGGAAGTTCGCAGGGCACCACGGCCTACCCAACCACAGGCTTCCAGCGTTTCTGAAGGAAACACTGCCCCTACTACAACTTTCTTTCTAGAATAAAAGCCCTCAAACATCAGTCCTCTGACTTCAGCAGATAGAATTATTTAGCTTTCAAAAATCTATTAAGATGGTTACAATTTTACAAGCACTACCAGCATAAGTTTGGAGCAATTAAAATACTTATTTTATTTCAAATGGCCTTCTTAATTATCAAAAATGTAAACCAATTATTGAAAAAAATAAATGATTTTGACAGAACAATAATTATTTCATTATTTTAAGGAGAATAAAGATATGTTCAGCCACACATTCAAAAGATAGATATAGATATCGAGAACGAGATCAAGAGGTAGAGAGAGAGATAGAGAGAAAGAGAGAGAGAGAGAGAGAGAGAGAGAGAGAGATAGAGAGAGAGATAGAGAGAGAGATAGAGATAGAGATAGAGATAGAGATAGAGATAGAGATAGAGATAGAGATAGAGATAGAGATAGAGATAGAGATAGAGATAGAGATAGAGATAGAGATATATTGAGACAGGGTTTCCCTGTCCTGGAACTCGCTCTTGTCGACCAGGCTAGTCTCAAACTCACAGAAATCCGCCTACCTCTGCCTCCCAACTGCTGGGATTAAAGGTATATGCCACCACTGCCTGGTCTCAAAAGATACAAATTTCAAAGTAAAACTTCTTTGCAAGGAATAAAAACCTGTATGATTAAGCACCTGAGTTGAGCCGTAACGAGTACTCTGAAATCTTGCCTCATATATTACTTCAAGGAGGAGATGCAATTGTGAAATTGTGTAAAATAGAGCCCACATAACACAAACCCAGCTAGCTTGTCCTTCTCCGTGAGAATCACTATATCCAAGGTTGTCAAAAGACATGAGTAGAACTTACACTAACGAATCCAGAAGTTTTGCAGCTGCATCTTCTGGCATCTTTGATTGGACCCATATCCCTTGTCCGTTTGTAACTTCCATTGTGGATGCTGACAAGGCAGCTGCTCTGTGATCTCTTCTGACTTAAGTAAAGGACTGGGTCAAAAAGATGGACCAGAGGAATAGAAGAGTGAGTGTTGTTTATTGTGCTTCAGAATTCAGACTAGAAATCCTTTAGTTGCGTTTTGTTTGTGGAAAAACTGCCCCCTTTTCATGATAATTACTTGAACAGCCTAGACAAATGCTTTCCACTTAATATCTGAGAAAAAGTACAAGTTGCTGTTGGGCACTCCTGTGTATAGAACTGTGCTTGTCAATGCATGGGTCTTATTTTCTAGACTTTGAAGGTCAAGTTAAAGAGTTAAAATGTTTATTGGCCCCTGAAATCTACTAAAGCTCAACGTATGAATGGGATGTCTTTAAAGATTTTTGTCTGTCATGAAAACAATGATTAAAATAGAGATTTGCTTCTTTTACATTATTTAAGGAAACAAAACCCAGAGGCTGAATCAAGTTCTCAGTTTACACCACAAGTATATAATCCCTCAAACTTTGGGGAAAGCAATTGTGAACCTGATGAATGTACACTATAATTTCACAAACTTCCAAGGGATCCAGGAGTACCCTGATCCATCAAGTGATCCAGCAAAGAAGGGCTTACTTAGTCAGTTGATAACTGCCAACATAAAAAAACAATCTCCAGTTTCTCAACTTGGCTAAATTATGACACACACACACACACACACACACACACACACACACACCTCAAAATTGATATATTGAAGTCTTAACCGCCAGTCTCTCAGAATGTAACTGTATTTTGACACACTATCGGTTTTAAAATGAGGCTTTTAAAGAAGGGAAACTTGATCCAACATGACTGCTACCCTTATGAGAGGGACATTTCAAAACAGGTGTGTACAAAGGCCATGGGAAGCTAAGTATCGGCCAGTCCAGACAAAGGCCTTGGGGGTAAAACGTCTCCATATCTTCATCTCAGAGCTCCAGCCTCAAGAACTATAAAAAAAAAGTTATTTTCTGATGTTTAAATCACCAGGCAATGGTACTTTGTGATGGCTCTTCACCACAGTAATGATAAATTAGTCATCACTACCTCTTAACAGAATATGCTTCAAAACAGAAGGTGACCTGAAGGAGGGGGTTCCATCCTTACAGGTCCCATTTGTGATGCTGATAACCAAGCAGAGTGACATCCCAGGAAGGACCAAGTGTCCTGGCTCAAAGGTAAAGAAGAAATTGTCCAGAGGAGGAGGAGGAAGTTGTGAAATATACACACCTAAACCAGAAAGCTAAATCACTATTTTCCACACGGCACTTTTACTTTATGTATCCACAAAACCCAAAATATCCAAGATGCATTCACATCCAGGTTTCTGAGCTGCAATACAAAAGGCAGTTTCAGTTTCCATGTACTCGTAGTTGAGGATATTAGTGAGTGGGCAGTGTCTCTCATAAATTATCTAATAATTGCATGTAGCATATAGTCACTCAAAGCAGCCTCTTGCATACTTACATACAGCACTTGAGTTTTCATTTCTCCGTAGCTGCTCTAACAGTGGAAATAGCCTGACATGAACAAAAGGCCAGGTAATGGAATACAAAAAGAAAATTTCCAGAACATCTCATTGCCTAGGGAAGGACTGACGTTTTCACCTACTCTCCTGCCATTCATCTCTGCTTTGCAGGCATAAAGAATTATCTGAACACAGTATTACCCAAGGCAAATCTCGTGCAGCCACGGTCTCTCCAGGCTTAAGAGAAAGAACATTGTCTTCCAAACAGAAAAGACAGGGTTGAAAATCAGATTTCTACTTGCTTCTTGAATAAGTTAAATGAAATGTTGCCTTCCAGTCTGAGGCGCAGGAGGGAACTTATATAATAACAACTACCCTAATTATAAGGCTAGTGGCAGCCATCAAATAAAATTATTTTAGAATCTGTTTGGGGTTTTGTCTGTTGCAAGAATGGGTCCCCAAAACCCTATATCAGCCTAACAAATAAGTAACAACCCTTAGTTTATCCCCAAAAGGTCCTTTTCTATAGTCATTGAAGAACAACACCCCCCCCCCGCAAAAAAAGCCAAATATTTCAAGGATTTTGAGGCACAGGATTGATAGTAACACTAAGTATTATTGTGTGTTGTGAGTGACATTTGGATCGAATTCTGACAATAATTTGCTTTGAATCAGAGGGTGTAGCTAAAAGCTGACCAAAATTAACCATAGAGGTTTTGGAGGACTGAGAGCAGATAGAGAGACAGGAAGTAGTAAAGTAGGACTTAGAGAGGGTCTTGGCATTTTTGGATGGAGGAACGACAGACATAGGAAGTCACCAGTCACCTCTCCACTGCTTCTGGGATCATTCAGGTTCTTACCCCGATATTTGACTCCCGAGTTTTTATTAATAAAGAGTAACTATATAAATGCATCAATGTGTCCCTGTTAGAATACCCACACACAGAGGGCCATAATTAACAGAATCCTTCATGGAATACTGACCATATTCTAGCCACACCTGCTCCCGCTCACAGATCCCATCGCTAAATGTTTAATTGTAGTCGACATGCTTGGAAATGGGTAGAACCTTTGTATCGGTTCCCTGGCTGGTGGACTAAGACACATATAATAGAGAGTGTTAGTTAAGAGAAAAACAC
The DNA here is from genome assembly GCA_030556225.1 of Cricetiscus sungorus. Classification (NCBI taxonomy): domain Eukaryota; kingdom Metazoa; phylum Chordata; class Mammalia; order Rodentia; family Cricetidae; genus Cricetiscus; species Cricetiscus sungorus. The sequence continues at coordinate 5,127,123 of JANBXA010000616.1, forward strand.
ACACACACACACACACACACACACACACACACACCTCTGTAATTTCCTCTCTAATTCAGAAAGAGAAATAAAGCTTTCTTGTAGAACGTTCATAATAAATCTGTATTGATTTCAAATTTATAATGAAAACAGTATAGAGAAGGAAGAGACTTGTGAAGAAAGAGAAAGCAGGTTCCGCACTCCATAATCCATCCAAATGTCTCCCCCTTGCTTTTTCAGCTCGGTAGGCCTTCAGATCTCAAATGACTGAAGAGGTCACGTAGCCCTGGAAAATGCTACCATTTGCTTTTCAATCAAGAAGCTAAATATGTTAACTAAAACCGTACTCATTTCTGGATCCTATGAAAATTCCAGATTTCTTTTATTTGTTTAGAAAATATGCGCCACCTAAAAATATATCTGCATTATATACTGTAATACTACTATATGTACACCCTCAGGTGCGTGCCTCAAAAAGATGTTACAAATGTTTTTGCATATGAAGTTATGGCTGGAAACTTACTTTCCTTGTAAGTCACAAAGTCAATGAAGCAATGACAATCAGAGCAGATAACCAAAGGACGTTTAAATTGGAATAGTTTTTCGTTTACTGCAGATGCTCTGAAGGACAGTTTCCCAGACAGCTACACATTTACATAGGAGATTCAATAATATCATACTTGCAAAGTAGCTAGATATTGAGGCATTTTGGATTTGAGGTGATAAGATTAAAGGGGCATTATATGAAAACTTTGATTTATATAAATGAGAAAGGGTAAGGGCAAAATATCACTTTAATTACTGACGGTGAATATGTCAGGATGAATACAGCATAAGAAAACAATTTAAATGGGAAAACATCCTGAAGAAAAAAAAAAAAAACGAATAAGACCATTTAGATGTTCTTCTTATTAACTCTGTATCTCTGTAAATTGATGAATGAAAACATTTCTGGCTCTAAAAATTAAAATGGAGATTAACTTAGAATCCAAATATACAACTAAATGAAAAATGAAAACTAGTTTGATTATCTGAAGTGAAAAAAAAAAAAACTGGCTTCGGTCAAAATTGCAATTGAAACCAGAGGTCACAATTTTATTCATATTTAGCAGAAAATTTGCAATGAAGAAGTTACGGATGCAATGTCTTGGAGAAATGCAGTGTTGTAGATATGGGGAAAGGGTAAAGGATATTTACATAGAGCGATCACAAATTTTAAATCTAATCTACTCACAAGAAATCAGCATGAACTTTAAGTGCTAAGCACCAAGGTCGGGGAGCTGTTCTGGAACATTCAGAGATCATTTTCACAGCACAGTTCTGAGGGCTGAAGTGTTGGGACTTTCAGATCGTGTGTTTCTCTTCGGAGATGTTTGCTAAAGGACGTGTTGTTCGTCTAAGACTGTAAGTAAATGTTTGAATCTGCTCAATGAACTTACAACGGTTAAGTGAAACGACATCCAATCTAGTCTTGATCCGAAATGATCTACCTACCCATGACACAAAGCTGTGCCTACTTCCCTCACTTAGAACCGTATCTGCTACTTCCTTGAATAGTTTATTGCAGTGAACAGACCATTCATTCTCCCAGCTACCTTTAGAGCTTGACGCTGGATCGCCCTTTTCCACTGGGAGAGCCTCACAGGTGAGGCTTTACACCTAGGGCGTCTGCTGTAAATCCAGTGGTCAGTGGGCCAGAGACAGTGTGATCTGAAAACTGAAAATATTTAGCAAATCTGGCAAAGAGAAAAGAATCTAGAGCAAAATCGTGGTATATTTATTAGCTAAGTTGGTTTCTTTAATTGCCAAAAAAAAATTAATTTCCTGCAATTCTTTTACTAAAGACAAGCTCTAAGAAGTCAAAAAACCTACTAGCAGGGGAAAGGGTGGGGGTAGAACTTAGGGCTGGAACAAAAAGTAAGACACACAAAAACAAATAATGAACTTACAGCAAAAATAAGTACAAGCTAGCACCCTGAAAGTAAATTTGCGAAATTAGCCCCATTTATTGACGAGAATAATAAAGCACAAAATGATAAAACAGAAATGAAATAGAAGTGAAGATAAAATACTTTTTGAAAAGTTCCCATTAAAATAATGGAATAACTCTATCCTTCTGGTGTCCCAAACCTAATAACTGGAAGTATGAAAGGCTGCTAAGGATGGAGGGTGCTGTAACCTCTCACACATTGCTAGTGACAGCCCAAAATGCTACAACCGCTTTGGGAGCTTAGAAATTTCTTTCAAACTGAATACCCTCTTTCTCTACAATTCAATAATGACAGCGCCTAGGTATTTACCAAAACAAGTTGGGAAATTCTGTTAGCATGAAAACCAGTAAACCAATGTTTATAGTAGCTTTAGTCAAAATTGCCAAAGCTTGAAAGCAGCCAAGATGCCCTTCAGTGGGTCACTGAATAAGCTGTTATATTTAGATAATGGAATATTGTCTCACACAGATACAAAGTATAATAAGCTATCAAGCTATAAAAAGATGTGGAGGAAACAGAATAGTAAATTACCAAGTTGAACGGCTATCATCTGAAAAGTGTGCACACTATATAATCCTAATTATGTAAGCACACTATATAATCCTAATCATGTGACATTCTAGGGAAGGCACAACAATGAACAGTTCAAGGATCAGCAATGGCTAACCATTAGGGAAAGGGGGAAAGGAACAGTCAAATCACAGGGATTGCAGTGCAGTGGACCTACTTGTACAATACTGTAATAATGGGCACATGTGGCACTGGCTGGTTTATGTCAACTTGACACAAGCTGGAGTCATCAGAGGAAGGAGCTTCAGGTGAGGAAACACCGCCATGAGATCCAGCTGTAAGTCAATTTCTTAATCAGTGGTCAATGCGGGAGGGCCCAGCTCACCGTGGCTGGTTCTACCCCTGGACTGATGGACTTGAGTTCTGTAAAAAAGCAGGCTGAGCAAACCATGAGGGACAAGCCAGTAAGCAGCTCCCTCCGCGGCCTCTGCATCAGCTCCTGCCTCCAGGACCCTGCCCTCTTAGAGTTCCTGCCCTGTCTTCCTTTGATGATGAACAGTGACGTGGAAGTGTGAGCCACATAAACCCTTTCCTCCCTAAGTTGCTGTTTGGTCATGATGTTTCATCGCAGCCATAGAATCTCTAACTAAGACACATGTAGACATGCCTTTGTCAAAAACCAGGAACAAACAACAGCAAACGTGAGTCCTGGGGTGGGTGGCGGGGGATTTTATAATTATGTATCCACGTAGGTTCATGGATTGTAACAAATGTATATATGGGTGAAGGGAGATACCTCCAAAGAGACTGTTCACATATGGCGCAGAAGGCACATGTTAACTCTCTATATACTTTCCACTCAACCCTCCTGTTTACCTAAAACTACTCAAAGAAGAACAACATTGCAAGGTGCCCTCGCCTGTAATCCCAGCTACGCAGGAAGACAGGGCAGGAAGGTAATCTGGGACAAGAGCTTTAAAGAGCAGCCTGTGTAGGACAGCAATACTCGGCCTCAAAAATGAAGGAAGGGAAACAAAGAAGCTGGTTCCGTCTGCGAAGTGCTCGCTGTGCAAGCTTGAGCACCTCAGTTTGGTTTCCCCGCCCAAGCAGAGCAATGCCAGCATAGGGAGACTCCCCAGTGGCTCTCAACCCTCCTAACGCTGCAAGCTGCGACCCTTTAAAACAGCTTCTCGTGTTGTGGTGACCCCCCACCACCACCACCATAAAATTATTCTTCTTGCTACTTCATAAATGTAATTTGCTACTGCTGTGAATGATGATGTAAAGTTCTGGTGTGCGGGATATCTGATATTCCACCCCTCCAGTGGTGGAAACCCACAGGCTGAGAAACGCTGTCCTAGGGCTTCCTGTTCAGCCAGCCTCGCCAAACTGGCAAGCTGCGAGTTCAAAAGCACCGTTGCCAAAAAAAATAATGTGGAGGGCTACTGAGGAAGATATGGGGCATTGGCCTCTGGCGTTCATGGCTTCACACAAAGAAAAATTGGAGATGCTATCCAGATTATTTTAGTGAGCATCTGTCTAATTAAATAACAGATACCAAGTCCTACTCTTAAAAGAAAGAGGGTCACTTAGTCTGACATTAAGGCGGCATTGTGAAAGAGATCTGGCATGTCTCCAACAGGCTCAAGGTGTGGCCACTTAGAAGCTAGTGTGTGACTCTGTTTGGGGAAGTCCCAGAAACTGTGATAGGTGAAGCCTAGTTGGGATATACAGGTAACCAGAGGTAGCCATTACCCCCCCCCCGCCCCCGTCATTTCTCGATGCTCTCTGCTTCTGTGTGTACTGAATTGCTCTACCTCACCTTCTCCTCAAACAAATCCTCTAAGACAAAAGCAAATCTCTACTCCATTTTAGTTCCTGCCAGATTTTTTTTTTTTTTTTTTTTTTTTTTGGTCACAGTGATACGAAAGTAACCAATACCAAAAAAAAAAAATCCATATTAAGTGAGCTTTTCTGATTCAAATTGTCAATGCCCTTCTTAGGCTCTTGGCCCTGGTTCATAGGAGGAACTGGGAGATAGGCTAGACAAACGTCAAAATGCTGTAAGCAGAACTCACCAGGCCACTCTGGGGCTCTCCTTGAAGACCAGAACACTGACAGACGTCATGAGTTTTCAGGTAGAAATAGGACTGTGGTGCAAACTGGACTAGGGACCCTTTATGTTCTATTTTGTTTTTTATTATTTTTACTTTGTGCTCATTGGTGTTTTGTCTACATGTATGTCTGTGCAAGGATTTCAGATTTTGGAGTTACAGACAGTTGTGAGCTACCATGTGGGTGCTGGGAATTGAACCGGGGTCCTCTGGAAGAGCAGCCAGTGCTCTTAACTGCTGAGCCATCTCTCCAGCCCCTATGGTCTATTTTGACAAAGTATTGTCTCTACAGTTTGGTCATGTACTGGAAATCTGGATGAGACTGAATTCAAAAGTAATAGACTGATTAATTTGGTACATGAAATTTGGAGCTAACTTAGAATGCAAACTGTGACGTAATCATTGCCGGTCGCTTGTAGTTGTATTTGCCGTGAGATTCAAAAGCAAAATGCAAGGCATGAATCTGAAAACTGTGCTGTTTGAACAAGCAAGGCACAATTTTGACATTGTAAACAGAGTTCACAGTTGTTGAAAATATTAGTGGCATGAAAGAAGTCAGGCTCATCGCACTGAAAACTAAGACAAAGCCAGCCAATGGTGACGCACGCTTTAGTCACAGCATTTGGGAAGCAGAGGCAGGCAGATCTCTGAGTTCAAGGCCAGCCTGGTCTATAGAGAAAATTCCAGGACAGCAAGGAATGCACAGAGAAACCCTAGCTTGGGAACAAAATAGAGGGTGGGGGGAGAAGGTGAAGAAAAATAATAAGAAGGGTATATATTGGAGGCATTTCAGCAAATAAGGAGCCCACACCCGAGGGTGTAAAAGCAAAAAACACACCTTAAGACAATTTTCTGTGGTGACGGAGTACCTCCAGGACTCCCCGCTCCTACGGGACCTGCATGAAAGAACTTTCCTGGGATCGGCCACGAAGCCTCTCAGAAGCAGCTTTTGTTGTCAAAGGGGGCGTGGCAACACAACTTCTGAACCATGTAGTGCGGGCTTTGCAGGCTTACACAAGCAAGACTTGCCGAGTCATGGTGACTTTGGCTGAGGCTCCAAATGAAAGCCTGTAAGGCCAGACGGTTTTCAGCACAGTTATACCCGTACATGGGAGAACGTGAAAGCTTGAGGGAGTCCCCGGGATGCTCGCGATGCCAGCAATGTGGAAATGCACATAGGGAAGCCATAACAAATGAGGATAACAGACCTTAGGAAGAAGTCATCTGTGCTGCAAATGGCCAGGACTCACATCAGCCCATCGAATACCCCGGTCAAGGACACAGTTCATATGATGCTTTGATGTCATCTCTCCTCCGTGTAGCCCTAGTCATCGTTTCAAGGGATTGGAATATTTTATGTTATGATTAAATAAACCCTCCCATATGGTACTGGTTTTACAGGCATGAAGATGTAAGATGCAAGAGGACATGGAGGCTTGGGCCAATGTTCTAGAAATCTGTTGAGGCCAAATAATGGGAGCTAGGATCAGATTCCCTAGGGGGAAGTCCTGATAAACTACTGTGTGCAGTCATGGAGCTGACGCCTAGATGGTAATCGATACCCCGGGATGTCTCAGATGCCAGAATCATAAGACATCCACTGAGGAGAATGGTTGAGGCAAAATGGGAATCTGGCCCAAGGGGGAACTCTGCTTCAGGCGGCAGAGATGCAGTAACTCAAGCCTTTGGGCATGATTCTATCATAAACTCCAGATGGCCAACACAGAATTACAGGGCGAGGTGTTTTCTCTGTTGGGTTTCAGTCTGGCTCTTATCTGATAGTCTTCTCCTAATCTCTCATTCCTGTCTTTTGGAATAGGGACACTTACTCTGTGCCATTGTATTTTTGGAAGAATGTAACTTGTTTTTGTTTTTTATTTTGTTGGTTGGTCGGCTAATGTTATAGGGGCTCACAGTTAAGAGACAGAGTCTGAGAAAACACTCCTCTCTAAAACTTTTCAGCAATGTAGTAATTATTAAAGACTACTGGGGGCAGGGAGGCTGGAGAGATGGCTCAGTGGTTAAGAGCACTAGCTGCTCTTCCAGAAGACCGAAATTCAATTGCCAGCACCCACATGGCAGCTCACAATTGTCTGTAACTCCAATTCCAGGAAACCTGACATCTTCACACCAATGCACATAAAATAAAGTTAAATAAATTATATAAAAAATAAAGACTATGGGGACTTTTAAATCTGGAAAAGGGATGTACAATAATGGACAAAGAGGGATTTGTTTGGGTGTCAATTTGACAACAGACAGACTCATGGCTAATATTGTCAATTTGACTGAATCTATAATAATCTAGTTGACCAAAGTTCTGGGCATATCTGGGATACAAAGTTATTACTTAATCGTTACAGAGTTTCAGTTTCTGATGATTAAAGAAAGGATGTGGAGGAGATAGTGCTTACCTGACAATGGGAATGTTTTTTATGCCGCTGTAATTAAGAATGGCTGAAAGAGTATAATTTCTGTGATGTGTATTTAGTCATAATTCAAAATATAAAATTTTAAAACAAGGCCAGCAAGATAACTCAGTAGTCACTACAGGACCAGGAGTCTCCACTTCTGTGGCCCCAGGGGTCAACTAGGGCCCAGTGTTATGACACAGCACACAGCTGTGTCATAGACTTCAGTGGGACTGACATTTAGACTCATACTCCCAGTGGGTTCGCAGTGGGACAAGGGTTTTGACACCACTGAATTACTTGTGTTCGTCACACAGCCCCGTCTTTGGTCCTTTGGGCACATGGCTAAAATTGAATCGTCTCAGTGATGTCATTTCACAATCAACACTATGTTTCTACAGTTCCCATGGCTGAACTCCATGCAGAAATCCCTCTAGGAAGAATCGCAGAAAAACAGCTAAATAGAATGGGAAGAAAGGAAGTCAAAACTGAAAGGCAAGCCCCTTCAAGGACATACCACAAAACACAAGAAAGAACAATGAGAGAGAAACACAGCCATCACCCAAGACTCACTCTCAACCTAACAACTGTCCTATAGTAGAACCCAAAGCCACAGAGATAGATGAATTGTATGAAAAAGAATTCAGTCTTAATGCTCAAAAGATGTAAAGATAACGCAGAAGGCTCAAACAGATGCACAGGCTAAGAAAAAATCTACCCAAGTTCCCAACATTACAATCTCCAAAGAGAATAAAACAGTTTGTAAATTGGAAGGCAATGTCCTAAATATGGAGAAAAACTCAGTCTGGAGATTGCAATATGAAAAGGAACCAAACAGCCAGTCAGGGTAGCCCACAACTTTAATCCCAGCAT
>JANBXA010000616.1:5140000-5480000 GCA_030556225.1 Cricetiscus sungorus
TCAGCTTCTTTTAAGACAATTAGAATGTGTCTTTGTAACCTCTGGAGAATCCAGTTCCAGAGATATCAATAAATACATAGAGCAGAAAAATAAATCATCTTAATTCTTAGAAGACCTTGGGTATTTTTTTATTTGCTTTTTGGGTAATATTAGTATAGCTTATTTATTGTGTGTATGTGTGTGTTTTAATCAATGTGCAGGTATGCACATATGTTCATGTGGAATATGTGAACAAGTCTCTACTCACTGCATTTAGAGACCTGACAACAGACCACCATACAGATGTGGATAAAGTTCAATTGTAAGTACAGGAATACAGGTGAGAGGTTACTTGTAGGAGCAGAAATGACTCAGGGACAGCTGCATCACCAAAAGTCCACCCCAGTATGGGTGACAGGTCACAAACGCTAGATGCCCGCAGCACACTGCACAGCCTGCAGGCAGCTCAGCCAAGCTAGGCAGTGGGGCTGGCCTCTGCTTCTTACAGCTGCTTGGCTGGCCTGTGCTTCTTCTGGGCTACACACTCTCTCTCTCTCTCTCTCTCTCTCTCTCTCTTCTCTCTCTCTCTCTCTCTCTCTCTCTCTCTCTCTCTCTCTCTCTCTCTCTCACACACACACACACACACACACACCTCTTCTAAGAACGAACTCAGGGCATCTTTGCAGCTTGTCTGAGAATGACTCTCAGCGGGCCGTCATTGCTACTTGTATACTCTTGGAGATAAAGGAACCCCGGGGAGTCTGCCCAGTCTCTGGGACTTCCCAGAGCTCTTTTGACTTCCACGAGTCCTTAATCTACTCACTACCTACCTTAAGAAGTTTGCTTGCAGGATGGAGTGTTTCCCTTCGAGCACCCTGCTCTCTTACCTCCTCGGAAACTCCTAGAACATCCTGTCCTTACACTTTCCCTTCATATCCTATCCTGAGCGTTCAGGAGTTTCCCTCCAAGATGGAAGGTTTAACCGCAGAGGAAACCATTACAGCAGGAACTCAGAGGGCAACTTTCAGTAGCCGTTTCTCTCCTGTTGTGGGACGTGAGAGTCAAACTTGGGCGCGCACGGTGAGCTGTTTTCCCCCAGGAAGCCATCTTGCCAGCTCAAGATTATGTTCTCTGTAGCAGCCACCCTGACTCTTCTTCCCTCTGTTCTAATTTCCGTTATCTCTGCCCCAAGAATCTCCCATGATTCCTCCATCTGTAGTGAAAAGATAAGTTAGTTATTAAGGCTGAGGACATTTTCATCCTCACCGTAGCTGCCTATGTTTCCTAAAGGTGATCACAAATTCCCCACGCACAAGGCTGTCCCTTAGGTAAGCACTGTTGTGTTTTAGGGTCTCGTTCTTGGTTCGTACATTTGTATAATGCGGTATTTCTAATCAACCTTCTTTCTGTTGACCTTCAACTGCTATGGGTATGCTAATGGCCCCCAAGCTGTCACCCTTGATCTTCGTCCTGGGACTTTTACACAAATCCATACAATGATAATCTTAACTGCGGGTTAACACTAATACTGCTCCTAAGTAATAGTCCTTCTTATTCATATGGGTGGACAATTAGAACTGCGCCAATACAGTGTGGTGAGCAGCCTAGAAACTATCACACACTTCCACTCTCTTCCCTTGGCTGCTCTCACTTTCGCCCCAGCTAGCTTTCCATGAGGGAGCCACATAGCCACATGGAAGGGTGAGCGACCCATCTGACCAAGAGCCCCAACAAAGGTCCCAGTAAACAGCTGGTATTAACTATCTGGTTGTCTGTGATGAGTCACCCAAGGTATCTCTTCTGATGCCACATGTGTAGCTGAGTGTTTTTCACGGTTTTGTCTGGTCCCTCTGGACCAGTTTCTCTCCCTCTCTGGGTGTCCTCAACCACTTAATGGAATAACAACACGCTGAGGCGTAATAGTAAATATAATTGTTTGGCCAATGGCTCAGGCTTTTTACTGGCTAGCTCTCTCTTAATATATTAACCCATTTCTATTAACCTGTGAATTGCCACGAGGTTGTGGCTTACTGGTATTACTCTCTTTGACTATGCCTTATTCTCTCCATAACTGTTTGGATTTCCCACCTCACTATATTTTACCTGGCCATTGGTCAAAACAGCTTTATTCACCAACCAATGAAAGCAACACATATTCGCAGCATACAATAGGACATCCCACATCACACATGAGGCAGAAATAAACAGTCCTCACCCAGCACTACTCAAAGTACAGCTTTGTGGACAAAATGTATCATTGCTATTGCTTGAAGTCATTGAATTTGGGGCAAGTTGTTGCAAAGATGCCTGGAACAGTTACATTGTATCATGCAAGTCATGGTTGCCAATTTGGCTACATCTGCAATTAACTAAAACCAAAGTGGCTGGGTACACCTGTGAGGATTTTTTCCTTAGTGAACTCATTTGAAGTGGGAAGACCCACCTTGAATTTGGACCTTTTGAGGTGGGATGGTCCAACTTTATCTGGGCCACACCTGGTGGCAGCTTATATAAAAGACATGGAAGAAGGACGCACCTGTTCTTTGCCTGTTTGTCCGCACTCTTGCTGGAAGGTCCATTCCTTCACTGGCATTAGAGCCCACTTCTTCCGGATACTGAAGACCAGCTGAGACATCCAGCCTTCTGGCTTCTTGGGCTTTCTGTTGTTAGATAGCCATAGACTGGCTGGGCCACAGCCCATAAGCCACTCAAATACATCTCCTTCCAACCATATGTGTTAGAAGATGAATACATTAAATGAATACATTTTAGCTGTTATATAATGATAGCTTTTGAAAACAATAGTAATAATGCATTTGCTCTGTTTTAATATAACTTATTTCATAGTTTATAATAGCAAGGCTCACATAGGCTTGTAAGCTATCATAGTAGGACACAGAACGTAGCTCAGTGATGGAATGCATGCTTAGCATCTGTGAGGAAATAAAGATATATAGGTAACTATAACGTATTGTTGTTGCTGACATTATTAATGTTATCATTAAGTCCTAAGATAAAATAAAGCCCTTAAGAATCATGATGAATAGATAAGTCAATTAAGCCCTTCTGACTTATGCAGACTTTAGTATCTAGAATGGTAGACCACAAAAGCAGTAATTATCCATTACTGAGCATGTCCCTTAAAGGGCTGTTTCTGCCTACCTACACACCATGTTATACAAGCTCCCTGCAGAAGTATGTCTGATGTGGGGTATGATTTTCTTTTTCGGAACACCAAGACCAGAATTAAAACCTTTCTGGGTTCAGACACTCTATCAGAGGTGGGGAACCCCACCGTAACTGGGCAAACAGTGAGAAGGTATGCCAGTAGTTGTTAGTTGGGCTGAAACTATTCTTATTGTTTTTACTCTGCGAAACTGCTTTTTCTTGGCTGCTAATCTAAGAGAAGCATGACTGTTGTAGCAGCAAAATATTTCTTCAGCAGAGGTCAAACATAATTTTCCTATTCAGGGAGGTTTTAGCTTGACTGAAACCAGGCTCGGATTACTAAGAGAAAGGTGCTTAAAGGAGGAGTTTATAAATATGATTGCTTTTATTCATTGCTCTATAATTTCCGATTTCCCTTGTTATGCGTTTTTTTTAGTTAGTCAGCAAATAGATTTCCTAATTACCAGGCATGAAGGTCTATAATAATTAAAGGCAGCTTTCATTTTACAGTTGTTTTCTAACATGGAAAATTATAGCTTGTAAGCTTGGGTGAACCCTTAAAGATCTGTATGTTATTAATCTTTGGGAACATTATAGTTTTCAATAGTTTTAATCCTTAAACTATGCAATCATACCTAGAAAAATCAATAATGCTGAGTTGCCACTGATTTTGCCCTTATTATCACATACCATCTACGAGGCTTGAGTTATTCTGTGCAGCTAATGTTTATGTTACACCAACCCCTCGACGTCTCTGTGCTTCCTTCGGTGAGAGACATAAAAATGGGTGCATTAGCAGTTTGAGGGTCACTGGCATTGGTGAATACAGACAGTTCTTTTCTTATTTCTTACTCAGCGTTTTGTTTGTTTGGTTGGTTGTTTTTGTTTGTTTTTTTTTTTTTTTTTTTTTTTTTTGTAATTCTATTCAGTGGCCAGTGAGTGTTAAAGAGGAGAGCATGCCAAACAGATCTAGGGTCTGGACTTCTTAGGGCTGAGTTATGAGGACACACAAGGTGCATCATGGGAAGGAAAAGAGATTTCCAGGGATCCAGATGTCAGCTCCCTTTTTCCATACTCTGGGCATGTTAGATATGTTTTGGCACAGGTGCTGGGGTGGGTATGTGTCTTTTTATCCTATTAATAAGATTATAATGAGCCTAAGGCTGTCTAGAATGGTACACGGTGTACACACCAGGTCAAGCCAGCCTGGTACACCACCCTCTTTCCCCTCCTGCAAATGATGTGGTGACAACATGATAACTGGAGAGTAGGAACTGTGAGTGTGTGCTTATCATCACCCAACCTTTTGCAAGTAATTGGCAGAGATGCCAGGACAAGAAGCCATCAGCAATTCAAGGGCCCAGGCTGGTGACAGTAAGATTATTCAGTGTGTCTGGATATGTTTATGTCTACAAAACATTTGAATGGAAGCTAGAAGGACACACATTAAGTTTATGAAGGGAAAGGAATGGGAAATGGGATTGAGTACATAAAGACTCCAAGTTATCCTTATTATTTTATCTTCCATATTACAAAAAAGACAAATATAGCCAAATTGGAACTGTCGGGGATCCTGATGGCTATTGTATGGGTATGTTTTATTATAACTCCATGAAATTTCTTGTTCTTAAAATATATTTTCAGAGTTTGTTTTACAGATTTTATTTATTTACTTATTATATATACTGTGTTCTGTCTACATGTTCACCTGCAGGCCAGAAGGGCACCAGATCTCATTACAGAAGGTTGTGAACCACCATGTGGTTGCTGGGAATTGAACTCAGGACCTCTGGAAGAGCAGCCAGTGCTCTTAACTGCTGAGTCATTTCTCCAGCCCCAGAGTTTGTTTTAATTGCCCCCAACTTTGCACATCTTGTCTCTGACTGTACTCTTGGTGTATACAGAGAAGTAGAGCTTCCTAGACTGGGAATATTCTTGATTTTGTAATAAAATTAACATAGATTGAATTATACATTCTAATGCAAATATAATCTATAAGTAACAGGAACTAGTTAATTAATACATAATTCATTAGACACTTTTAAGGATCAGGGCAGGTGGCTCAGCAGTTAAGCCCCTGAAGTATTTGATTCAGATCCCCATGACCTACGTAAATGCCTAGTGTACACAGTGACCCACCTGTAATTCCAGCCTCAGAAAGGGCGGGAATAAGACAGCTACTGAGATTTGGTTTGACTGAGTGACTTTGCCTCAAAAGAGAAATTAGGGATGGTTTCCAGCACAGCCTGTGGCCAGGCACACATGAACCTGCACACTTGTGAACACATGTGCATACCACATACACACACAGGAAAAGAAGAAAAGGAACCTTAACAAAACATCGCCTTTGTTCTCAAAGTCCAGATTCGTGTATGTCCTGTAAATGATTCATTGACCTGGGAAGTAAATAGTGGTGCATGATTCAGTCATGTTGAAATTGTAGGATTAATTGTCCTTTTCAGTATTAGCGAATGTATGGTAATGAAGCTTCCTTTAATCCTGGAGATTCTCATAGTAACAAAAAGTATCAGGATGTCAGCTTACATAGAGTCCATGTTTGAATGTCAGGGCGAAACACTTAGTGGCCGTACTGCTGGGGAAATATGGAGGGAAGACACTTCAGAGTGTGTGATGCTGGATCCAAACTGTAGCGTTTTCCTGCTTTAAAAGCTTTCTGAGTACATATTTATTAATACATACCATGTATCTCATAGACTGAGCTGAAGCCCTGTGGCCATCTCAATTTATTAGATAAATTTATTAAATAAAAAAAAAAAAGAAAAACATTATGTAGTTAATTAAACCAAGCAGCAATATATATATATATCCTCATGGTCACTGTAAAGAGTACCTTCTTACAGGCTAATTTTTGCTTTACTGTGGGCTTAAATGCCAGGAACTGGAACCAGCAAGAGCTAACCATATTGTGTAAATATAAAATGCTAAGCTGACAGCCCTGAAGAAACCTTCTGTGGTTATTACAGCTATTATTTAGCAATCACTACACAGGGCAGCATTCTAATCCCTCCGAGGTAGATGTACACAGTTAGCATCAACCGTGAGATATTAACACTACTGGGCCATTGGAGTATCTGCTTTTTTCCACCCTCTCAAATTGCCAACATTCTTCTGTTGTTGTCTTATTTCCCTCCTAATGGGAATGTTCTTTAGAAAAATAAACAAAAGCTAAGGAAACTCTAGAAAGCAGAATAAAAAAAAATTATCAAATGTACATCGCTCAAACTCAACTCCTCCAGGTTTCCCCAGACCCTATGGGTAAGCTGTATTTGGGGGATGGAGGTAAAGATACAGATACGTGTAATCCTGCTCTCTCTCTCTCTCTCTCTCTCTCTCTCTCTCTCTCTCTCTCTCTCTCTCTCTCGTGTGTGTGTGTGTGTGTGTGTGTGTGTGTGTGTGTGTGTACATACATTCTGAGTATTTCCTTTTAAAATTGTTTGTTCCTGGCACAAAGCCAAAGGCTTACCCACAGACTAGGTCAGCCCATCTGTCCCGAATGCCTGTGTTAGTGAAAGCAAGAAAGGAATTTAAAGGGAATTACATTACATAGGCAGATCACTTACAGTAATGAGTCATTTTTACCATATTGATTCTGTCATTCTACAAACATGATGTCTTTCTATCTTCTAGTGTCCCCTTTAACGTTAATATACAATTTTAAGTCTAGGTCTCATACATGAGCGAAAACATTATTTACCTTTCAGAGTCTGGCTTTTGTTTATTTGTTTGTTTACCATAATGACTTCTCAGCATTTCATTTTTCTTTATATCTGCACAAAAGTTCACTGTGTGTATGAACCACGTTTTCTTCACTCACTCATCTGCTGACGGGCGGGTGCTTCTGTCTCCTGGCTACTGAGGACAGTGCTACAATAAACGTGAATGTACATTATCTCTGGGCTTTCCTGACTCAGAGTCCTGTAGGTATACGCCCAGGGGATGGATATAGCTGTGTCTGCTTCCAGGTCTGAGCAGTCCCATCCTGGGTCCACCATGGCTGCAGAAATATACCTCCCAACCAACAGAGAAGTGTCCCTCTTTTCCCACATCCTTGCCACAATCTGTTGACAGTTGTGTTTGTTTTATTTTAATGGCAACCAAGCTGACCCGGGTGGGATGAAACATCAAAGCAGTTGCTATTTGAATTCCCTTGACGGCTAAAACTGCAGACTACTTTTTAAAGCATTTGTTACTCATTTGTATCCCTCTTTTGAGAACTCTTATTTGGTTCGTTGACCCGTTTATTTTTTGGATGCTGTGGAGGAGTTGGTGCTTAGTCTGTCTGAATTGTTTATCTTCTGTCTGCAAAGACGTTTTTTCCAGTGGTGTGGGCTGTCTCTCCACTCGAGTGATGGTTCACACATCTTCTTAATCAGTTCTTGAAATTGTTTATTATATTATTGGGAT
The DNA here is from genome assembly GCA_030556225.1 of Cricetiscus sungorus. Taxonomy (NCBI): domain Eukaryota; kingdom Metazoa; phylum Chordata; class Mammalia; order Rodentia; family Cricetidae; genus Cricetiscus; species Cricetiscus sungorus. The sequence goes on from JANBXA010000616.1 coordinate 5,147,573, forward strand.
GCATTCAAAAATCTTTGCCTGTGTGTATATCTTGAAGCTCTCACCGTTGCAAGGTATTTTGTTTGTTTGTTTGTTTGTTTTGAGACAGGGTTTGTTTGTGTAGCCCTAGCTGTCCTGGAACTCACTCTGTAGACCAGGCTGTCCTGGAACTCACAGAGATCCCCCTGCCTCTGTCTCCCAAGTGCTGAGATTAAAGGCGTGCGCCACCAACACCCACAAGTTTGGAATTTTTACATTAAGGTATTTTGATGAGTTTTGAATTTTTTTTTTTAAGCAGGGTCAGATATATGGATCTAGTTTCATCTCTCTAAATGTAGAAATCCAGTTTTTCCACTACCATTTGTTAAATAGGTTATTGTTTCTCAAATGCATATATGGTTCTCACACTCTGTCAAAAGTTACAGTGACTGTGCAGGTTTATGTCTGGGTCTTGGTTACACTTCATTGGTCTATGTTTCTGTTTCTGTATCAGTAACATGCTTTTTGTTGTGGCTAAAACACCGCATTCTAAAAACAGGTGTTCTGGTACCTTCAGGATTTTTTTCTCTGTTTATAGTTGCTTGCCTTGGCTGTTTGATGTCTGCTATGCTTTCATATGAAATGTAAGATCATTTTCTTTCTGTTTCTGAAAGGACTGTCATTAGATTTTGATGGGGATTGTATTGCATAGGTAGATTTGAAATAGAGTCCATTTTCATCACATTGATTCTGCCAGTCTAAGAGTGGAGTCTTTCTGTTGTCTAGTATTCTTCGACGTCTTCCTTTAATGCCTTAAATATTTGATTGTATAGGCCTTCCAGCTCCTTGGTTAGGCTTATTTCTAGATATTTTCTTTCCTTCCTTTCTTCCTACCTACCTATCTTCTCCCTCCCTCCCTCCCTCCTTCCTTTCTTTTTTAAGGATTTTGTCAAATGGATTTCTTCTCACCTGATTTCATTTTCAGCAACTCACTTACTGGCATATCAGAAAGCTACTGATTTCTTTATGTCTGTTTGTTTTCTGCTACTTTACTGAGTATATTTATCTGTTCTTAGAGTTTGGGGGTGGAGTCTGTACTGTCTTTTATGTATAGAATCAAATTGTCTACAAATAGGGAAAATTTGACTTCTCTTCCTATCCGTATCTGCTTTACTTCTCGCTCCTGTCTTATTTTCTGTTTGGTTGTGGATTTCAGGAAATGCTCTGTTAGGTTATAAAATACCGTTATTTTATGGAAGTACATTCCCTTTATCCCTAATCTCTCCAAGGCTTTTCTGACAAATGGATGCTAAACTTTGCTGAAGGCTTATCTTCATTGTTTGAGATGATCATGTGATTTCTGCCCTTACGTTATTTAGATGCTGAATTACACTTACGCGTGTTTGTTGAACAAGCTTGCATGCTTGAAATGAGGCCAGTTTGAACATGGTGCATGATGTTAATATGTTCTTCAGTTCAGCTTGACAGAATTTTTAGAGAATTCTAGCATCTATATTCACCAAGGACACAAGTCTATAATCTTTGTTGTTGTTGTTGTTGTATCCTTATCCAGTTTAGGTAGTGGGGTAGTGCTGACTTCATAGATGAGTGCGATAGCATTCTTTCCCTTCTGTTTGTGTAAGCACATGAGTTTGTGTGTTTGTGTGTGCAAGTTGAGTACGTACACATAAATGCGTGTACAAATGGAGGTGATGGGTTGACGTTGGGGTTCTTGCTCCATGACTGTCTTATTTTTGAGAATGAGAGGTGGGGGAGAATATCTTTCACTAAACCTAGACTTCACTTGCCAGGTAGACCAGCTGGACAGTGAGACTTAAGAATCACTCTGTCTCCACGTCTCCTGTGCTTGTCCTCACAGATAAGCAGTAGAGCAACCAAGAATGTTAAAAACACAAGGTTGTCCCTTCAAAGAGAGGGAGATGTACAACCTGTTTCCAGTCCAGAAGGCTGGAGGGGGATGTGGTTGATAGCCTGGTGAGCTTTGCACTCTCTGTGTGTCCAAGCAGTGTAGCTTCCCCAGACTCTTGTGGTGAGCATGCTTAGCTTAAGCCCATTTTCTTAGTTAATCTAGGGGACCCATCTTTATGGAAGACACCACTTGTATTTTACAAAGATGTTCGATGTAGTCGTGGTATAAGCTTTGTTGTACATAGAGGGTTGAGTTAATTATCACCAGGAAACACTTTTTTCCAGATTGTGCTGTGCATAAATGTACTACTAGTCGTGGTCAGATTCTCAAGGTTTGAACCAGCACCAGCTACTGAGTCATTTGAACTGAACTGTCTTCTTATCTCTTGTGGAGCTACCCTCTTATCTCTTGTGGAGCTACCTTCTCATCTCTTGACTCTGCTGGCAGTGGTGGTCTCAGAAACACCTGCTCTCTCATGCTGGAATCATAGTTGCATGACACGCATCTAAATTTTCAAAATGAGTAATGGGAATCAATATCAGGTCTCCATGCTTGCACAGCAGAAACTCAACCAACTGAGCCATCTTCCCAGCCTCTCCCTGACTATTTTATGAACACTGCAGTGAGAATTATGTTGGCTCTTCTTCAAAGGTTTGCCAGAATGTGGCCCTTGACTCTTTTAACCATAAGTGTTTAGGAAGCTGTAAAGTTCACAGACATAATATCCAAAACAAGGCGAGGTACACTATAATCAAGTGGCAACACTGTGTATAACTCAGCTTCTCCTTCGATGCCACACAGGACTACGGGAGAACTTTGTAAAATACAGACATCAATATTTGCATCTGTTATGTCTCAGAGAGAATCTCATTGGGCTCTTCTCTGTTAATTTGCAATGTGCTGTGTCCAAAATATAAACCTGTTTGTTTATTTGTTTATTTACTTACTTACTTATTTTTACTTTGGGGATAAAATAGAGGATTTTCTATAGTACCTTTGACTATACAGTAATTTTAAAGACATTTATAACATAATCATTATGTCAGATGTGACTCCACACTAATATTATAAAATCAATGTATAATTAGATTTATGAACAAATACATAAAACCCACACCTTCTAAGGACCAAGGTAACATTTTGGGTGTGTTCTCAAAGACTCTAATCAAGCAAAGGACACATCCAATTCTAAGTTTGACACTCAACAAAGTGCCATGTTTGCATGTCTCTTACATGACCTTTTTTGCATGCTAAATTTTGAGTACTAAAGGCAACAACAGCATCTTAAAAAAAAAATAAAATGATTATCTTTTCAGTAATTACAAAATGTAACCAACTTTCAACAGTGATGTTTCCCACCGTCGTGGACCTTAAGTTTGATGTGATCATTAACAATGACTGTCAACTTGACACAATCTAGAATCACCTTTGAGACAAACGGCTAGGTATCCAGATCAAGGTTAATTAAGGTGATGAGACCCACTTTAAATGTGAACAACTATGTCATTCCGTAAAAGGGACAACACTAACTGAGCATCAGGGTCCCTTATTCTGTCCACTTCCAGACTGTGGAAGCCGTGTGACCAGCCGCCTCCTTACACTCCTATCTCCACATCCTCCCTGCCATGGCGCTCTGTACCCTTGACTTATGAAGCAAAATCAAGCCTAGCCTCCTTGTAGCTGCTTTCATCTAGGGTTTCTCTGATCCAAGTGTAAAGTAACTGTGCCCTTGTTAACTTTGCATTGAAAATTTGGCACAATGTGGAGTCTTGTAAGACCCGCGAGAGCATGGTCCCTTGTACTCCTACTCAGGAAAGGTGGCCCCCTAAATCACTCACGAGAAGTGGCCTTGATGCAAATGCATAAGGTTCTTTATAAGGTTCCAGTATACTGGGGCTGTCAACCATACGCCATGCAGGGTAGAGGGCTCTGCAACGACCCCTAGCACAGAATTGAGACAGCTTTTATAGGGTTACAGCAAAGCCCGCGCATCATGAACCAATCACCTCGTAGCATCCAGTGCGGACCAATTAATTTAAAGCATCCAAGCCCGCTCTTAGACCAGGAAGTCTGCTTTCGCACAGGCTTCTGGGTTTGGCAACACGGCTCATTTCCTGTGTCCATTCACTCACAGGCTACTGTAAACCTTAAAGTAGGTGACCCTCAGCTTGGGACTTAAGACTCCCAGCTTCCTGGGGTCACTTGAGAACTAGACTATATTTTTCCATCCTAACAGTCTCTTGGGAATAGGGACGGCCTAGATCACACTGGCCTGTGGTCCTGTCTGTGGGGAACTGTCTTCACTCATGATTGACGTGGAAGGGCCCAGCCCGGTATGGACAACTGGGCCATGGGGTGTATAAACAAACTAGCCAAACGAGCAAACAGGATTCTCTGTGGGTTCTGCTGGAAGTACCGGCCTTGGGGTCTTGCCTTGGTTTCCTTCGGTGATGGATTGTGACCAGAAAGTATAAGGTAAAATAAATCCTTTCTTCTCTGTCTTGCTTTAGGTCGGGATGATTCATCATAGCACCAGAAAGGAAACTAGAATAGTGAAAAAAGATTATGATCCTGAAACTAGTAAGATTTTGCTATGGAAAGCCCAATCTGTGACTTCATTCACATTATAAAGAAATGAATGCAGATGCTGTACAAGTTTTTTATTCTTTTTTATTTTTTTATTAAAATATCATTTTTAAAATGTATTTATTTCTATTGGTGTTTTGCCTGTATGGATGTCTGTGTGAGGGTGCTGGATCCTGGAATCACAGACAATTGTGAGCTGCCATGTGGGTGCTGGGAATTGAGCCTGTGTTCTCCGGCTCTTAACTGCTGAGCTGTCTCTCTAGCCCTTCAGTATTCTATTCTTTCCATTTAAGGTTGCCCATTATTATCAATGCCCATGCATTTCATCTCACATGGTTCCAGGGGTTGATCTAAGTAGGGCAGTTAGGGAATGAAAACAAGGACGGCACAGAAAATCTGGTTAGGAGTGGACTGGGATCTCTAAGGAACAAACTGTTTGACTTTGATGATCCCTGGGGAGTGGGTGGGGAGTGGGTGGGGGTCATGGGAGGACAGGAGGGAGAGGGAACTGGCATTGGTGTGTAAAATAAGATTGTTTTTAACTTAAAATTGTTTTTAAAAAGAGACGAGGAAAGAGCAAGCTGGCATCCGGGAATTTCAGTACGTTTACTGTTTACAGTTGAACAGGAAGGCTGGCTTACTGCACACAGCTCAGCAAGGAGGCAGAGTTATGCGTAACTAAACGAGGAGGTGGGTTTAGCTGATCTAAGTAGAGCAATCTCGGTAGACCAGTCTTCAGGCCATGAACATCTGCAGGGAGAAAATGTGATGGACATTTCTGAACAAACTGTCAGTATTCACACTCAGACCAGAGGGAGGCTTTGCCATCCTGTGAGACTTACCTCAGGAAGCTTTTGCCACTTTCATGGGACTGCAGTACTGGGGTCCTTAGCATTGCTGTGCCCATACAAGGCACATTCACTCAGGGTGTCACTTGCACCCTATACTTGTGTGCTATACAAAATTTATTGTACATCTGTATAATATTTAATCTGTTATTAGAGTTACCAAGAAGAGGGAGTCTAGACAGCTGTTAACATGGGTTTGTTATTCCTCGAGACCTAACGTATCTATCCAATTGCCTTCTTGGACTAGATACAACCATACCATAGTCTGCTAATAATGACAGTTAGGTCTCTGTAAGTGTAATGGAGCGTGGGATAGGGAAAGTTCAGCGGTTAGGAGCCACACACGGCTCTTGCAGTGGACCTGAGTTCAGTTCCTGGAATCCATGTAGGGTATCTCACAACCACCTCTAATTCCAGCTCCAGGGGACCCCACGGTTCCTTCTGACCTCTGTGTGCATCTGAACTCATGTGAACACACACAGATACACACACACACACACAGATACACACACACAGATACACAGATACACACACACAGATACACACACTACACAGATACACACACATACACAGATACACACACACACAGATACACACACACACAGATACACACACACAGATACACAGATACTCACACACACAGATACACACACACACACAGATACACATACAGAGATACACACAGATACACACACACACACACAGAGATATACACACACACAGATACACACACACACACACACAGATACACACACACAGATACACACACAGAGATACACACACACACACAGATACACACACACACAGATACACACACAGAGATACACACACACACAGATACACACACACACACAGAGATACACACACAGAGATACACACACACAGAGATACACACATACACAGATACACACACAGATACACAGATACACACACACACACACACAGATACACACACACACACACAGATACACACACAGAGATACACACACACACAGAGATACACACATACACAGATACACACACACAGATACACAGATACACACACACACACACACAGATACACACACACACACACACACACAGATACACACACAGAGATACACACACACAGGTACACACACAGATACACACACACAGATACACATACACACACAGATACACACACACACAGATACACACACACAGACACACAGATACACACACACACAGATACACACAGATACACAGATACACACACACATAGATACACACACAGAGATACACACAGATATACACACACACACACAGGTATACACACACACAGATACACACACACACACACAGATACACAGAGATACACAGATACACACACACACACACACGCGTAATTAAAATCCATAGTAGAAGGGATACTCATAGGAGCAGGGTCTCTTGGAATTCCAGCTTTTAGTTCATCTGACTCTACCTACCTGCCAGCTGCAAGTGGTTGCGGGCCAGGCCGAGTAGATAGGAACTAAAAGGTTATCTGAGAGCTGGACTCCGTGACTGTAGCTTCTACGATGTCACCATCTGTCATGGGATGAGCATGCAGCTGTTTGTGAGGGTTTACACCACATAGACTGAGCAGGCTGTGTTTACATGTTAAGAAATATAAAATGGAACCTTGAATTTGAGAGAGAGCAAGGAAGTAAACATGGGAGGGGCTGGAGGGAGGAAAGGGGCCTGTAATTGTTCTATAATCTAAAAAATTAAAACATTATAATAAGAAGAAGAATTGTTTCACTCCTTAGGTGCCTTCCTTCCTGATCTAAAAGCCTTTTTTTTCTTTTTCTCTTGAGGGACTCCTTAATCTGCATTCTTAAATAGAGAACACATTTTCTATAACCTTTAAAAGAAAAACCTACAGTCACTTCACTCCATACAAATTTTCTTCTACACCACAACAATAAATACACAATACAAACCATGTTGGTAAAGGGTTCCTTTCTTAAAAACCTCTCCCTTTCTGTAATTTAAGCTTCTTTACTTCCTGTAGCGGAGTGTTGCCGTTCTCTTCATAATAGCCAGAAATGGAAAACAACCTAGATGTCCCTCCACCGAAGAATGGATAAACAAAATGTGGTTCATTTGCACAGTGGCGTATTACTTGGCCATTAAAAATGACATCATAAAATTCACAGATAAATGGAGTTGTACAAGAAAAATTATCACGCTGAGTGAGGTAGCCTAGAAAGACAAGTGTGCTGTATATTTACTTATATATAGATATCAGCTGTTAAGTCAATGATGACCAAGCTGCGGGGGGCGGGGCGGGGGGAGCAGATAGGTCTTGTCAGGAAAGTGAGATAGAAAAGATAGTTATGGATGGGTGGGACTGGAACAGGAGGGTCAAGAAGAGACGTGGAGGGAGAGAGGGGGCAAGGGAGGGCGTATGGGGAGAGACAGCAAAATTAAGGTCCATTTGAGGGATAGTACCGAAATCTAACACAATAGAAACTTTCTAAAAACATAGACATATACGAAGGCAACCTAACTTACATTGTCAGATAATGGAGGAGACTGAGCCTCAACGGGCCATCTCTTGTCAGCAAATGAAGCGTCCAGTCCTGACACTGGATTATAGCTAACTGAGTTGTCCAAATGGGTCCCATGGGAATACCCAAACAAACCAGGATGTTGCCAAGACTACAGGTTGCTCTCCACAAACCGAAAGCAAGGCCGCTTTTACTGAAAACACCATCCACACAACTCGTTGGGCATGGACAAGTCAAACCGGTGCCTACATAGAGCCTTCACCCGTGCGTCCTAGTGTCTGTGGTACAGGAAGGTGTTATGCGCACTACCAAAAGAGAAGCATGCACAAGCCAGCCACAAACCCTTGGATGAACAACGCTGTGTTGCCTGAAAGATATGCTAACGCAACTGTAACCAATCAATATCTGGTTTGACTTAAGGCCCACATCACGAGATGGGACCCAGACCCGAAACTGCTTGGATGACCAAGAACCTGTAACAAGATAGAGCAGGAACAAAACCAAAACAGACCAGGGTAAGACCAAATATTACTGTTCTTAAACACAAAAACACACCAACTAAAGTAGCAATAAGATGGCTCCTAATGACATTCTGCATAGTTATAGAGCAGTACCTAGCTCATCAGAGAGGCTTCTTCCTGCAGCAGATGGGAGACACATTCAGGGACCCACAGCCCAACACTATGCAGAGAATGACACCCTAGAACACTCAACCCGAAACCAATGTCTTATCAAATCCACCCTCAGGCCATAGGGAAGGAGGTGGAAAGAGAGTAAGAGCCTGAGGGGATGGAGGACGCCAAGAAAACAAGGCCTTCTAAGTCAGCATGATCAGAGCTGATATGAGCTCACAGAGACTGAGGCAGCCAGCACAGAGCCTGCACACGTCTGCATCACATCCTTTCGTGCAAATATTATGGGTTCCAGTTTAGTATTTCTGTGGGATTCCTGAGTGTGAGAACGAGTGGTTCTGTTTCTTGTGCCTTCTCTTGGTCTCTTTTCCTTCTGATTGTCTTGCCCAATTCCAGTGTGTTATTTTTTATTGTAATAGAATTATAATCCCTGAGAAGCCCATTTGGGTTTTTTGTTTGTTTGTTTGTTTGTTTTTAAAGGGAGACAGAAAGGGAGTGAATCTGGATAGGTGAGGAGGGTATGGGAGTAGAAAAAAGGGCAACCATAATCAGGATATATTGTGTGAGAAAAAAAAAGTTTATTTTTAATTAAAAGAAAGAGTGTTAAGCTTCTTTCAAACCTGAAAAACACTGTATTTGTATTAATTTACTTTGTGTCTGTGATGGCACCCTGTCCACAGGAGTCCCACTCCCCACGCTTCTGAAAAGGATGACGTCACAGATAGGCCCTTCAGAGACTTCGCCCAGACTCCCTCTACCCTGGCCTCCTAGGACACTTCCAAGGCTGTAGGCAGGGGGGAATCCTTCACACTGCAGCCTCCAAGGACCCGCACTTCAGTGCAAACAGGACTGTTCTGCAACTGCATCTAGCTTCCAAGACTTGCAGCTCCAAAGACCTCCCCGAGAAGGGAAAACTGCTTTCCCTGTACTCTTTTCAGAAGCCTGCCTTCTGCAAACTTCCTCTTCAAAGGAACAGCTCTCGGTTGGCACCCAAGGCCCTAGAGAGCCTTCAAATTGTAACTCCTGCTAGTGACCTCTTCCCTGGCACTCCAAAGCCTGCTGAGGGCACAGGGCTATAGTGCTCACGACTTCTCTTGGTTGGCACTGTACTACCACAGAGGGCCTCAGAGTTTCTAATTTTCCATTTGGACTTGGACTTTCTTGAAGCACTGTTGGCCCAACCGTGTTTCTGTCTCTGAAGGGAGAGTGAGAGACGCCCCTAGGTGGAAGCCTGGGAATTTCCAAATAGACTCCCACCGCATCCCCTGACAGCTGGCCTGGAATTCGCCATGAAGACAGGCTGGCTTCACACTTGCCATGGTCCTCCAGCTCTGCCTCCCCAGGGCTGGGATGACAAGCCTCCAAGTTCAAATCCTGTTTCTCCTCAGAATTGGTTTATGCAACTCGAAGTTGGTGTTTTCAAACTCAAAGCACGTTCACAGAAGAAAATTGGGGGGGTGATATCTATTTATCCTGAGAGCCCGACAGTTCTTAGCTGTCTCAATTTTGCAGCCAGCCAGTCTTCTCATAGAAAAGCTCGGCATTTATTTTTCTCTGCAGGGATTTAGAGAGAGTCATTGTACAGCATCATTTAGATGAGACCATCAAAAGCAGGGAGCACCCATAGTCTAGGGCAGCAGTTCTCAACCTCCCTAAAGCCGCCACCCTTAAATACAGTTCCTCAAGTCGTGGTGACCCCCAACCACAAAAAAATTTTGAATTGTAATGTAAACATCTGTGTTTTGTGATGGTCTGTGCCCCACAGGTTCCAAACCACTGGTCTAAAGGCTATTTTTCAATCTTTGCTCTGGTAAAAGTACAGGAATTTCCGTGTTGCCCTTTTCTCTTATGTGGAGTAGCAACTTCCTCCAGGCTCATCACAATTCAGGGAGTTCTTGAAGACTCAGGAAGTACACAGACTAGAAGTCTCAAGAAGTCTGAAAACTGGGTTTACCAGATGTACGAAGTTTTCTAATCAATAAGGGCTGTTGAGGAGAGCGCTCTCTCCAGCTTATAGAGCTGGCTGCAAGATGTGTAGCGAGCTCTAGGGTTCCGGGCTTTCCTGAATGTCTGTCACCCACGTGGGACTGGACCTTTGCTGATGCAGCTGCCTTTGAGTCATCCATGTTCCTGTCAGTAACCCCTCACCTCCACTCCTGTAAGTAACTCAGCATGTTGTTTGTCCACAAAGTTGATCTTTAGTGTTACTGTAACTTCAGCTTGCCGTCAGTGTCCCATCTAGAGGCCATATTTGTTCCTGTCTCTGCAGTAGTGTCAGACAACAACACTTTGACCCACTTAGACCTCCCACTAACGTTGGGCAGTCAGTAGACTTAGAGTTTGTGTTTGTTTTTAACTTCCCTGAAAAATAATCATTTACTCCGTAAGTACTTATGGAACCACTGTCCACATAAAACCATATCAAATGCCTTTGGAGATAGAAAGGATTAAAGGGAGGCAGGGAGGAACAGAGAGGAGAGGAAGGAAGGAGAAAAAGAGAAAAAACTGAAACACTTCGGTTCCTAAGCTCCTTTTTCTAAGAGTGGTGTGATATCCCGGTCTGGATGTATTTACAGATCTACCTGACTCCATTTCCCCGGACTGTAACACATGACTGTGATTGTCAGTCTAAGTGCTAATTGACTGAGCTATGGATGCCCATGAGATTAGTAGAGTATTGTTTCTGTGTCTGTGAAGACGCTGCCAGAATAGATTAGCATTTGATGCTACAGACGAAGCAAAAATTATACTCACCAATGAAGGTGGATATCATCCAAAACTTTAATGGTCAGAGAAGAACAGAAAGATGGGGGAGGTGCTAAGTCTCTCTGTCTGCCGTAGGCTGTCCATCTTCTGGTGTCTTCAGAGATTCAATACTTGTCTCCAAGTGTTTAAACCTTCAGGGCTGCAAGTTTGAGTAGATATACCACATTTTCCCATTTAGAGACAGTAGAATATGTGTATCTTAGTCCCCAGTCCTTCATGATAAACATCTTTCTCTATATCAACATAGTCCATGTCTATAATCTACTGATTGCTTTTACTGGGTAAACCCTAACATAATGAGATTCATTGGGTGACTGTCCTCGCTTCCTTAAGCTGCTGCAGAGATTTTACTTAGGGTCATAATAGAGTCTCTTCTGCATGGGGGATAGATGATTGTTCGACTGAAACTTGTCTAGAAACTGTTCAGTTGTCAGCTGTCACTTATCTTTGGTTTATATGGCTGAAATGCAATCAACACAATTTATAAGCTCTGGGTATTCATTGTGGATGGACATGTAGTAAAATTTGATGTTAGGAATTGGGTGATATTGCCTCTGAAAATTAAAATAATCTCATAACCACCAAAGACAAAGACGTTCTCGTACCTGGAGCTTTGCACATTATCATTCCAGAGCTCTTTGCCGAAAAGATAAACCTTCCATATTTTTCCAACTTGTAACACAGAGAATGCCACTCAAACTTCTTCTTGTGGTTATCGATGATAAATCACTTGTCTGTTCAGTGTTATGATTAAGTGGACACAATGACTAATCTCAGGCCCGGATAGATTTTGCTTTGTTTTGACTCCTTAGATGGTCTGTCCTACTATTTGTCTATTAGTTTTCTACTGCTGCCACAATAAATTACCAGACCCCTTGTGACTAGTGGCAGCAGGGTGTACTGTCACATGGGTTAGGCTTCTGACACGAGGCTAAAATCATGGTGAAGCTATGTCCCTTGCTGCTGGCTTTAGAAGGGAATTCATACTTCATTGCCTTTTCCAGCTTCTAAAGGGCACCCACATAACTAGCCCATGGCTCTTTATCCCTTCTTCTAAGCTACTTCCCTGTAGTCCTCTCATCTCATAAAAATAAGCAGAAATATTTCTTTTGCTTTCTATGTATTCATGTGGTTAGCCTGGACTCAGTTTGGGAATGCAGGATAATTTCCTCGTTTCAAGGTCTTCAGCCTTAACCATGACTTCAAAGTCCCTATAGCCATGAAGATATCACATTCACTGGTTCTGAAATTAGAACATAGAGTCTCTACTCTGCCTTCCCCGTTATAAATCCACAGGTAAAATCGTCCCAAGTCACGTCCGTTATTTGCCATGCTTATGGCTTAATTAAAAACTACTCATAAACATACAAAGTATGCTGTATCATTTATCCTACTGTTTTATCCCTCAGAATTCATCATACAGATCTGGTGTTGTCACTCAGGTTTGTAATCTTAACATTTAAGAAATGGAGGCAGCAGGATCGTTGGGCCCTGTCAGTCTAAGCTGCATGGTGCACTCCAGCCACGATGGCCTTATAGCAAAACCCTGTCTCCTAAAAATGAAAAGAAATCCAAACAGAAAGCAGTCTTCACAGAAAACACTATGAGCAGAGTTGGATTTCCTATCCTTTTTAACCCTTTCAGTAGGTTGATAGGTAACCTAATTTGAACTGTGTGCTATTGCATAACATTTTGGGATCTTAACGAATATGAATTTGTTTCACATACACATTCAGTAGCAGTCCAGAACAGTGTATATCGAGGTCTTCAAGTAGCTTCATATTCATCATTGAATTTGCTTTTTAAACAAATATGAAATTATCTCCATTTTAAAAGCAATTAAACTAAATGTTCCAGTATTACATAGTATGTATAAGAATTCCCCTCTTGTATGATTAAGAAGTTGGATTATCTAGAAGTATGTAATTATTTCTTGTCCTTACCATGAATCCCTTCTGTTGTAGAAATCCTGTGCAGTATTTAATGTAGTAGTCTGGGACCGGTACAAAATTCTAAGACATAAGCAACTTAATCCAAGAAGTCCTAAACAGATGCACACTGGCCAGCAAAACCAAGTCATGACAGATGTTTTTCTAGTGTCATCAAGCTTGGTTCCCTCCATCGTTGGGGTTTTCTGACTTTACACAACCTACTGTATGGTCAGTAGTGTCTTGCTGTGGAGCCACAGATGACATTACGAAGAGTGTCTTGTCAATGTTCCATCAAAATCGGAGCACAGATATACTTTAATAATTACTATTATACTCCTCTAAAACCCTCTGTAAGCAGTTTAGATCTTTTTGCTCCCCCAGCCAAATGAAGAGAAGCACCATCCAAAGAGAAAAGCTGAATAATTCAGTTCTCTCTTGGGAGAAAACAAAGTTAATCTCTCTGGATTGGGATCATTTGCAGAGTCTGTTTCATCTCTTTCTCGACTTCACCTCGGCATCATAGGTTTCTCAGTTCCACCAGCATGAACGTGTTTTCAGACTTTTGGATGCAATGAGAAAAAGGGAAACTGATGAGGTGCATTGTTAGAGCCTTGCTGTGTTCAGGACCAGCATCTCCTAAATCACTTAGTCCTCTATGCCAGGTTCACTGTGAGGCTTGGGAGGGGAGAAATAACCAGGACTGCTACTTGAGCATTTCCATTTCATCTGTATTAAATGGTTCTTTAACAACTGTAAAGGTAAATAACAAATAAGAACATTTAGAGCAGGGGCTAGAGAGAATGTTCGGTTGTTAAGAGCCCTTCCTGCACTAACAGAGAGCCCAAGTTCCGTTCCTGGCCCTCACATCCATTTGTAACTCTAGTTCCAAAGGACCCAACACCCTCTTCTGACCCTCACAGGCACCAGGCATGCATATGGTGCGCATACACACACACACACACATACACACACACACACACACACACACACACACACACACACACACACACGCAAACAAAATACTCACACATAAATGAAAATAAATGCATTAGAAAATGTAAAAAAAAATATTTTTTTTACTAATACTAGCTTTGGTTTGGTTTATATCATTCTTAGTTGGATAGTATAAGGGTTTTTTTTTTTTAAATGTTTTCTGCCATTCACAAATATTTCACTTAATACCAAGAACCCAGAGACTACACTCTCTATCAAAGGTCTTCTGTGATTAATTCTAAACCTACTAGGCTAAGTCTAAGTTGTTGACTGAAATCAGTCTGTTGTAGATTATTTTAAGGTGCGTTACTTTTGTTTATGCTCTGGACCATTTGTTTAACGGTTCGAAGAAGTGTTTGATTAAATAAATTTCACCTGCGGTCAGGAGGCTGCGTCAGCAACCAGCTGACAGGAAGTGTGGAGAAGGGTTTATAAGGAGGGTGGAGAAAAGGCAGGAGGACTTCCTGGGAGATGAGGAGGTGAGCTGCTTGCCATTCAGCCTCTCTGGGAAGGAGTCTGCCTCAATCTCTGAGTCTTGAGTTCTTTAGGCGTACAGAGCCTTAAGTAAGTGTCCTTAGTAGCTGTAAAAGAGTCAGTGCCTCAGAGAACAGAATTCCCTCAGGCTCTTGCAGCCTGACCAGTGCTGGTAGCTCAAAGTGGCAGGTGCTGAATAGGATAGCCTTAGCTTAACAGGCAAAACAATTGCGAAAGAAAACAACACTGCCCATTTTCTCATTATATAGCGAAATGTAGGGGGAGTCTGCTGCCTACGCTTGGTAGATATAGCCTTTCATGGCTTGCTGTGTATGCTTCTCAGAAGGGGAGCACAAAGAGCAGACAACATTTATCTGCAACCCTCATTCCTGTGTCCAAATCAAACTTTCCCAGTCTTACAGCGCACGAGATAAAAGTTCCTTTGCTGCTCCGGTTCCTCTCATCGTAACGCCTTTAGCTGGGGTGCGTAGCTCAATGGAGTCCCCCAAATTCCCTATTAGTCCAACGCAGATTTGCTCCACCCATTTACATTAGGCGTATCTGAACTCTGCAAGCACCTACGTTTTAGCCAATACTGTTTAATCACCTTATGATACAAGGAGAAGGCGAATGCTCATGGAGATTAAGTAACTTGGCAAAAGTATTTGGTTAGTGAGTGGCACCAAGCCAGACTGAAAATCCAAGTAGTCTGGCTATCTGTTAAGACACACTATATTCATTTCACAACTTTTTCCGTTCTTTTTTTTTATCAGAACCTAACATTTGTCTGAGGAGCTGGTGTATTTCTTAAGCCTTGAAAGCTGCATCGAGGTACTTAAAATTTTTATTCGCACTCCAAGTTTCAAAATGTCATTAACAGATTAAGCATTTTACTACATGCTATTTTGGTGTTTGCTCTCCTCCTCCGCCTTTTGCTGCCTCCTGGCTGTTCAGGGAGCTGGGGGGGAGAAGGGAAATAACAAAATTACATAACAGAAAAAAAAAACCTGAAAGACGAATAAGAATGAGTGGGTGCTGGGGTTACGAGAGGGGACGACTCACAGAAGGACTGAGAAGGGAAGCGTGGGATGCCACATAGATTCTCCCTGGGGCTCATCAAGCCACCGTTATAAAACGGTAAAGCTGGCAAAGCTGACCTTAGGACTGGCCCTTCCTTCCATTCAATGTTATTAATAAACACAGCGTTGTATGTATTTCTTTGTTCACCCCACTGAAGAGAGCTCATCAGACACCACAGGGCTTGCTTGGGGCTTCCCCTTTCTTTTCTCTTTTAAACTTTGACGATTCCATAGGGGTTGCCAAAGCCTGAACGAGTGGACAGCACGTCTACCTGAAACCACAGATTATGAAATGAAAGCTCCCGTACCAGGTATGGGATATCTCCCTGTAAGTTTTGGTCAGGAAGCCTCAGAGGCCACCGTCACATTAGAGGCTAATGCCAGGGTCCTTGGTTTGCAAGATTCTATTGCTTGGAGACCACACATACTTGGGTTGCAGGGCACCGAGAAAGTGGATCAGTGGTGGGAATCTCTCGGTCCCTGCAGCCTAGCTGTCACGGTGCTGGAGAATGCAATACAAGAGACTGGGGGTGGAGGACAGCCATCAGTGTCCCTATCCAGCTATAGGACCCCGGGAGCCACAATAGTTACCTAGCCGGCAAGTTATACCCATCAGTGCAACAGTGTCGCACCAGTTATGGGAGTAACTAAGCACTTTCCAACTACCTTTGGTGTCCCCTTCATGAAACTGATTCCTGCTCTGGTAAACTTGGCCAGGAGCCAGTGGGGGGGGGACCATGGACCCTGGAGGAGAACCTACCACTGTTCTTTTGCTAAACTCACCCCTCGTTTTTAAGCCTTGGTCTCTTCAGGA
Organism: Cricetiscus sungorus; assembly: GCA_030556225.1. NCBI lineage: Eukaryota > Metazoa > Chordata > Mammalia > Rodentia > Cricetidae > Cricetiscus > Cricetiscus sungorus. The sequence goes on from JANBXA010000616.1 coordinate 5,164,097, forward strand.
GTATGAACACGCAAAGCCCTATCTCTTAACTGTTCAGTACGGGAATCTCTCAAGGTTGAACCAGGGAATGTTCTCACATCGCTGGAAGAAAGAGCAATTGGGAGGTCAAAGAAATCCTCCCTAGAATAGCTCAAATTTCAAAACCCGGACATCTTATGTTCTCATATTAAGTCTTAACTTCTGGAGTGCCCGACATTCTCCTTTCCCCTACGCATCCCCTAGCTTTCTTAATGATCAAAACCAGAAAATCCGAGAAAGAGGCTTGATGCACAGCGATGAAGACCAAAGTGTAACCAACCTGCACACAGCTACAATCCCAGCATGCCTGCTCCAAGAGGGAAGGGGACAGGATGATCACTGGGACTCCAGCCTACCCAAGAAATTCCAGTCTCAGGTTCAGGGAGAGACCCTGCCTCAAATAGATGGGTAGAGAGTGATAGAAGGCTCTGACATCCTCTTCTCACTTCTGTTTGCACACACACATGTACACACATTAGCACAGACATGCACACACACATACACAGACATGAAAAATAACAATCACCAATCAAAGACTGCAACAGGGAAAGGTCCATCAAGGAAGCAATGGTGAAGACAGTGATCCCATAGAGGCAGTGGGCATCCCTGTTTGCAGTCAACATTTCTGTGACTTAGCCCTAATGCAGTTGCTCTTCCTTTTATCCACGATTCAAGGGAAATGTTAACAAGCCATTTTAATTTTTAGGAACAGATGTCTGGCACTTGCGTTCTGCTAATCCAGCTGAAATATGGCAAATTGTAGATCCAGAGAGACCCCCATCTCAGAGGAATATGGCAGAGAGCAATGATATTTCGTGTGTGCTTATTAAATAAAACATAACCACTTTATTGACTGTGATGTGAAGGCGGGGTTTAAATGAGTCCACCATACCCAAGAGAAATGATAGGTGTTTATTGGGGAAGCACTTACACAGATGAGTAAATGACCGCCGTGGTCTTCCTGCTCCAGAAGATGCATGCAGTCTCTGCAACCCAAGAGAGAGCAAGCCAGCCCCTCGTCCGTCTTATAATGGGTCAGTCTGCACCCGAAACCACGCCCAAAGGGTGTGGTCACCACAAGTTCACTGGCAAGATGCTACTATAGTGATGCCGAGACCATCTCATAAGCCTGATGTATAACATGAATGGACGCATCTTTATCAAGGGCCCACTCCCTTGTGAAGATTGTTGGTTTTTTGGTTTGTTTGGTTTGGGCGGCTTTTTTTTTTTTTTTTTTTTTTCTTTTTTTTTTTTTTTTTTTTTTTTTTTTTTTTGGCTGCATGGCTCCAGGCCCCTCAGTTCCACTTGAAGGGAAACTAGAAGAGAGGGTGTGAATAACGCATCGAATCTTGGTTCTGTTATGCTCATAAAATAGCAGACAGCAGTGTTCCCTTTAAAGTCCTGGGTGCTTTATTAAGGATAACTTTATTGAGATATGATACACATGCTATACAATTAATCGTGTCATCAGTCCAACTCTTTTTTTTAATTTAAATTTAAAACAAGCTTGTTTTACATGTCAAAACCAGCTCCCAAACCCTCCTGTCCCCTCCCTGTTCCCCCCACCAACCCCTATCCCATCCCCTTTCTGCTCCCCAGGGAGGGTGAGGCCTTCCATGGGGGATCTTCAAAGTCTGTCATATCATTTGGAGCAGGGCCCAGGCCCTCTCCCACGCGTCTAGGCTGAGGGATTATCCCTCTATGTGGATACTAGGAATACATAAATCAGTCCTACTCTTCCTACTAACATTTATTGATTGGCTAGCAAGTCCCAGGCAACACACACACATTGTTTCCTTGAACATTCATTTGAAAAATCCTTAATGGGGGCCACAGATGGAACTCAGCTGGTAGGGTGCTTAAGGAGAAAGCAGGATGTTCTGGACTTGAACCCCAGCCCTGGGAGGGGGGGGAGAGGAGAATCAGAGAGGTTCAAAGTCATCCTCTGTTACACTGCCAACCTGGAACACATGAGATCCCCCCTGGTTTTAATCTAGGCTGGCAATCTGTCTCAGCAGGTATAATCATGACTACCTGAGTGTGATTCCCGGGGAGCCAGCCAGGAGAGAACTGTCCCCTGCAAGCTGACCTGTGATCTCCACAACAGGCTCTTGCACGCACACACTCATGTACAGAAAATAAACGTAATACCATTTTTATTTATTTATTGTTTGTTTTGTTTTCTCTAGACAGGGTTTCTCTGTGGCTTTGGAGGCTGTCCTGGAACTCGCTCTTGTAGACCTGGCTGGTGTTGCACTCACAGAGATCGGCCTGCCTCTGCCTCCTGAGTTTAAAGGTGTGCGCTGCCATCACCACCCGGTGGGTAATACAATTTTTAAAACACTTTAAGTATTATATGACTTAAAATTTGCAAATGAACTGCAGATTAAGTATTGGCACCTAGAGGTCTTAAGTCATGTGTGTTTGTGGATACAGCATATTCTTTGCATATCACTTTGCCTCTCTTAGGAAACTTACTTTGTTCTACTTCATAGAGTGACAGAAGTGTGTGGTGGGGGGTAGGGTGGCAGAATGTCCACAGTTAAAAAAAAAAAAAAAACCTGTTATAATCAGGAGTGGTCAAATAGCACAAGAAATGGCAGTAAATGGAAAATACTTTTAGACTCTGATTGAGGTTGAAGTAACAGAAAAAAGAAACAGTCATAATACTGACTGCCACACCCAAGGCAGGACAGGATATACACGTGTCCTGGTTTGCTTTCTGTTGCTCTGATGAAACATTCTGACCAAAAGCTACTTGCAGAGGAAAGGTTTGGGTGGTGGCCCACACTGGGATTAGTCAAAGTGGGAACTCATGGCAGGAAGCAAGAGACAGAAACTGAGCAGAGACCATGGACTATCGCTGTGTACTGGCTTGTTTTTATGGCTCTGTTCAGCTTGGTGTCATCTGTTTTTCTAGACAGGGTTTCTCTGTGACTTTGGGAGCCTGTCCTGGAACTCGCTCTAGTAGACCAGGCTGGTCTCGAACTCACAGAGATCCACCAGTCTCTGCCTCCCTAGTGCTGGTATTAAAGCCTCACACGGCACCACTGCCCAGCTTCAGCTTGTTTTCTTATACAATTTAGGGTCACCTGCCCACAAGGGGCTTTCCGCAACAACCATAAAACGAGGAAATGTCCCCACTGGGTCACCCTGAGCTGCTCGATGTAGGCAATCCCTTAAAGTCACTTTTCCCAAGTGATTTTAGTTTGTATCAAGTTGACAACTCAACTCTGCTTTCACGGGGAAAGGTTCAAAACTTCTTGCTAACGCAGCCACGCCCATCTCTACAGAATTCCCAACAACCAGGAGGCATTAAAAATGGAGAGACCATTGCCCATCTTTTAACTAATCACTTACCGCTGTACTGGAGTGCTATCTTCATTCTTGGAAAACTGCCACAATTAACTTTGAAACATTTGTTTATATTTGGTGTAGAATGACGGTAGACACAAGTATAAAAATCAAAATGCATGCGTGCACTCTCTCTCTCTCTCTCTCTCTCTCTCTCTCTCTCTCTCTCTCTCTCTCTCTCTCTCTCTCTCTCTCTCTCTCTCTAAAATGTTTAGGCTCTTAAGGAGTTCATATCTTAATTCAGTCTTTCCTGGAGGTAATGAGTACTTCGGATTTGTAACCTGGATGATAACCTAGCGCTCCTGGTTGCCGTGTGACCTTGGCATTTGCTTTTCAAGAGGTTCAATTTCTCCGCTTGTAATTTCTGAGCTTCTTATATTATCTAGTCTAACTTGGGGAACATACACTATGAAATTAAACGAAGGAAATGCTAATTTGACACCAATGAGGTTTTCCCCAATTTTTTTTTTTTTTTTTTTTTTTTTTGCTAATTCCCTTTAATATTTGTCCTTACTCAATACATCTTTCACCGCCTGTTCACCTAGAAACTGGGACACGTTTTGCACTGCAACTACGGAGTGTGTGTGTGTGTGTGTGTGTGTGTGTGTGTGTGTTTGGCGCGCCCCTCACAGGAGGATTCACAAAGAGCCCTTGAAAGGTATGAAAAAAGGTATGCAAGACCTGGGAGGAACCTAGGAAGGGGCACTGCGTCCAAACCTTCGGTTTCAGAGCGGTCTTTGTGCCAGCACTCAGTGGGCTTGGGCTCTGCGGCTGCGAAGCAGAAGCCCCAAGTCAGGGACCTGCGCGCTCTCTGCCAGGTCTCAGCCGGCCCCGCCCGCGAAGGCGGCAGCGAACCCGCAAAAACGGGTCTGGGGGAGGCGGCTGCGACCGCGGGCGAGGACCGCCGGGCCGTGGAGGGCAAGGCCAGGGAGAGGAGAGAGCGCCGCGCCCGGCGAGAACCGTGCGCCCGCGGAGCCCCGGGGCGGCGGCGGCCAGGCGGGGGGCGCGGGGCGACCCGCCCGGGAAGGGGGGGCGGGAAACCGACGCGGCCGGCAGGGCGCATGCGCGGGCGCGCCTGGCCACGCCCCCGCCCCCCGCCCTCGCGTCCCATTTGGTACGGACCGGCGGCGGGGCGGGGCGGGGCCGCGGACGCCGTTCCCACAATGCTCCGGGGCGTGCCGCCGCCGTCGCTGCCGCCTCCGCTACCGCTAGTGGGAGAAGATGGCGGAAGGCGGAGCGGCGGACCTGGACACCCAGCGCTCCGACATCGCGACGCTGCTGAAAACCTCGCTCCGGAAGGGGGACACCTGGTGAGGCGGCGGGCGGCGGCGGGCGGCGGGCGGGCGGGCGGCAGCGGCGCGGCCGGCCTCTCCGGCTCGGTGACAGGTGCGGACCGACGGGTCCCGCGGCGCTGGCGGAGGCGGTGGCGGCCGCCCGGGCAGCACATTTGGGGGCAGAGGCTGGGCCGGCGCGGAGGGCAGGGCCGGGGCTCGCGGTGGGCGGTGCGCGCCCGGGGCTGCGCCGAGCCGCGGCCGAGGCTCGCGCGGCTCCCGGTCCTCCCTCCTCCGGCAGAGCCGCTCCCACCTCGGGCCTGCCTGGAGCCCGTGCGCTCGGCTCGGCTCGGCTCGGCTCGGCTCGGCGTGGGTCGGCCGCCGCGGGCTCGTGTGTGTGCGTTTCTGTGTGTGTGCATGTGTGTGTGTGTGTGTGTGTGTGTGTCTGTGTGTGTGTGTGCAAGTGTGAGTGTCTGTGCGCGCGCGAGCAGGCGACTGTGGCACAGCCCGGGCCCGCCGCTGCCACCTCCTCCCTGGCCGCGCTGCTCCGGGCCAGCAGCCCTTCCTTTGCCGGCATCGTCCGCTCCCACAAGTTCCCATTATTCTCACTCCCTTCCCGCCGCCTCCCGGGACTCGGGCTCCCGGGGCGTCTTGCGGAGGGTGCCACCGGTGGCCCGTGTCACGTCGGGGTCCGCTGAGAAGAGGAAACCCCGCATCCCCACTTCCTTGTCACACCGGGAGGGAGGGAGGGAGGGAGGGAGGGAGAGAGAGAGAGAGAGAGAGAGAGAGAGAGAGAGAGAGAGAGAGAGAGAGAGGGAGTGGGGGGAGGGAGGGGACACCACGTGCTCCCGAGCTTTGCCCCTGGCTTGGTCGAAGCCGGCAGCGCTTGGGTTTGAGAAGAGCAGCGCTTCCCCTCCCGGTGAGAACGGGGGTGTGGGTGTGGGGCACGGGACAGCGCAGGCCTGCAGAAAGTAGATAAGTCCGCCCCGAGCTTAAGCAGCTTGCTAATATTCAAACTTGTAAAAATACCAAAAAAAAAAAAAAAAAAAAAACGTGCTGTGCTCTCACGCCAGAGGAGGCAGGTAGAGAGCGATGTTAATGCTTAGCCCAGACGCTTGGCTTCCGGGATAGATTCGTGGATGTGTCAGATGAAGGGAAGTTAGGGGAAGGGCCAGGGCGCCTGCTCGTTGTTCTCCTTTAAAAAGTTACTTTCTCTTCCCTCTGTCGCTACACCGGGGCTTGTAGCTTCCCCAAGTGTTGGTTCAGGCGCTCCCGGAGGGGGGTGGGGGGACTTAGTGGAAAGAGCCTTGTTTGACCTGGTTTGTGTCAGTTTTCCACCTTTTAACCTCGCAGTGTGTGGCACTGAAGCTGATTCATTTCAGCCATTGCACCTCCGAACCCATCTGTTAAGTGGACGGTAACAGTGTTACTGTATTTGTCCTACGTTGAGTCACTAAAATATTCTGAAACATCTGGTACTTAACGAAATACTACGATTTAGTAATCTTCCCCCTGCCATTAATTCCTAACAAGTGCTGCGGGATTGAAAGCATTTTCAAGTAAGCTAATTCATGACAACTTGTAGGTCCAAATTTAACTACTTTGATACTAGTTTGTAAGGCTGCGTAGAGTTTCTGTAATTAAGACCCCTAATGACTTAAAGCGCTTGCCTTACAGCAAGCGGTGTGATCTTTCAGTGGCTGAAGTCACTATTGCTTATATGCTGACATTTCTGCCATGTTTATTACTCAGTAGGAACCGGTATTCCCTGGAACATCTGTGGCCCGTGGAGTCTTCAAGCGTGTTCTCTCATATAATGAAGAACATTTCAAAACAAACAAACAAAAAAAAAAAAACAAATTTGTTGCTTCATACAAATACAACTGTGGCTATCAATGAAATAGAAATCTATATATTTAAAATCTGGATATTTTTCTCTACTGTTTTTGTATGCTGAGTAGTGTCTTGTATAATTGGTGTTGATGCTGCAGTATGATTTAAGAAGTAAGTGTATTGTGGACATTAAACATTTTATAAAGTTGGGTACTTCTCTTGGTTTTTTGTTTGTTTTGGTTTTTGAGACAGGGTTTCTCTGTGTAGTTTTGGAACCTGTCCTGCCACTCACTCTGTAGACCAGGCTGGCCTTGAAATCACAGAGATATCACACAGTCTCTGCTTCCTGAGTGCCGGTACTTTTTAAGTGTTTGTATTTTTGCTTCTTGACACAGTTACTATTAAAGGTACTGTTTTATGTACTGTTAAAGCATAGTCCTGTGTTAAAATGTAGAAGTTAAGCTCACATTGAGTTATCACAGGGCTTTCATTTTGAAAGGGAAAGTGAGGGCCAGTTTTTGGGCTGCAGCTGAGTGTGGAAGGTCCCTTTCTTCACCTTCCTGTTAATTCACTGTGTAAAGCAGTGCAGTGCCTCTCAGCCTTCCTAGTGCTTCCACCCTTTAATACAGTTGCTCTTGTTGTGGTAACCCTTCGTCATTACATTATTTTTTGCTGCTATTTTGTAATTGTATTTTACTACTGTTGTGAATCAATGTGAGTGTCTTCATTTTCTAGATAGTCTTAGGTGACTGACCCCTGTGAAAGGGTCCTGTCAGCCTGGGGATCTCAACCCTCAGGTTGAAAACCACTGATGTAAATAAAGGGGAAAATGCAGGTGCAACATATTAGGAATTTGCAGAAATAATTTTGATGCATGAATCAGTTTATGTGTAAATGGGAGGTGAACCCCCACCCGAAGAAACAGAAGTATGTTTCAGAGTCTTACAGAGAGTAATTTGCAAAGTACAATTTGATAATGAACTTATTTGTTCTACATAAGTAGGGATGTTTAATGATAATTCCTGTCACTTTATAGTTGGCAATAGGTAAATGGAACATTGTTTTGGTGTGTGCATATTATCATCTCTGAAAAACTGATTGTTGATCGGGCTACAAAAAAAAAAAAAGATAGGTTTGCCATAGTCTTGAACTTAGTACAGATTTTTGAAATTGTAGTCAGGTGTGTTAAATTTCACCAGTTAGCTCTTTGCAAACGGGAGTTTCTTATAGTGATAAATAACTCAGATACCTAAGCAAATAAAAGAATTTGATCCTGCCTGAATACCAGTATCTGTTTAATTGTAAAGTGAGTGATTTTTACTGCAAATGGAGTACACAAGTCTGAGATGAAAGGAAACATTTTTTATAATTGGTACTAGGTTTGTAATAAGAAATTCATCAACATTAATAAAAGTTATACCTATTAAAAAGTGAGATAGCAGAGTAAGTCATCTATATAAGGAATAAAACAATCATCTCATTATTGTTAATCTCTGTTTTAGTTCTGACAAGACATTTCAGAAAACCATGAACAAAGTTAGAGTTTAGGAATTACAGAAATAGAATTGAAAAACTAGTTAGCTTAGGATGAACTAAAGACACCTTTAGGATACCTGTGGTGGCGGATGCCCTGGTAAGACTAAAAGTGCTTAATTTTCATGCTTAATTGCCTGTAAGCTCTTTAGGGGCCTAAAGAATGGTAGTTGAATAAGGTGCAAGGAAAGTTTTGGGTTGTAAAATGTTCCTTTTTTAAGATTTTTCTCAGATGAACCTGCTATAAATAGATGTGTAGTTTTACTAAGCTGTATCTGCCAATCATTTTCAGATTGTATTTATTAGTAGTAATGTACAGTTAGCCAGATTAGCTGCTGTTGCTAGATTGTATCTGCCTGACCCCTAGTGAGGTAACTTTGGAGAGTAACCTTACTTTGTATTTAGTCGTTTTGCATGTCTGTATTTTTGTTCCAATACATTTTCAAAGAATCTGGTCAGTGATGTTTAGATGAGAGACATGGTTTCCATGCTTGGAGTTTTCCTCCCTCCCCCTTTCTTACCTGGGAACCTTTGAGACTTTGATTATTTAGGCTTATGGGACTTTGATGCTAACAAGATAACCTGATAGTCACTAAAAGAAATGTGTTCAGTCACCAAAAAGACACCATTGACATAAATCCTAAAGTATGTGCTTACAAAAGAAGTTTGGCATTTGCCACCAAGTGGGGCATATATTGTGTCACAGGAAATGAAAATAGAAAGCAAAACTTTTGAAATACTGGCATCTTAGTTAAGATTAAATAGAAAGTAGATCCATTAAAGCTTATTCTTACTTTAGATGCTTAAAATAGTGATGAAGCAAAGTATAAACCCTTCATTACAAGCTTGCTAGTGAGTCCAGGGTTAATAAGTCCTTTTTGGCCAAAATCTAGAAGTACTCACTGATTTATTTCCTGACATTAAGGCTTTTTGTGTCCTCCTAATTATGCAATTTCCCCATCAGTATATTAAGATACGATTTTTTTACAAAGTGGTTTTTGACAATTATTTTTCTTGCTTGAATAATAATAATAATAATAATAATAATAATAATAATAATAATAATAATAATAGCAGCTTGTAGGGCCATAGCCCACAGTTTTACATTTCAAAACTGGAAGTGCCCAGGTGCTGTTCCAAGTGTGTGCTGACTCAACTATCCATTGCTGAAACTCAAGGAACTGTTGTTCACTTTGACAGAATAGGAACCTAAACTCAGAGACTGCCACACCTCAGCTGGAGTTTGCTCATAAGCAGCTTGGATCTTAGGTTCATGCCCTTAAATCACTGTGCTGAACTCCCTCTTTTAAACTCTACTTGGGGGGGGGGAAGAGGGAGGGAGAGAGAGAGAAGAGACGAGACCTCTTTAGAAGAGAAGGGCCCATTTTATATTTACATTTAGCAACAGAATTCTAGCATTCTATTCCATACTTGCCTCTTGTGGTTGTTCCGTTTATGTGTGATGGAGTATGTAGGAAATCTTAGCTTCTTGCTTTTAGGAAGTAAATCATGGTTAAAGACCAATAGGCAAATAACCAGATATATAGAGCAATTGTCATTTTTATTGAAAACTCTTGAGACAAGATTATCTGTGATAATTATTGATAGACACTTGTAAAGATTTATTAGAAGTGATACGCCCATTCTCGTTGTTTTACAGAAAAATCACGACAAACATGTACTAAGGTCTTACAGTGTAGGGTAATTTTGTATAGTATTCTATCCAACTTTAACAGCATTGCTTTATTGCCACAGACACATGAAGTTCTTATGAACAGCCTAGCATTTTAAACACATCTAGTTTATGATCCATGTTTACCAACTGAAAAAATTCAGATATAGTTTTAATGAATATAAAGTCAAAGCAGTTTTAAGAGAATGGAAGGTATAAGCATGTCTATGTTGACACCTCTAAGCCTCATGGAACCACTGTGACTGAAGTTAGTTGTGCTGTCTGTCATTGCATATGTCTGTTTCATTATGAGTTTAAAACGATTCTCCTCTCACCTGGAGAATCACTTTATTACTAGCCATGTCAGTAATGTTTTTGGAAGGTAAGATGAAACTGTTGGCTGTATGGGCACAGAAGTGAGAGGGCTTTCTAAACAACTAAGAAAGGCTGATGTAAGCTTCCTGTGAACCTTAGTTAGAATAAGTCCCAGAAAATATATCTATACGTCTTTTCCTGTAAGTGAGAAATTTGAGAGGAATTATTTGGCTTGCCAGTAGTTCACGTGATAATACTACTGCAGTTGAACGTTTATTGACTTGCCGAGTCTGTGCCGGCCACTGTTCCCGATGCCTTACACATGTGTGCTCTTAAATAAAGCACATGCTCCATTGGATTTCTGAGCTTGTTTTAATACCTGCTTATAATTCTGAAATCATAGGCAGTATTAATAATTTGATGCTGTTACTACTTGAGTGTAATTCAGACTGGCTATTCTATTTTGTTCTTAGTTCTCATATAGAAATTTTCAAATTGCTAGGGTATTTTGTTTTTTGTTTTTGTTTTTCCTTTCCCTTGAGTAGTATCATTCCAGCATACCATTTAATTCACAATCTTTGTTTTATTTATTACCCTGAAGTTATTTCCTTATCTAGTCTTTAGATGTGGAGATGTTACATCTTTAAATTTGAATTTCTTTATCATCTAGTTCAAACTAAATGAAAAAATTACTACTAAAGAAACCTCAAATAGGTTTCTAGTAAAACTAGTAATTGACTGCAGTTTTTAACTATGTAAGGAAAGCATCAATAATTGCTCTTCAATAAATTCAGATTGTGAGATAAGGTAGAAAACATTTTTAGGAATGATTTGTATTTGATTACTGTTTGTAATGGCTTCCACCGCTAAGATTCTACATGGATTTGCTTATTTGCTTTTTGTTTAGGAGAGTGAATGCAGGTGTGTGCATGCCACGAGTGCACGTGAGCTCAGAGAGCAACCTTGGCTGTTGACCCTTGCTTTCCACCTTTAAATGTGTCTTGTTCATCTCTGCACGCCAGTCCTGCTATCTCCAATAGGGTTCCGGGAACTTAGGGCAGCTCCTCATGCCCACAAGAGGACTTTATACACCATGTGACTTGTCCCCCAGCCTCCTACATGGCCTTATCACTTTCCAAACAGAAGGAGCATGCTGACTGCTTTCTTTCCAACAGGAGAACTGAAAATACCAACGGCCCCTTCCATCCTCTGTGAGTTTGTTGGACCCAGGCTGTGGGGGCAATTCTCCACTGTTACAGAAAATTGTTTAGCAGAAGTACCCACAAAACGGCTCCTTCTGTGGGGGGAAATCCCCAAAGGCTCTCACTGACACCCTGAGAGTGTCTTTGAGGCCAGACTGTGATTGTAAGTTATAGAGATGGCTCAGTCCAAGCCTGGGCATATTCAAGACAAAATGTATTACTTGCATGAAAAAGAGCAACAGGGTCCTTTATTTTGGTGAAAGATAATTTATTTGCTAACTTGATTTTTCTGTTATTGTCAAGCTCTGTTTTTGCAGGTTGGCAAAGTAATAGATTAGTCAAGAGGTTTTACCTTTGATAAAGGTGGAAAACTCATTCATATTGAATAAATTTAACGTTGAACTTTCTTACTCTAAGAGGATATATAAATCTTTGGCTGTGGTTTACAAAAATATTGCTCGTGTATTAAAAGCTTTTTATGTGTATTAAATAAGTAGCGTTATTTTTATAGAGAAACTGGAATAAGTGTACATAGTTGTATACTGAATGAGTCGGGGGCTGGGGATTCTAACCTAGGCACTCTAGCCCTCCAGAAGGCTCTAGCAATACCTTCCTTCAAGTAACTGAGCCCTACTCATGACCTCTTTAAAAGTAGATACTTAACAGTATTAGAATCGAGAGGTGCCGACATTGTCATGCTAGGTGAATGCCGTGTTCAACTGTGGTCCATGGGGGGAACCTGTAGAATTTTCTCTCCTCACAGTCTTACATCTTCTGACTTGCTGCAACTGGGTTTGCTATTTCCTGTAAATTATTTTCTATTTCTTGTATTATTGGACTTTAGGTTACACTTTACTTATTTCAAATACATCTTCCTAATTCTTTTCTAAAACTTGTCATCATACATATATATTGTCTAAGTGTGTGTGTGTCTAAGTGTCAGGGTGCAGATGTGGAGAGTAGAGCTCAGAGGACAACTCGCTGGAATCTGTTCATGTGGATCCTGGGGACCAAACTCGGGTCATAAGGTTTGGCAGCAAGCATCGTAACTGCTGGGCCATCTTGCCCGTTTTCTTGATTATTAATAGTCATTTCAAGAACTCAAAACTGATCCCCTATAAAGGCATTTCTTAATATAGAGGTGTAATCCCTCCACACTTAGATTTATAAAAACAAATACAGCAACTTTGTTTTGAAATAATTTCTTTACTACACAATTTTCCCACTAAGAGTGGGCAACTCTCCAGGTATGTACATCGTAATCAACTTTAGAATAGTTCATCATCCCAAAAGAAACCATATAATTAGCACTCACCTCCCATTTCTGCCCAGACTCCTTCAGCAACTTTGTTTTAGTTGTTTTGTCCTTCCTGCTTTAGTGTGGTATATTAAAATGATGTGATATCTTAAGTATATGTCAGTGTATCTGTATACCTTATTGTCATTAATAATCTTGTTCTAGGATTAACACACACACACACACGTATTTCTTGGAGACAGTGAACAGTATTCACACAGTGAGTGTTGTATTCTTTTTACCCAGAGATCTCTCCTGAATTTTAACCTTGTATGACCTAAAGGTACAAACACTATTACTGTGTAAGTAACCTCTATGTAAGAACCTATAAGAGCTAGGAAGATGGCAGAACAGATAAAGGGTTTGCAGCCAACCCTAATGTCCTAAGCTTGAGTCTCAGGACCCACAGGATGGAAAGAGAACCAGCTCCTGCAAGTTGTCTTCCTACTGTTGTAATTTTAAAAAATAGTGGCTCGAGAGAGAAAGATGCCTCGCGACAGGGTTCAAGCAGAGGGGTGTTTTATTGAGGAAAAGGATCATTAAAAGGAGAAAGAGGATGGGAAGACTGGCTTCCAGGGACAGAGGCAGTGGGAGGGGGGAGAGAGGGGTGGGAGGCAAGCAGGCCCCTTTTAAAAGGGAACATAGTGGATGTGCATGCGTGGTGCTCTTAGTGGCTGCAGCCGAGAGACTGGCCTGTGAGGCCCCGGGGGCAGGCCAGTACAGATGCCTGAATACTAATGCCTACCACCACATGCACACATTGTGGCATGCTTGCTCCTTAGGGAATGGTGAAGAATACATAGATAGGTAAACAGGTAGGTAGATAGGTAGGTAGTAGATACAGATAGGTGTGCTGGCTATCAAAAAGGCATCTTCATTGTTTCTGTCTAATAAGGTTGAAAAGCACTACAACACCCTCAGCAAGCTGGAAGCTGAGTGGCATCCTGAAAGGCTGCTCACCCTCTGCTTCCTCTAGTCAAAAAACAGTTACCCACACGTAAGGTTTGCCGACGTTCAATAGAATGTGTATTTGGTTTAAAAACACTGTTGTGTTAAAAATAAACATTTATAGAATAATAAATGCTGAATTTGGGGCAAGAGTATGCAAGAGTTATCCTCAAGACTGTGTGGCTGCAGATGATGTTGTTTAAGGAGCGGTTGGTTGCTCTTTGATTAGGGCTGTCCTAACGTCAAGTGCTCTTTTGTTTATTCCTTCCCTTAACTCCATACTTCCCTCTGTCCTTACCCCTCTGCCCATAGAAAAAAGTCATACAAAACTAGATCAGAGAATTTATATAGTACAGGTCAAGTGCTTAATTAGTGTTTGTCTAATAGCTTATCCAAGCTCTGACGTCAGAGTTGTGGGGTCCTTTCAGTGGTGGCCTCCGTATTTGAGGCATCACTGAGTGTGAATTTACCTTCTGGACTAACAGAACAACAGTCATACTTGGCCTCCTTCTTGAACTCCTTATTTGTCTTAGCTTAGGTTTAAAATGGGTCACAAAAATTAGTTCTTTCTCACTGATGGGTTTAAGATGGATAGCAGAAAATAGGTTAGAAATGCCTGAAATCTGCAAGATAAGAAGATGCAGTAAACCAGGCCACTTGGTTTGCCTGAAAACTACTTCCTAGTTGTCTTTGGTTTTGCTAAAACACTGGAGTCTGGGTTCTAGAAACAAGGACTTATTTATACTAAAGCACTAGACACCCTGCATGTGCACTTGTTCACATGCCCACAGAGCGTGTTCGGAGGACCAGATGCACCTGAAAGGCTGCATGGGGTAAAAAGTTCTCCTGTTAAGAATATTAATGACCCAAGTTTGATTCTCTGGCCCCCATTAGGGTGGAAGCTCTGGCCAGTGGTCATCTGACTACCATGAGTTCTGTGGTGCTAAATAATTTTGCAAGCCCCAAGAAAGACAGTTTAGTGTTGTGGTCTGGACAGTAATTTCCAGTAGCTCTGGAGTTAATTTTAAGATTGTCTTCAAATACAATAATGCTACAGTAACAACAGCAACAACATCAAAACCCTCAGATTTGTTTTTGTGGGTATATAAGGAGTTAAGACTGGAGAATTTCAGTTGCGGTTTGTTTTTTGTTGTTGGTGGTGATGGTGGGCTTTTTTTAGTATTTTTATACATATTCGGAAGAAAATTTTACGACACTTTATAGGAACCAATAAGTTATGTAGTAGTAGTCCCAGGCATAACAGAGGTCAGAAGAAATATGGGGAAGCCCCAGGGGAAGATTGAGGGAACTGGGGCATAGTAGATATGGGCTTAGCACCTTCTAATTTGAATGTGTTTATACTGACTACTTTCAGATAGAGATTCTTGCTTAAGTACTTACAAGTATCTTATTTTTAAAAATCCTGTTTTCACATACATATAACAAGTAAGTATACAATGATAAACTATTATGTATAATATTACAAAATAACAAAAATCATAGCTTCTAATCCAATGAAGCATAGTTAACCTTAGAAAAATGTTTAATTTGCCCTTCAAGTATATGAAAGGAAGAGAAAAAAACAGTAAACAAAAGTGAAGATACTATACATGAACCTTTGTAAGTGTATAGTGCACATAGTCTGTCATGTAGCTGTTAACACCTTTAAAAGAATGGGCTAGGGCTGTGATCCAGTTGGTAGAGCACTTGCCTAGCATGCACAAGGCCTTGATTCTGAGTCTTCAGCACTGCCTAAACCAGGCATGGTGATGCCCCCTTTAATTCTACCACTCAGGAAGTGGAGGCATGAGGGTACATGGAAAGTATAAGTCAAGCTAGGATACATGAGAACTTGTCTTCCAAGAAAAGTAAAAAATAAATAAAAAGGAACATAATTTTGCCTTTTAAAAGTCTTGCAACAGGGCCAGTAAGATGGCCTAGCAACAAACGGCCCTTTATACCACACCTGACAACCTGAGTTTTATCCGTGGGACCCACACGACAGAATGAGAGAGCCAGTTCCCACAAGTGTTTTCTGCCTTCCATATCTGCTCAGCAGTTTCCACCACACCACACCCTCAATGCAACAAAGAACTTTAAAAGTCTAGTTGTGGAATAGAGAACAAATTTTAGTGGGGAATAATATGAAGCAGAGAGAGAAATTAGTTTGTGTCCCTAAACTTAATATTGGAAGTGGTGAGACCCGCAAATAATAGTATTTCATGGTAATGAAGAGGAGAGCTACAAATGTCTAGAAATGTCCTAAAGCTACCTGGTTACTGCTTACATATTATTGAGCTAGACTTCTAGCTTAGGAAATTAAATCACTGGTGAAATGATTTATTTAAATGACAATAAAAACCAGTAAATGTGGTTGTGAAGACTGGTAACTTGGGGTTGAGGTGTCTATGGAAGATTTTAGTTGGCATGGCTTGTAATTGGAAATAACAGGAACTGAGAGCTATCCCTGCTCTGCAGATGTTGAGATCTCTGGTGTAACTTACAGTATAGTGTCCCAGGAGGACACACAGCGAGAGATGCACAGTCAGTCTTGGTGACACTGGCCCTCAGATGGGGGACAGGCTAAAAGCCAGCATTTGTGTGTGGACACACACAGAGACAGACAGACAGACAGACAGACAGACAGACAGACTGACTGACTGACTGACTGACTGACTGACTGACTGACTGACTGATTACAGAGTTGGCAGGTTTTGGGTTTTCATACTGTAGTTGTCTGTTGATTTTGTGTGCGTCACTGGTGTTGGCATAGGAAGACAGACCTGCCATACTAGGTTGAAAAGAAAGTGAAAACTGAGGGAAAAAGAAAGTAAAGATTGATTGTAAAAGCCTGTCAGAAAAATGAGACCCACTAGGGAATGAGTAGATAAGTTGGGAGTGGTAGAAGAGAAGGAGAAACCGTTGTTTATATGCTGGTTGGAAGAAGAAGAAAACAGGAGGAAAAGGAAACTGTCTGTTGGGAAAGAATTAGGCCCTGGAGTTGAAAGAGTTACTATATATACTTCCATATATATATAAAGTATCTAGTGAAGCTGTCTGTTCACCTAAGGTAAGACAGAACTGTCTGAAGAAAATGAACAGCCTCATGTTTACCTCCTACAGGTACAGGTAGGTCTCGCCTGTTAACCTGACCCTACTCCCTGTCCTTGCTGAAGCAGCCACCATTCTGGAGTCAAACTTTCTAAGTAACTTCATACTGTTACTTTGTAGCTGCAGAGCTATGTAACAGTATCTGTAGCATGTCTTAATTTTTCTGTGCTTGTATTGTGTGATCATATGTACATTCCCTTAATATGTGTTATAATGGGAAGTGTCCTTTTGTGGCCTTTTTCATACAAAATTGTAATTTTGAGATTTATTCATATTATTACATGTACCTTAGTTTTTGTTTAGATTTTTGTGTAACATTTCCATATGAATGGTGCAATATCAGAGCATTTTCCCCAATTTTTATCGTGTTATATTGTCATTAATAGTTTGTTCTTGTAAATATGAGCAAGAGTTTTTGTAGGGTAGAATTTAACAGCCTCCCTGTATAAGATTACATGATACATCCTCATCTTTAATAGATACTGTCAAGTTATTTTCTGAAGTTAGGATTTTTGCTTAATCCCACAAGCTCCCTTAAGCAGCATAAAAATTCTTAATTTACTATACATGGTTTTCCTGGTTAGTATTGACATCTGACTATATCTGCTCATTTGTTTCACTGAATTGATAAAGTGTTGCTTTGCAGTGTTAAATTGTACCTTCCTGCCATGTTGGGAATCTTATTATCCAGTGAGGAGAATATTCCAGTTTTCTGTTCTAGATACTACCTATTTTTCTTTTCCCTTTGTCACTTAAAGTTTTTGATATAACCTGATCTTTTGTTGGCTAAATGCAGTATAAATATCTTCCCCAGTCTATGTCTGATCCCTTTATTTGGTGGTGTCCTTTGTTAAACACAAGGTTCCAGGGCCTGCAAGATAGCTTAGCATATAAAAGCACTTGCTACCCAGGCTTGGTGTCCTGAGTTCCACTCCTGAGTCCCACAGGAAAGTGGAGAATCAGCCCCTGAAAGTTCTTCTCCGACCTCCTTGTGCTCCATGTGTCCATTGGCATGTCTCTTTCTGCCCCTCTCCTGTGTGTGTGTGCAACTGTATATATGCGCCACACACATGCTCACGCACATATGTGCTTGCATGTGTGCAGGTGAACCCATCAGGCACGGCTTCTAACACTTAGCTGTATTCCCAGCCCCTCACACGCATTCATCCGTCTATAATTTTTACACCAGCTCTGCTGTAACACAGCTTGTGCTTCTATAAACCACCCTGCTGTGCAAAGGGTCATGGGTAACAGTGACCAGGAAGTGGGCTGGAGAAACGATGCAGCAGGCAAGAGCCCTGGCTGCTCTTCCAGAGGCCTCGGGGTTTCCCAGGAGCCACATGGCAGCCCACAAACACCTGAAGCCCCAGTCCCAGTTGATCTGGCACCGTCCTTTGGCACCGTCCTGAGGCACTGCGTGCAGATGTTAAACAGACATAAATGAAGGCAAAATACCCATACACATTAAATAATAACATTTTCTAAATTATGAGAAGTTGAAATTAGGGTACAACACTCAAAATTCTGCCTTTTGGTTATTCGAGACAGGATGTCTCTTTGTAGCTTTGGAGCCTGTCCTGGAACTAGCTCTATAGACCAGGCTGGCCTCCAACTCATAGAGATCCACCTGTCTCTGCCTCCGAGTGCACCACCAACACCTAGCATCTGTCAGTGATACTTTTAAAAACCCTTGTAAAAGTGATAGCATAGCTTTAATTTTAAGTGGTTAAGAAATAAGTAAATGCTAAAATAAATATGGAATTTTATTGTGACAGATGAGATTTGCTTATAGGTGGAACTGAGTAGTATTGTAGCGTGTGTGTTACTGTAAATTGGTGCTGGGTGGTTTTCTAGCATGTACTGGGATATTTTAATAGCAGGTGAGCTGTATGTGCTTTATAACACACAGTAAATTAAGGTAGATGTTTGAGCTGTGGTTGCTTGTAAATTTCTGATGGCTAAGTACTGGCAGGTTTTCTGTGTTTACCTGTGTCTCTAGAACACCAGATTTAAGAGCCATTCATTTTCCAGGTCCAGAGGTATGTCACTTGCTTCGCTCTAGTTCTGTCTGTTTCCACACAAAATACTACTTAAGTGTACAATGCAGTTTCCAGTGTGTTCAAATTGGGTCCTGGTCTATTACTTTTATATGGTGATAAGAACTTTTTGCTGCTGCTGTTGTTATTTTGCGACAGAATTTCTCTCTGTGGCTTTGGAGCCTGTCCTGGAACTCAGTCTGTAGACCAGGCTGACCTAGAACTCGGAAGCATTTATTACATTCGTTATTGGCTTGGAGTAGTCTGTGGGCATCCCACAGCACTCATGTGTAGTCGGAGGACAAGCTGGAGGGTCAGCTGTCTTCCTGCACTGTGTGTATATCGGGGTGCAACTCAGGTTGTCAGGTGTCTCCCAACTTAACTGTCTCATGGCCATGTGACAGTCAAGAGTTCTTGACATGAGATTGGCCCTGCAGTGCAGTACTATTACCATGCAGCTCATCTGAGCTCAGTGCTCACGCGTGGCTGAGCCTGTGTAGGTGCCATGCAGCAAGCTATTTCTCCTCTTGACCATCTCCTCCTCTTTGCTGTGAATGTCTTACTTGCCTCGTATGGGTACAAACTGTGACCATCTCCTCTTCTTTGCTGTGAATGTCTTACATACCTCGAATGGGTGCAAACTGGTTTGTTTCATTTAGCACAAGCCCTTCGGGTTCATCTGGTCAGTACATACAGCAGGATTGCCTTCCTGTTGCAGGCTGAATAGTTAGTGCTTTGTGGTGTGTTCCACATTTTCTGTACCAGCTCATCAGTCCGTGGACATTTGGGTTTCTGGGTCTTGAGGCTGTACTGAACATGCAAGTGCATATGTGCCTTCAACATCTTGATACCATGTATCTCAGGAAGTGGGTTGCTGGATCATGTGTAGTTAGTCTACTTTTTTACTACTTTGAGGGGCATACTGTTTCCCACAATAATGCACCGTTTTACATTCCTCTCAAAAGCTCAACGGTTGTAGTACTCTCTCTCTCTGCATCTTCTCCAACTCTTTGAGTAACTGCTGTTAGATAGTAACTCCTAGTAGGTAGGAAATGACGTTCTCGCTGTCGTCAGGATTCGCCTGGCATTACAGTTGCATCCTCACATGTTCAGTTTCCTGTAAGTAAATCATAGGTGCCTGCAGTAGAAACGTAAATATTGTCAAGGGAAGCTAGTGTTGAAAGTAGCTAACTGTCAAAGGGAAAGTGTCTTATAACATTAGCATATAGGAAGTTGGTTCTGTTCCATAAATTCTACATGTTTAATGCAGGACACTTTAAATTACGTTATTAGTGGCATTTCAAGTTCACATTTCTGCATTGAATTATATTAGATATATAAGACAAATAAATGGTTGGCCTAGCTGTGTCTCCATTATAAAGGTAAAAGCCAAACGTATTTAAGAAAATTAACTGGGGATCAAAACAAATGTTGACTCCCTAACAAATTTCGATGTAAATACTTACAGATGCCTAGGAACTGATGTCCCCATTCTTACAAAACTAACCTTTTAAAAATAAAGGAATGAAAAGTTACCCTAATTTTGTTTAATAAAAGAAAAAGCCATGGTAAATGCAAAAAAAAAAAAAAAAAAGCTCACATTCAATATTTAACCATAGTAATATAAAGGCATGTTAAATATATTTTACCATAGTAATATAAAGGCATGTTAAATAGAAGGTCGTTTCTCTAGCATAATAGCATTTATCAAAAAACTATAGCAAATTATCTTGTCGAATGGTAAAAGCTTAGATACGCCTATTAAAAACGAGAGTGTATTTCCAGCTGGCTGTGGTGGTGCAGGGGAGGCAGAGGCTGGCAGATCTCTGGGAGTTCTAAGCCAGCCTGGTCTTCACACCTAGCAGCCAAAGTACACCAGAGTTGCCAAATGGCTTGTCCCAACAAAGAAGATTTCTTTCATCTACTACCCTAGTTTAGCAGTACTGGTCAGTGATTGGATTAGAGAAGTGAAAATTGGATTAGAGAACTATCTACAGCAACATTAACTTTTCCATAGCGAAAACAAACAAACAAATAGGGGTCCAGTGTGTGGCGGCTGTGCCAGTAACACCAGCGCCCCTGAGGCCGATGGAGGCAGGAGGGTCTGTGAGATCCAGGTGAGGAAAGGAAGGGTCCAAGGGCATGTCTAACAAAATAAAACTACTAAGGACTCAGACAGCTGCTGGACATGAATGAGATTGTTGTTTTTGTTTGTTGTTTGTTTTTTCTCTGTAATCATGTCTTGAAAACTGGCTCAGTCTCCATTTCATCCATTGGCCAGATAAGGACACTGTGAGACAGCAACACAGGGCTACTGTTCTTCTCTTAACAAAGGATAAAATCCTGAAATCTGCAGTAGCAGACGCAATACTAAGTAAAATATGTCAGGTCAAGAAGATGAATTACTCAAATGTGGGATCCAAAGGAGTTGCAGCATTTAGGAGTAGGATGCGTACGGAGGCTCAGGAGAGTGATCAGTAGACACTGAGTTGTGTGAGCTGAGTGCTGGTGGCGTATCGCGGTGCCGCACATGTGAGTGTGTAGTGTATATTTCCAGAAGCTAGAAGAAAGCACTTCAGATCTTACTGTAAGGAGACGACCAGTGCTTGAGGGAAGCCTGTTCTGCTGTTTAAACATTGCACTATGTACATGCATGGCACATCACATGGTACCCATAAGCATTCAGAGGTCCTATGTGTCAATTAAACAAGACAAGTGATCGTTCCTGTGCACTAACTACGAAGAACCGTACACCATAGCTGCTTGGAAACTGATACTGGTTTGGCTTGGTTTTGAGATAGTGTGTTGTGTCTCTCTGGCTTGGCTTGGAAATCCTGGCTTACCTCATACTTAGAGTCTTCCTGCTTGAGTCCTAGACGCCGGGAGTACAAACATGAGGCCTGAGAGAGGTCCTCAAAGCTTTCCTTGAATTTTTATCATTTGAATTGTTTTAAGTGCTACAAGGATTATCCTCCCTTTATTTTTGGTCAGTACTTGACTTCAAGTAGTAACTAATTATCTGATAATGAAAATAGTTTGTTAGCATTTATTGAAAACATTAAATAGTACCTGAGTAATTGAGGGGAAGCTTTTTTTTTTCCAGAAGTCTAAAGCCACAACTCCCACAAGTTATTCTATGCAGTTCAGTGCAATTCTAATCAATCAGAATCTTCTTTTTCTGTGTGAGGGGTTACCTGATAAGCTTATTTAAAATAGTTTTGAAAACACAAATGGCCACATGTATTTGAGTCGATTAGAACAATAAGATGAAGCAATCTTAGGGTTAGGGCAATTAAAACTGTAGACTAGGAACAATGATAAATGCCTAGATGAATGAGATAGGGACAATGTCTTGGTGCGACCTTTACCTGCAGAGAAAGCAAGTCACACACTTTAGTATTTTAAACTGCAAAGGAGGAAAAGTCAAATTTGCTAAGTGATTTAGTGTGCGTGTGTATTTATTGGTTTTTTAAAAAACAAACATAGGTAGTGAGGACATGAGAATGATCACATTTTCAATGGAGAAATATGATTAATATTGTCTGAGTGGTATTAAATCAAGTTAAATTTTGGAAGATGGGTTTACTTAAGAATTCCCACCTCCCAAAGCTCTCCATTGTGAGCACTCTGAGTTGCATAACTGGCAGTGGGCAGGGTTCTTTATATCCGCTTCAGGAAAGGAAAGTAAGTGCTCATGAATATTCTTTAAGAATTAGAAGGTTTGTTAGGTTGGTGCCTTTGCTCTAGCTATTTTCAGACATAACTGTGGGTTTTTATTTCTCTAGTGTTCTGTGTGGTGAGCCCAAAAATGATAGAAGGGCGATCCCTGAAAGCGTGCATTACACAGAGCTGTAAAGCGTCTCTCCCTAGCCTGTGTCTGTTGGTTTTCTTGCAGCTGAAGCTGGTTAATGCTAGGATAACGTTCCAGAGACCGCATGAGACTGAAGTCAGTACCAAGTGTAGTGTTGCAAACAGTGCTGATAAACTATTTAAGTTTGGTTATAATTGGTATAGTCAAATTTTAAAGCCCTTAATAATAAGCTTTCCTTTCTTTCAAAAAACATTAAAGCATAAAAGGTACACATGTTGTATTTGTAGGTTTCTAGTGCAGCCATTTTTATATGCCTGTATTATTACATTGTGCCTTACATTTTTGAGTGTGTGTGTGTGTGTGTGTGTGTGTGTATGTACATATTCTTTGATTGACAAGGCTTTTCTTTAATTTTTATTATTGGTATGCTTTTGTAAAATGCTATGGGAGATTGTTTTTCCATTTGTATGTCAGTATTTGACCTCAAATAGTAACTGAAAATAGTAATGAAATCTTTTGTACAAATGAAGTCTTTCTTTCCAAGTAGTAGTGGCAGTGCAGCTGTGGTAGTTGCAGACTATTCCTGTTCTCGGCGGCTTTGAAGGAGACATATGTGTTCTCTAATACAAAATGAAATGGCAAAAGTAGATTGACCTGTTGCTATTCTTGTATTTCCAGGTGTTTTGTTTAACCGGTTCCTTTTCTTTTATAGGTATCTAGTAGATAGTCGCTGGTTCAAACAGTGGAAAAAATATGTTGGCTTTGACAGTTGGGATAAATACCAAATGGGAGACCAGAATGTCTACCCTGGACCCATCGACAACTCTGGACTTCTCAAAGGTATTATTTTCTCCAGTCAAGTTGTAAATGTGTTGAATTTAATGAGTGAGTGTCTGTGGGTGTAATGTGGGGAATGATAATGCAAATAAACTGGTAGTTAGAAATTAATTGCAAACGTGGCGGGGTGGGCAGCACACATGTGGTTGTGTTGAATTAATTGTTGTGTAGACATTAACTCTGTAAAGTTCAATAATAAATCAGAAGAAATAGAAGCATATATTAAAATGATTTGATAAGCTTGGAGGTCCTACATAAAACTGTGTACCCTGGACAAGAGGCCAAAGCGGAAGAGTCACTGTTTTAAGTTAGCCTTGAGACATGAGGAAATGCTTTCACAAAGGGAAAGGAAAAGATAGTTACTTGCAGATCATTCTGTAATTATTTGTTGTGTATTTGATGCATTTCTCTTTTGTATTTATGGTATGATTGTGAGTTAGGATTTAAAGGTTAAACTAAAGAATTAAGTTGTAAAGCACTTATTTTACCGTTTTGGGGAAATGATATAGCACACATTGTTTTCCTAATGAACGTGTGACATATTTTCAAAGTTAGTCATCACCGGTAGCTGTTTACATTCTTGACTTCTTTCAGTGTCCTACAACGCAAAGAAAATAAATTCTAAGTACCAGCCCTCCCACTTATGGTCAAATTGGAGTCAGAGGGACTACATCACAGGCCTGAAATAACTAAAACCCTGACAAGTAAGAAAAAAGAGTCAGTGCCTGACTTCTGGTTTGATCCCAGGAACCTACGCAAAAGTAGAGAGAGAGAGCTGGCTGCACAGGTTTAGTCTCTCAGCTGTGTACATGATGCACAGTGGGACACTAAAATGCATTTTAATTTTTTTGGAAAGATTATATAATGGTAAAATGTCTCCATTTAAGAGGCAGATAAGAATATGTATTTATGTCCCTGGTTTCAGTGTGGTTAGTCTCTGAACGCCACACATGGCCATTACCGGTGTTTTACCTTACATGGAGCATGATTGGACCAGGCTACTTCTGATGTATGAGAGCTGTTAGCAGGAAGACATCTGGTTCACTGCTGTGCTCCCGATGCTTTGTGAGATTGAGAGAAGTGCAAATCTGAGGTTTTTCTGCCTGGAAGACTGGTGAGGAATGAGGCCCTCCCAGCCCCGGGCTCGTTGGTAACATTGGGGGACTGGGTTTTGTCTGAACGGGTGGGATGCAGACAAGAGAAGAAGGAAGGGAAATGAGTAAGGAGCCTGCTGGAGTTGCCAGGGCCCTGCCGTGTCAGGAGGCAGTCAGGACTGGGCGTGTCTCACTGTGCTGGGGACAGCTTAGTCAGGAAGGGAACTTAAAATAAATAGAGGCTGGGGCTTTCTGCACCTGCACATGAAGTAACGCTGTCCACAGAAGGAACAAGAGGAGTAGAGTGTGTCCCAGTATCCTGACCGGAGGTGTGTATAATGTTGGAAATTAGAGGAAGAGATTGTGGGTCCTGCACAGAATTAAATAGAGTAAACAAACAAGTCCTTGCAACTGATAATCTTCATGTGAAGAACAGAAAAGACAGAAAAAATTTGAAAGACTCAGAATCTCTAGCCAGGCTGATGGCTGTGTATGAAGCAGCATTTACCTAAATGGACCATATTGTGGGTCATAACACCTGTCTCAATAAAGTTAGAAATATTCAAATCATAGCCAGTGCTCTATCTGCATGTACACCTTTATGCCAGCAGAGGGCACCAGATCCTAATATAGATGGTTGTGAGCCACCGTGTGGTTGTTGGGAATTGAACTCAGGAAGAGCAGCCAGTGCTCTAAACTGCTGGCTGAGCCATCTCTCCAGCCTCTCTGGACATATTCTTATAATGAAGACACCCACCTTGCAGGTTGTTTAGAGAATTCACAGTAGTGTGCCTGCCATAGCCATCTGCTGGGGACGTGCTGGGTGACGTCTCATAGTGCATTTTGCTTACTTAGCATGTGTAACTTTTCTTCATCTTTGGAATTTCTGAAAACATATTCCAAATTGTATTTGCTGACAATTAACACTTTGCAACCACAGTTAAAGCCTGTTTTAAAGTTAATAATCAGGGCTGGTAAAACGGGTCACCTGGTAAAGGCACTGGACACGGGACTAGGATCTGAGTTCAACCACTGGGACCCAGGTGACGGAAGGAGACAGTTGACTCACACAAGTCGTCCTCCTCTCTAGGTGTACCATGACGTGTGTGAATATACCATGCATGCACAATAAATGTAATAATGTTTAGCTAGTACCCATTTTACTTCCATTGAAGGTCATGTAAAATTCAGACATTTTGTTTCTATATAAACAGCTTTTTCAAAATTCAGAAATCCATTGTGAATCTTAAAAGGGCAGTACCTCTATTACCATCTTGAGCATTTTTCCTGCAGGAATTGTACATTCTCATTATAGAAATGCCGCAGAGAGCATCCTCCTCTGATGGACAGAGCAGCTCAGGTCAGAATGCCCCTTCCAGTTAGTTAGAAGTCACTGAGCTGCCTCTGTTTCAGGGTGCTTTGGAAACTCGGTGACCAGTTAATAGATGAGTCTCAGAATGGGACCGTGACATTGCTGTGACTCAGGAAATTGTTCCTAGGTCTGTGCCCTGAACTACACAAACGTTCTGAGTTTACCTTACACGTGTTTAAGCATCTCAGCATGAGAAGTCCTGTGCACACCGTGGTTTTAGGTCTGGGAGTGAGTTGTGGTTGTGGGTCTTCTGGAGAAAAGCAGACACCTTACAGAGTAGCACTAAAGTCTTTACTGTGAGTGTCAGAAGTTTGTAGTGCTGCAGCAGTGTATGGAGAGATGCTGCTGCTTCCTGCTCTATGCTGAGCTTGTTTTCCCCATTGTAGATGGCGATGCCCAGTCACTTAAGGAGCACCTTATCGATGAGTTGGATTACATACTGCTGCCGACTGAGGGCTGGAACAAACTTGTCAGCTGGTACACGCTGATGGAAGGCCAAGAGCCAATAGCAAGAAAGGTATATTTCTGAATATAACTAAGTATAAATGTATTTTGTTAAGTCGCTCAAGTTGGTGGTAACTCAATATATTCTGAAGCCTTCTTAACTCATCCTAAAAGAGGCAGGAAGACATTCCTATGCACAGGACACTAATAGCTGCTAGCGTGCATAGAAACTTTCTACATTCTCACCGTTCTAAGGGCAATTCTTAGGATTAACTGATTAACACAGAATTAATATTTTATAGTTGAGGATCATGAGAACAAAAAGAGGTGGACAGTTTTCTATATAATATACTGCTTTTTTTCTAAGACAATTTAAAAAATAAACTATAAAGTGAAGAAATGTTTTTTGCAACATAAAATACTTTAAAATGAAAACGTAAACTTTTTCCGTCTTTTTAAAAGTTTTACAATTATAGTCTAGAAACACTAAAAATAAACATATTTTGGAACTAAAATTGGCATTACTGTAGGAGAATACCATACTTCAGGATAGATAAGCTGACCTTATATATCTCTTGGATAATTGATTGTGATTTATATAATGTGACGATAGGTCTGTGTGTTTTGCCATTCTTGGAGAGCTGAGTGTCCTGACTTGCTGATGGATAGGCTTCTACCTGGGAAATGGCTCTGAAAGAAAAACTTTATTGTTTTAAAAGCATTCCCTCCTTTAATTTGTTGATAATTCCGTGAGTGGGTGTGCAGGGTATTGGGTATTGTGAATGTATTCACTATTAGCCTCCCACCCCAGACTCACTCAGCTTTTCAAGGAAAGTGCATGTGTCCCGTTTTCTTCTTTTCACCTGGAGCACATTGTATGCTGCAAGTTTCAGTATGGTACTGGGTCCACCATCAAATCCATTGCCTGTTTAAAAGTCTTAGACTATTTAAAAGGACTTACTGGAATTTGGTTTTTCAAAACTAAGGACATTAAAGTGAAAGAATCACAGGAAGTTCACATACTAACGAAGAAAAGTTTGAGAAGTCTGTTAGAAGGGCATACGTTTGTTCTTAATAAGGTGAATGCTAATTTTTCAGCATGTAAAGTAATTTTCAAATTTTAATATACATAAAATTGCCTGGAATCCCTCTTAGAGATGTATCTCCCCTCCACATAAAATGAGTAAGTCTAAGAAATTGTATTTTATTCTACCCTAAATTACTGATACAAACTGCTTCAAGAAGTGTGAACACAGTAAGGACTCTGGTGACCAGCTCTGGATTGTGTCACTCTCTGGCTACATTAAAGAATCTGTGATACATAGACGAAAGTAACTGTTTATAAACTTCTCAACTTCAATGTAAGGCACTCTGCTTTAAAAACAGTGGAAATATACAAGCGAGTTAGCCATACTGGATAGGTAACAGTAGAGAGAGACTCGTAGTTAATGATGACAGTAGACTCAGTATGCTCAAAAGATAAATAATTGGAAAGTACTATAAAACTATTAAACAAGGTCCTAACACTTCTAAAACTAGTAATAATAATAATATGCTTTACATTTGAGTGTAATGGGAAAGAGAGCTGAAAAGTGAATCTTAAGCCATTTGATGTTAGTAGAAAATAGGCCGTGTAGAGTTTATACTAAGGAACAGAATGTCTTTAAAAAGCGAAGTTGTACTTGGTATAGAGACTACATTTAGCATTAGAATCTTAGGAGAGATGGGTTGTGGGCAGGTAGATCTGGTGCCTGAAGAGGGAGTTGTTCCCAAGCTGGGAAGGTACCACATTACAGTCAGTGAGCACTAATCCTCAGACTGAAATACTATAAGCACACAGTCACAAGTGAACAAGACAGACGGATGCATTGTCCTCAAAGAAGAGTAAGTCAAAGAGTGGTTTCCAGTGGAAACAGTGGGAGCCAGGAAGCCCTGTGGTACTTTGAGTACACTGCAAGAAAATTAACTGCTAATCCTGAATGACGACCCGGGGAAGGGTACTTCAAAGAGGAGGAGAAAGTAGAAAGACCTAAATTCTTTATCTTCCTGTGTCCTTTCCTGATGCTAATCCCCTAGTTGGAGAATACTGGTGTGTTCTCCTACACCCGGTATTGACATATTTTAAGATTAGGTTATGGGCGATCCTGCAGTGTGCATCTCCGGTGTCTCTGTCCTAGAGAACTGAACTGCACAGTCAAGGGTGTGTGTGTGTGCTCCAGGAAGAGGCCCACCTGGTCGGTAAAGTCGACTATCAGTTCTGCGTGAGTCTTCAGATAACTGAAGCCATAGCCCAAAGCTTGACAGAAACTTCATGAGAATCTCAACCTAGGTCAGCATAGCTAAACTGCTCATGCACTTTTGACCCTCAGAAATGCTACTAGATGTTTGTAGTTAGTGAAGTCTTAAATAATTCATTATGTATCGCTGGGTTGTTCATACTGGTTTAGATACCTGGATGCTGTAGTATTTGCAAACAAACTATGATGGCTATGGCTTTACAGCGATCAGAAGGTATAAAACCTGAGTATCAATAAAAGCCTAAAAGGCCGTGAGCAGACTGAAGAGAATTTGGAGATTGAGGAGGGTACCAGTGAAGACTTATAGGAAAAGTAGGAAGGTCTTGGGAACTATAGGAATGTGATCTTTGTTGCAAATGCCTCTACTATAAACAGAAAGATTTAAAAAATGTATCATGAATTTAGTGATTTGCCAAAGTGGTGCCTAGCATCCACTTGTAATGCCTATAGTCTGTGTATAAAGATAATAAGCTAAAGATGGGGTGCTTAAATATAGCAGAGAAATCAGTTGCTAGCTTAAAACATGATCTTAATGATGTTAGAGCCAAAGCTTGGGCTGTTGTGTCTCTCACAGAAATATTTTACAGGACCTGTTAGGAATTAAGGATGCCATTTTCTTCAAAATATTTCCTGATAAATGGATCAAATCCTGGGTCATCAGACAAACTCACAAAATATCAGATAGTGGGAGTTGCCCCTCCTGAGGTTAATCTAGAAATTAGTAACAAAGAGACACTTGGTCCCCTACTGTTTACAGCAGTGAATTTTAAATACTCAAAACCAGAGAAGAGATAAAAATCAAAATTTAAGCTAATGTTTAAGCCAGACATGATTTCTGCTGACATATGCATATGATCTCAATATTCAGTATTTGGGAGGTGGAGATGGGCTAGCTTAGATTACATAGTAAAACTTTTTGCATTTCTACAAACAAAAGAAAAGGGAATAGGTCAAGTCATTCTTAGGAGGACCTTTACAACTAAATGCAAATATTGGGAGAAATATTGAGGATCAGTTTTCTCAGGTTAAGAAAAGGAAATTTGATTTTATTGAAGAAATATTGTAATGTGGACATAAGGGGAGTTAAAATTACATTATGTAGTATCTTAGGATTTTATTCAAATAGGAGTCCCAGTCCCAAAGTTACTGTTGGTAAGAATATTTGATTTCCTACCTTTCTTATTATCAAATAGCTACAAGAAAATCTTACAGAAACTCAGTATATTATTACATTCTTAACCATCGTAACTCTGTGTTAAGAGGGGTAAAGCATCTTAGAACTTAAAAGTTTTGCACTGTGAGTTATTAAAATGTGAGATATATACAATCTATAAACCTGTTAAAAAGATTTGCAACAAATGTGATTAAGAGAATAGAACTGGATTATACAGGGAACTCAAGAGAAACTGTTTAAAAGCCCTTGTTTGAAAGTTTTTCCTAAAAGTGAAAGAGGGGTCTGTGATTCCTGTACTGCATTTGATATGAGCCTGCTGGTTCGTGTAAGTCCTTGGAGCCTCCCTTTTGCCATATCTGTCTAATGTATCATGTATCAGGCCAGTGGCTATTTTCAGAAACAGTGTTCATGACTGACATCCTCCAGTTAACCTTTAGAAGAGCAAAAGGAAATATACTTATTTAAAAGGTGAAGCTAATATATAAATATTTTATCGTCTTATACTTTATTGCTTTTTGCATGCTTGACTGCTTTTGTTTGTTTTGCTTGTGTGCTGCATAGACTAAGTACCCACTTAAAGGTCAGTCAAAGTCATTTTAAAATGAAACGAGTATATCTGTTACAGGGACAAAGCGGTCATTTTAAAAGACACAGTTTAACATAAATAGTAGTAACAGACCTTGTAGATACAATTACAAAAAGCTTTGTAAGTTTTCTGTATCACAGCACTGTTAAAAAGGTGGGCATCTGTCTGTATGTCTATTCAGAGCTGTACATGGAAATTGTAGAGAAAATCAGTATACAGTAATTTTAATTAAATTCGGGTAAATTTATTGTTATGGCGTACCAGAATATTAACAGATTAGAATGCCTTTTTAAACTGTTAATGCTTTAAGTTGTTTATAATAGCTTATCATATTTCATTGGGTATCTGTAGTTTTTCTGAAGCTTTGTTAAAGATATGTATTACTGTGAGAAAGAACCGCATTGATAGAATTCCTGCTAATTTGTTTTGTTTTTGTTTTTAAGGTGGTAGAACAGGGTATGTTTGTAAAGCACTGCAAAGTAGAAGTGTACCTCACAGAACTGAAGCTCTGTGAAAATGGAAACGTGAACAATGTTGTAACTCGGAGATTTAGCAAAGCTGACACAATAGGTAAGCAAGACCCTGTCCCAAACCCTGAGCTGTTTTTAGATTCTTAGTCGCCACTCTTGGTGTAGTCTGCTGCTGTGGTGCTAACTCATTGGAGGATCCCAGCTTCCCATGCACGTGTCCCAGCTTGTAGTTGACTGGCTTGTTTCTTACTGTGTTTATTAAATGAGTTTAATGTTTGTACCATTTTTAATTTAAGAAAATCAATTTTTAAAATTAGCATTTGAAATTTTGCATGCCATGTTTATAACAATAAAATATTAATTTAAGTAGAGCTTTAAATGAAGCGTGTTTAAATAAAACTTGGTCGAGTATGGAGGGAAAAAGTCAATTAGTATTTCCTTCATCCAGATAAGTAGCTAAGGCAACAGGCCTCGTGTTTCTGTAGCATGTTGAGGGTTTTTATTAATGAGTAAGCTTGAAAAACATAATCTTGACTATCAGTGGACCTAATTCTCTATAGCTTTCTATAAATTTTGACAGTGAATTGAGCACATTAAAATTTTAATTACTACATATTAACTATACGTGTGAATAGGTTTAATTGTGAAACATTCACGTCACCCCCATTAGCCTGTCTTCTCCTGTTACCTTCATTATAATACAGTATTAACAAATATGAACATATTTATCTTCAAATAAATATTTATTTAAAAGATGATAATAATAGTGATTTTATTGGAAAATACAAACAAATAATAGAAAAACCTGACATGCAGAACTCAACATGCCAAAGATATTAGCAAGTTGTGAGGTTCTGCACTTGTAGAAGCTCCATATTTGAGGTTGTCACTAAGCACTGATTGAAAGTAAATGAGGGATGATGACAGCTGCACTGTAACCATGGTCATTAGGGTAAGCATTTAGAAGGCAGCTGGACCAGTTCAGCTAGATAGTAATAGTAAATCTTCATGTATGATCTGTGACCTCTCCTGCCACAGGTTCTTGGCCAGGTTTACAGTTCCAAGCATGAGTTTCCTTTAACAGCTGGGTCTTAAATCTAATCGAATAGCTTATTGGTTACCTGCAACTTCAAGATGTTCTTATGCTATTACACTCAAGGGCATGTCATGGCCGGGTAAGGCTGTAGGAAACTTCTCCCCCAGCAACCTGCATGTCACCACTAGAGATCAATAGCCAACTGGAATATAAATAATCACATCTTAATATAGTTAGTAGTCATAACATCTCTAGCAAGTTATAAATTTTCATTTTAACAGAAATATTATAGGAAACGAGTCCATCAGAACCCTTTTTTAAGATCATTATTTTACTTAGAAAATTCAGGCAATCAGGAACTGATTTTAATTTCTGCATTGAAAACAACCATTAGGAAGTTTTTACAATAAGTACTAAATACGAATTTATAGAGGATAAATGTAATTTATACAGAATATGATTCAGAAAGTTTGGTCTGACATAGATTTTATTTTAACCCATGTACTTTAAGTATCCTAATACTTTTTAAGGGCACAGACATTGAATATATGTCTTAATAAGAAGGAAATTTTTATGTAATGGATGTTCAAACAGCTTGGCACTAGGATAATAAGCAAAAGATGAGGGTGTGTGTGTGTGTGTTGTGGTGATATATTGTTTATGATCTAATAAAGCCACTGGAGATCAATGTGCAAAGCCAGCCACAGCCATAGAGCCAGGGCTCGGGAGACCTGCAGGTGGATGGTCTCTGTTAGTTCGAGGCCACACTGAGCTGCACGAAATGTATCCAGTCTAAAGAGAAACAGCTCACACATAGGTCATCTCAGCACTTGGGGTCACACACCTTTAATCCCAGCACTAGGGAGGTGGAGACAGGAGTGATATGGCTGGACCGAGAGAGGAACATAAGGCGGGAGGAGGCAGGAACTGGAGATTGCAGGCTGAGGCTTGGTGGAGAGAGCAGTGCAGTGTGGGCTGCCCTCTGAGGGTTCGTGAAGGCAGGATCACCCATTTCGGTCTGAGGTAAAGGTGAGAGCTAGTGGCTGGCTGCTTTGCTTCTCTCATCTTCAGCTTGAAGCTGAACCCTAATATCTGTTTCCGGGTCTTTATTATTGGTGTTACAGTGTGTTATCCTTTTGGTCTTTAAAACAAACAGACAAAAAACAAACTTGATTGAAACTGATTTTTTAAAAGCTGTATTAATTGTCTACCCAGAATTAGGAAATTAAATCCCCATTTTTGTGTTTTACTAAATTAACGAAACATTCTGTTTTCAGCTCACGCTACCTACATGGTAGTAAAATGATAACAGTAGACAGTTTGCTGTAGTGTAAAGTATCAGGGCTGAGACTTTGCCCTGACAGTCTAATTGGGCACTGAGTGTGCTGCAGTAAGAGATAAAATTCAACTTCATGTGTTTTGAAGATAACCACTAAGGACGTATTTGTTCTAAGCCTTCTAAAAAATGCTTTCTTAATAAAAATTAATAATATTTCTACCAGAAATGTTTTTCACAATTTTCTGCTATGTGAATTTTAAAAAATGTTTGTTTACTTCATGAAGTAATAGGGTCAGAGTGATATGTGGAAAAATAAATGCTTAGTCCCTTGAAATTCCACTGATTTTGTTATATATACAATTCCAGCCACTGGTTCCTATACTTGTCTTTTACCTTCATTATCTTGTTGGTTTTTTGGTTGGTTTTAGAGTAGAATGCTGCAAATGGGCAGGTCAGCAGGCTAAGGGGATTGGGAGGAATGACTCCCATTCTTGTCAGCTACACTTGCCATCCGGTTAGCATGCTGTTTTCTAAGCTCTACTTTATACATTCTCCTGGGCTCATTGGACACATTGTACCAGTGCCCGCCCCGCCCCGCCCCGGCCCGCCCCGCCCCTCTGTCTCTGGTGAATTCCCCATTGCCAAGTTGAGTGGTGATTTATAAGTCTCTCGTTTTCTTAACCCACCAGCACAGAAACACCACCATACCCTGATCTGAAAATATTGGAATCTCCATGCTTAGCCCTATGACCTCTTCTTTTTTATTAATTTCATCTGTTTTCCTGGCTTAAATATTTTGTTAATGTTCAGCTGAACACTCTTAATTCTGGTTTCAGCCACCTTATACCTTCCTTTGTGTGCAACTATACGTACAGTTAAGCTCTGCTTCCTTGCCCACAAAACCTGTACAGTCTTTGCATTTCAGTGGTTCATTGCCTCCTCTTGCAGTTGCCCAGGTAAAACTGTGATTGTATCAGGCCAGAGAGAGGGAGGGAGAGAGAGAGGGAGGGAGGGGAGCTCACTCACACTGTCCTCTGATGCCCATGCAGGCACATGTCTCCTCACCCACAAATAAACAAACACACTAAATATATGTAACAATTGTTTTTATTTAAAAAGAAACCCATAAGAAAAAAAAAAATGGGATGTTTGGGTTTGTTTTAGCCATCCTACACATAATCTTGTAGCATATCTTGGGAATATGTTCTCATTCTTCAATGCAAGATATTCTTAAACCAATTGCACTATGAATACAAATATTTTCCATTGTTGGTGTCTTTTTATCATCATTTAGTTTCTAACTTCTTTCTTTTACAGTCTTTAGTTCCTCAAATAATCATCTGTCAATGTTAAAACACATAGCTGGTCTAAGATGAAGCTTTTTAAAATTGATGTATTTATCTGTTTTTGCTACTTTGTCCTTACTTTTATAAGTTTATGTTTAGTCTGGTAAACATTTAGTTCTTTATAACTAATATACCTAATTTTTAATGTATCATATTTACATATCTTCCCTTTTTAAATCTTAGATACAATTGAAAAGGAAATAAGAAAAATCTTCAATATTCCAGATGAAAAGGAGACGAGATTGTGGAACAAGTATATGAGTAATACGTTTGAGCCGCTGAACAAGCCAGATAGCACCATTCAGGATGCTGGCTTATATCAAGGACAGGTATTCTTAGCAGTAATTTCTTTCCATGTGTATGTGTGAGTGCCTGCGAGTATGTCTGTGCCATGTGCGTGCCTGGTGCTCGTGGAGACCAGAAGAGAGAGTTGGCCCCATAGGAAACGGAGCTGGGGTTGCAGGTGGTTGTAAGCCACCTGATTTGGGTGCTGGGAACTGAACATAGGTCCTCTGCAAGAACAACAGAGGCTCTCGCTGCCCAGCTGTCTCTCCAGCCCAACAGGAATGTTTATTTTTAAATGCAGCTTTCTGTATTGAAAACTGAGTATTGTGTAGTAATGATGGGTCTGTCTCCGGCTACCTCTTTGTACCTCTTCCCTGTCCTCACTGGCCAATAACTGTAATGTCTAGCTTCCTAGTTGAGCGTGGAGGCACTGCTTCTTAGGACTGTTTTCAATGAGAGCAGGTGTTGTACGGTAGCTCAGCAGACTTCTCAAAGGACCCAGTAGTGGTTTTGTCTCCTGGCTGTTGTAGACTGTGACTCCCATTGTCACAGCATAAAAGCAGCCATGTGCGTGCACAGAGAAGGAGGTAGGGCTGCATTACAATAGAAGTGGCTTTAGCAGAGCTGTAGGCTAAGGGAACCTTGGTTTGCCCACCCCTGTTGGGCCTATCAGTCTCTGCTTGATTGTCTCTTTTGGTATAGCCTAAAAACATTAAATACAGTGAGAAATGAGAGCGTGTAATTACAGTTAGCAACTGAATCTACCCTGTAGCCATCTCTGCAATTAATTGCTGTTCCTCTCCCGTCTTTGTCTTTGATCAGCACGTCCTGCTACCTCCAGTTTCTTACGTAGTCACACAGTCCTACTTCACTACGGTGTTCATGCTAAAATGTCAATGTGGTTCTTTGCCTGTCATAACCCTTTCCTGACTCCGTAAGGAAGTGAAGTCCAGACTCCAGTCAGGCGCGGTCATGGTGAGACTGTCCTTGCCTTTGACCGCCATAGTAGTCTTCCGGTGTGGATTTAAATGCATGGCTCATCTGCACTGTGTGCCATTCTTCCCATCTCCCTGCATCTGCCCAGTAGAAAGAATCGTTTTAACCAGTCAGAGTTTCCGTTAGCCATCACACTGTATTAGGTGAAGCATCAGATCACGTTCGTTTGCCCTTCCAATCTCTGCCCAAAGCTGTAGCATCTCTTTCTTTACCTGTGCTCCTTTTCCTCGGTGGCCTCTGATTGCTCTGAGAACTCTCCACTAACGTCCTAGAAGATACACTGAGACTAAGGTTCATGGTAGCGTTTGGCTTTTAATTAGTAGTACCTAACACAATGACTGGTGGTTCAATATGGAGATGACCTTGTTATGCCAGTTCATTTGAAAATTACTGCCAACATCAATAATATAGTTACTAAAAAACTCAGAAGCTGAGATAAATTGTTAGAAATATTTGCTACATATCAAGCATTATACTAGGCTATCAAAGACAACTTGGTGACCTGGGAACTAGTCCAGTGTGCCCAGCGCTTGCTGTGCAAGCTTAAGGACCTTATTTGATCACCAGCGCATTGTAACTCTAGCCCTGGAGCCATGGACAGTGGCAAATCCTGGGACTCCTAGTCCAGCCAGCCTCGTGTAATTGGCGAGCCCACGCTCCAGTGACTCACTGCTACGGAATGACAGCTGGGGTTGGCTTCTGGCCGCACGTGGGTGCGCACACACAAGCACACCTGTAGTCATACAATTCAAATCTCTTGCTGTTTTGTTTTTCAAGACAGAGTTTCTCTGTACTACAGCTGTGGCCGTCCTGAACTCACTTTGTAGACCAGGCTGGCCCTCAAGTGCTGAGATTAAAGGCGTGCACCACCACTGCCTGGCTTTAATTAAAATCTTTTAAAGAAAGAAGTGATGGCATTAGCCATATAATAATTCCCTCCACAATCTCAAAAACTTCAAAGCAGTGATCTTCAAACTTATTTTAGCCATTCTTAAGTGAGACTACAAAATTCACTATTCAAAGTAGGAAAGTTGCCTGGTTAAAGATCAAATGAGACATAATTATTAAATCTCTCTCACAGCTAATGAGCCCCCTTCATCTTCCACTAGACAACAGACCTCTACCCTGATTGCTATCTATTGGTACTTAAAGTAGGAACATAATTTGAAATTATGTCGAGTTAATTCATTCAATATTTTAGTGGCCTTAAGAAATGGATATTATTTTCTCCAAACATAGAGAAAATGTTGTCTTTGAAAGTTAAAGAATTTGATGTTCTTGATAATATACATTTGTCAAACTGAAGATTAGACTTGGATGAGAGAATTAAGCTAGTTTATTAAGATTAAATATTTATGAGGATTTGTTCATTTAGAAGGAGGTGTGTTTCAAAGAATATACATTATAAAATTTTCAAATGAAAAATTGTGTGTGCTATATGTGCACAGAGAATATGACCAGGAGAGAGTGCCAGTGTCAGCCCCCTGTATACACCTTACCCCCGATGCAGAGAATGCCAGTGTCAGCCCCCTGTATGCACCTTACCCCCGATGCAGAGAATGCCAGTGTCAGCCCCCTGTATACACCTTACCCCCGATGCAGAGAGTGCCAGTGTCAGCTCCCCTGTATACACCTTACCCCGATGCAGAGAATGCCAGTGTCAGCCCCCTGTATACACCTTACCCCCGATGCAGAGAATGCCAGTGTCAGCCCCCTGTATACACCTTACCCCCGATGCAGAGAGTGCCAGTGTCAGCTCCCCTGTATACACCTTACCCCTGATGCAGAGAATGCCAGTGTCAGCCCCCTGTATACACCTTACCCCCGATGCAGAGAGTGCCAGTGTCAGCCCCCTGTATACACCTTACCCCTGATGCAGAGAGTGCCAGTGTCAGCCCCCTGTATACACCTTATCCCCCGATGCAGAGAATGCCAGTGTCAGCCCCCTGTATACACCTTACCCCCGATGCAGAGAATGCCAGTGTCAGCCCCCTGTATGCACCTTACCCCCCGATGCAGAGAATGCCAGTGTCAGCCCCCTGTATACACCTTACCCCTGATGCAGAGAATGCCAGTGTCAGCCCCCTGTATGCACCTTACCCCCGATGCAGAGAATGCCAGTGTCAGCCCCCTGTGTACACCTTACCCCCGATAGGGCTTGCTCCCCACTGCACCCGAAGCCCGCCTTGTGGAGTGTGTCCAGAGCACAGCGAGCACTCTTGCTCACTGAGCCGTCCTTTGCCTCTTGTGCAGAGGACCTGAGTGGGTTCTTAGCACCCACGTGGGTGGCTCACAACCACCTGTAACTCCAGTTCCAGAGGGTTCAGTGCCTCTTCTGTCCTCTGCAGGTTCTGGGCTCTTGTGCACGTACCAGTACATAGACACAAAACTGTATGTGACTTAAGCAGTCTTTGTTTGTTTGTTTGTTTGTTTGTTTAAGTAAGAAAAATGCAGCATGAAAGTGTTTACTTCTCCATACTGGAGAATTTTCCTTGTCTCCCTCTGATGTATATAATTTAAATTTTGAATTTTTACTAAATTTTTAAAAAAGGAAAACATTACTCAGAAAATTATCTGAATAAAGAAAATGATTTAAAGGAGTGAATTTTATTACTTCTTGTGGCTTATTAATACTATCTGCTGATGTAAAATAGGGATTTTTAAATAAAAATGCTATTAAATATTGAAATGTTATTTCTAAATGATGTGCATAACTTTGAGGGTTTTTATAGCTGAATTTCCTTTTTTAAAACTGATTTTAACTCTTCCAAAAGACCATAATATTTATGTATATGCAGATATAGTTTATATACATCATGTAATTGCAAGTTGTAATAAAGAAAATCTTTTAAGCTATTAATCACTCAAAAAATGCTACTTAATATATACTTCCATATTGAGATAATTAGAAAACTAAGATAATGGATGGACTGATGGGTGCTTGGTGCATTTAACTCGGAAATGGACAGACACATAAGGTAGCTGGCTGTTCTGAGTGTGAAATACATTAGTCAAAGGCAGCTTTAGTGTCCAACATGAATGTTCTTTCAACAAGCTCCATGAATTTTTTTGAATGAGTATTTCAATACCAATTACATTCCTCCAAGGAATATTATTGTGGGGGTGTAGAGTAGGATGCAGAATTGCAACTATAGAGAAGTTAATGAACTAAATATTTAGGATGTATTCATTTGTGGTGTGCTGTGTTCAGTTTGTGTTGTCTTGTAGCCTCACCGTGAAAATTTAGATTTTTAATTTCTTAATAGTAATGTCACAAATTAATAAGTATTTTTAAATTAAGTTTTTCTTCCTTACATGACAGAAACTAGAAGAAAGTTCTCTTCATTAATCTTAAGCATAAAAGGAAGGAGTTGGGGATGTGTTAAAGTATAGCTTTGTCTTGGCATGAACTTTTTATTGACCTAGGTGATTTTTGTCTGCCTGAAACATGCTAGGGCAGGGAACTAAGGTTATTATAATTTGACTATGGGATTCTTGTGTGACTCTCGGTTATGTTCTAAAGGATTTCATAACTTAAGGCTGGCGAGGTGGTTCTGTGGGTAAAGAAAGCACTGGCTGCCGAGTCTGGCTGAGCCCTGCACACTGTGGAGGGCAGAGGTGACTCCCACACGTGTCCTCTCGTGCCCATGTGCGTCAAGGCACATGCATGCCCATGCAGCAGGGTGCCCACACACATACGGCATCTGTACACACAAAAATAAACACATAAAGGTGATAAACTTCAAGGCCCTATAAGTAATCCATAGTTTGGAATTTTTGCCACTGTTTCTCAATAATATTCGCATAATATATTGTAAGTCGTGATAGAGCCACTGATAGAGTATCTGTTAACTGCACAATCCTGTGTCACAAGTGTAAATACAATTTTAAAGCATACACTTGAACTGAAACAGCTTACAGTCTATTGTTTGGCTCACTTACACTTTCTTAAAGTTATAGAAACTGATTTTTTCCCTTTTTTTCTTCAATATCAATACTGGGTTTTATTTCAGACCATCTTGTCTGTTGTGTCCTTAAATAATCAGGTACTTTAGTTCCTTATCAGCTTATCTCCTAAAGCTGTCTGACTTCATAGCTGTGGACAAACACCCTTTATTGTGTCGTGTTTGCAGGTGTTAGTGATAGAACAAAAAAATGAAGATGGAACGTGGCCAAGGGGTCCCTCTGCTCCTAAGTAAGTGCTCCTCTTGTGGTTTCTTGCATGATGTTGAGACATGGATCTAGACACTGAAGTCCAAATTAGAGTACATATATCCTTTATTTTTATGCTTTATTCTTGGGGAAGTTTTCTAAGTTCACACTTAGGTTAATATGGTACAAATTTAAAACCTTCAGGGTGAAATCACTTAGAATAAGTGATAGTGTTAATAAATGCTCTGTTGTCTAATCTAGTCAGATCCTTAAGCATTTTGTTGCATTTCCTTGAAGTATTTTTGTGATGTTTTTGAAGTACACCTGTTAATGAAATGCTGCTTTGCTGAAAGTCAGTCTGGTGTGAGAGTATTTATTTCTGTTATACAACCATCTTAGAATGTAAGTGACTGAGCAGACACAGGGTCTGCAGTATCAGAGTTGCTTTTGATGGTAAATGAAGGAAGAGTTGAGAATCTTTTCAAAATGGTAAGATCTACACTGCACTATCAAAAACATTTAACCCTATTTATATTGCAATACATAAGCTTCAAATCTCTGAGAAATAATATGTGTGTCTGTAGTTGTAATATTTCTGTATCCTAAAGAGACCG
Organism: Cricetiscus sungorus; assembly: GCA_030556225.1. Taxonomy (NCBI): domain Eukaryota; kingdom Metazoa; phylum Chordata; class Mammalia; order Rodentia; family Cricetidae; genus Cricetiscus; species Cricetiscus sungorus. The sequence continues at coordinate 5,204,480 of JANBXA010000616.1, forward strand.
TTTATATCACACCAAGGTTCCTTCTGCAAATACTTGTGCTAACTAAGATAAATGAGAACTACAGATAGCTTCAAATTGATAGCTACTCAATTTGGTTGATGCCAAATAAGGTGGAGGGAAATTTGATTTTCTATAACTCTGAATTCACTTTCTCTGATGAGAGATTGTAGATCTGAATTTTGAAAGGTTTCAAAATACTGATTTGTCATTAAATCACGAATGCATTAGGTGTGGACATAGCAAATTTGTGAAAGCAAATTGCTTTGCTGCTTGATTATGAGTTTTCTTCCAAAGGCAGTGCGCTATGCCTTCAGTTAGAAGGTGCATGTTCGACCTTGTGTGAAGGTACTTATTGCTGCTATCACATTGCTCTAATTTCTCATGACTTGATGCCTAAGAATATTAATTACTTACAAGTGTGTATTGTTCAATGTCCTGCTTAGTTGGACATAAGACAAGGGTAGACTTTATAGTTTTAGTGGGAAGACATGAAAGCATGTGACTTGAATCATAACGGGTAGAGATTTGGAAATTACAGACTTTTTGTGAATATTTATTTTAGTGTTTAATCAAGACTACTGCTTTTGTTTTTTTCACTTATGTTTAGTTGCTGTGTATTTACTGAATCTTGAAACAGTTTCTAAGTAATAAAATTAACCGAGTTGTACAATCAGATACCACGAGTTTAAAGTTTAAGAAGCCTTTTCTGTATGAAATTGCTGACTTCACCTGTCTGTCTCCTCTTCCCATCCTGCTCTTTTTTTTTTTTAAAAAAAAAAGGTATTGCCTAAACTGGCCTTGAACCCCTGAGCTCAGGTCATCCTCGGTTTCCTGATAAGACACCACATTCAGTCCAAGTCAATTTCCCAATAATTGTTTTAATTTGTTCAAATAGCTAAAGTATTTGTAGTATTATGTCAGAGTAAAAAACTTTTCCCATACCTAATATACCATACTCACATACTAAATATTAGTGAATGAAGGTGTAATTCTGGAGGAGCATGGCAGTACTGCAGGAGTATCTGCCAGTGTAGTAAGGATGTTAGCAAACGAAGTCAGTGTAAAACATAAATACTACACCATAATGTATCTTTTATTGTCAAGTAACAGTTTACCAGAATATAAAACATTTGATATTCTCATGTGTGTATTTAAAGATTCCTAGAAAGCTAATGATAAAATTCTCCTAATTCAAAAAAGCTTATGTAGCCAGAGTCAGTAGCAGTAAACATTGTATTTTATTGTGAAATTTAATCACACTTCAGTTAAGACAGAAGATAGATAAATTCACTATTGACCCATAATATGGAAGGCCTTGTAACACTAGTGATCAAATGAAGCACACTCTAGATAAGACGGCCACACCAAATGGTTGTTCAGTGACAAATGACCGCCCTGAGGACACACATACACGTGACGTGGAATATGTGTATATACATACAAATGATCGCCCTGAGGACATACATACACGTGACGTGGAATAATGATCTGCCCTGAAGACATACATACTCGTGACGTGGAATATGTGTATATGCATGCATTAATAGCAGTTAATTAAAGATGAGGCCATCATTTAAAGGAAATCAGAGCGGTATATGAGGGAGTTTGAAGGGAGGCAAGAGTAGAAGAACAAACAGGTAAGTAACTTACTTATCAAATTGGACCTAGTGACATCCCCCAGAAACGAGTAGGGAATCGAACCGTTCTGAAAGCCGACTGGAGCTGTCTGTGCTGTAGAGAGGTTTTTAGACGGGTGGGGCAGAGCATGTGGCATGCCTGAGGATGAGCTTCCAGGCTCTCCTTCCCGCCACAGGCATCTCTATGCCAGGGGCCGCGGTCCTAACCCTGGTGGAGATGCTTTACCTGTCAGAAGTGCAATGTTTTCACTCCCTAGCTGTTTGCCTTTCTCCTTTGTCCGTGTTGCAGAGGCACAGGGCCAGCCTGACCCTTGAAACAAACACGCCTATCTGAGACAAAGGGTTCCCCTTACTCCCAAAGATTGCTTTCAACAAACTCATGTGACAGTGTGCAAGGTTACTTTATAAGAAAGATGAGCAGTTGGGGTTAGTTTGGTTTTGAAGTTTCTGTCTGGGTTTTATTTTTTTTTTTTTTTTAGTGGTGTCTTAGGGTTTTATTGGTCTGATGAAACACGATGACCAAAAGTAACTTGAGGAGGAACTCTAAAAAGGAGGCAGGAATGGGAGCAGAGGCGGTGGAGAGATGCTGCTCGCTGCCCCACAAGGCTTGTCCAGCCTTCACTCCAGGTCATCTGTGACCGTCTGCTCAGGGTGGCCCCGCCCTCGGAAAACAGGGCCTGCTCACATCTGTTAGAAATCTGAAGATCTAAGGCCACTCAAAAGCTGTTTAATTAAATTTTCATGTTAAATATCAACAGTTTGATGTTTTAACTTATACATACTATATATATTATATACATACATGCATATGTTAATGTTCTGTGCTTATTAGTTGCTTTAGAACTCACATGTATAATACAGTTTCAGGTATCCAATTTCTTACACTTCACAGAACAAGTCTTTTCCAGTTTCACCTTTAAAAGGGTTACTTTTGTCTGGTTTGCAAAGACCACAAGCGTTAGGGACTAACCCTAAGTGTTTGGAAATGCATGGATAGCCAAGGCTATGTTATCTTCAAATAAAATAATCTCAAGGTGGAATAATTGGGAAGAAAACTACATCAATAAGTTAACTCTTATTTAACAACAAAAAAAAGGAAAATGGAAGTTAACGTTTCCATTTCCTTATTCCTCGGCTGTGGCTCTGGGTGTGAGCTCACTAGATTCTGACTATGTTGCACTGTTTTATTTATTTATTTATTTATTTATTTATTTATTTATTTATTTATTTATTTTGCTCTGTTTCATTTAGGTGTAATAACTTAAAGCATTTTGAAATAATTTCAATTATATAATAAGAAAACTAAATTGGTTTTCTAGAATAGTAAAAATTTGTGAAGATAGCATTAGAATTTAATTCATTTATTTTCATTATTACTAAATGATGCTGGTGAAAGGACATGTGAAAAGGTACTTGTGGGAAGAGTTTGAACGCCATTGATGGTTCTGTTTCCATGGACAAGTAAACATCAGAAGGATTTATCATCAACCGGTTAAAGCATGTGTTGCTGAAAGATAAACCATGCCAGTAATTCTTCTATGTTGTGACTGATTTGCCTGCATGTTCATATGTGTATCACGTGTGTACCTGGTACCTGAAGAGGTCAGAAGAGGGCATTGGATCCCCTTGCTACGGAAGTTATGCATGGCTGAGGGCCCTCATGTAGGTGTTAGGAACTGAGCCTGGCTCCTGCAAGACTAACAGGTGTTGTAACTGTTGAGCCTTAATTCCGTGCTGATCACCCTTTCTCTTGCATCATTTTCTGCTCTTTGTGGTGCCCTGACTAACAGAACTCTCAATCGACAGCTAAAACTGTAAAGCATAACTTACTCCAGGGTTGTGTGTTCCTTACAGAATTCTGCTGGGAAAGAAGAAACATTCCAAGTAATATAATTGCCTGTCACTTTTTGTTTCTGTTTTCCTACACAACTGTATCAAGTACTTCTTTAGAACACTTTTATAGAGTAAGCCCCATTGTATAGCTACGAGGATAGATAGATAACTAGTGCACAGACTTAGCTGGGTTAAAATTAACCCACTATTAGGAAACACAGTGCACCTGTTTTGTTTTAACGCTAAACTATACTGAGATCTCTGCATTTATTACATTTTCATTATTCTTTATGTACTTCACATAAAGAAACGGCTATGGAAATGGCTTTTGCTCAGACTTCTAATGTGTAAGGTGAGGGAACAACCAAACCGAAAACCTATTGGGTATAATTTCATAGAAGAAGCCAGAGTTTGAGCATGATAAGAACATGGATTTGGATAACAAATTATATAAACTCTCTTTCGTATACCTACTGCCCTTCTTGGATAGTAGGAGACAGCAAAAAATGTTTCTGAATAGAAGCAATCATAAAGTAAAAGTATTTAATATTTGAAGGGATTTATGTTTTCCTTTAAGAACTTGTTTTAAAATAATTGGTAGAAATATGGAGAATTTATTGATCTTATTTTTGGTTTTGCTGACTTTGTTACTAGATGTCATAAAGTTCAGGTGATTGCTTTGTTAAGCATAACTACATTTTAGTGACTCGATATTGTGTTAGATTTTAATGTTAAATAGTTAATTTAATGAGAACAAGTTGACAAGTTCTATTTTCCTTTTGAAGGAGGAAGGTCAACTTTGTACTGAATTGCAGACATTTAATTAAAACATCACGTTGGACATAAAATTCAGACACTGCAAACATTGGAATGTTAACTGAGGTTTATTCAAACCACTTAAGCTAAATTGACATCATACCTTTCTGATTTTTTTTTTTTTAAAGAGAGGATTATCCTGCCTTAAATTGTACCTAGCCTATACTGACCAAAATTAGTTTACTGGTAGGTAAGTGGCTTGATCTCTAGTCAGTCAAATGTAGTATTCCAAATATTTCCCTTCTCTTCTGTAGAAAGCCATTAGTAAATGGAGTGTAATTTTCGAATTAGATTGTAAGAGCTAAGTGTCACTCACCGATCAAACTAGTTCTCTTACAAATAATGGGGCATTGACTCTAAATTTTAGCTAGAATGAGCTGTGTGAAATATAGTTCAGAAGTCTAAATCAGAATACATGTACTGTATTTATTCATTAGTAAGTCTTTAAATTTACCTGTATCTGCAGCTATCACTCTTGCTCTAATCTCCTTGGTACTTAAGGAAAACATTTACCTATGGTCTTGTATCAGTGCATCCTAGATTGTCATTGCTGGCCCTTTTAATTCCTCCTTCCTATGCTTATAGTAAGAACTGATTTATTTCTGTTTCCTTTCTGACGTCATTTTCTCATGAACATAGGAAGATCCACCACATTAGAAAACAACCCATTGATTTCCTCAATTCTTCTTTGAATTTTTCTTGTGTTGGTGCATTGCCATCACCCTCTGCCCGCTCTCTAGGCATCTAGTTTTTCTGTCTTTAGTGGCATTCACAACTTAATAACGTCCTTATTTCTCTGGGGAGAATAATTCATGTGTAGTGTATGAGAGTCTCCCTGGCCTCACTGCCGAGTCTGTGCAGCAGCTATGCATATGCCTTAAATACACTAATAATCCTCAGACTAGAAAGACCTTCTTTCATCCCTGGTCGGTACCCTAAGTGAGGAGACAGTTCACACGCTGTATTAACACCAGCTTTTCCGTAACGCCAGCTCTGTAGCAAAGCTTCTAAATCCCTGTTCTTCTGCAGTATCGTGCATGACACCACATCAGTTTGAACCAGATATTTGTTCTTGTGTGTGTGTGTGTGTGTGTGTGTGTGTGTGTGTGTGTGTGTGTGTGTGTGTCTGCGCACGCGCACGCTTACGTGTACACACGCACACACACACCCTGCATTGGTTTTTAGCAGGTGCCATTCGGGGTTCCCCAGGCATCTTTCTCAGCTAACTCACACATCTCACAGACACCATCTGTGAAGTGGGGTTTCCTAAGCAGTGCTATTGGTATCCTGTTACAAACTTTCTAGCCACCCAAAGAACATTTCCCACCCCACCCCCCACCCCGCATGCGCCCTTTGAGGCAGGTGTTATCTGTGTATTCCTGGCTGTCCTGGAACCAGACCGGCCTCAAACTCACAGAGATCCACCTGCCTCTGCCTCTCCAGTACTGGGGTTAAAGGTGCATGTGGCCACTACTGTCTGGACCAAAGAACTTCTTTTTATGTGGATTTTATCAGTTTATCATAATATATTAAAATGTAAAATATTTATGAGTAACGATATTGAACAATTTTAACATTAGCAACATGTTTATAAAATTAGCTGTTTTAAAAATGAAGACCTTCATAAAGTAGCATTAATACACATTTGCCAGGCAAACTAACAAAAGAGAACATACATAAAGCCACGAAAACACTAATGGGAAACCATAATATACAAGCCAAAGAATCAATAAGATTTTTTTAAAAGTCAGAACAAAGCAAAATGAGAAAAAAAAAGTCTACAAAAATGCCATTGTGTTCATTTTCTGTTGGCCGTCTACTGCTGGGCGTGGCACCTGCCCTGGAGTGTGCTCAGTGTGCTCAGGGAGGATGTCTGGTTAGGTGCGAAACTCCCACTCATGCATGTAGTTTGCTATGCACACTGTGGATGAAGTGTGTGGAGGAATTCAGCTCTGTATAGACTTGTAGTTAGAAGGAACTTTTAGATGAACCAAAACTTGATACACGGAAAGTTTCAAAAGATTGCAAAATGAAAATCTGAAGGCTATCAATGACTTGTAGCCAGCCTTACAGTAAATCTGGATTTAAGTATGCATAACGGTCACTTGAAAAATATTCACTAAGCTACACAGACCTTCAGAACACCGATATATTTCACGATGCAACTTTCTTGTAAATTCACATTGTGAAAATTCAATTTTATGAGAAAAGTCTGAACTTAACATTACGGTTGGAAAGCCAGCATTCACAGAGATTTTGCTTAAAAGGTCAGACTTTGTCACCATCAGTTAATATTTTCAGTCATCAGACTTGTTTTACCTGTTTTCTTCATTCAGTTCTTCGTTCCCTAAGCAGAAAGAGTGATGCTGAGTGACAGGTCCCCTGCAGCTGAGGTGTGTGCTCACACTAGCTGTTCTGCTTGAGCATGTAGCACGCCCCTTTACGCAGCCTCCAGCTTGCCACACAGTTCAGAAGTGTGTAGTGTGCGCCCGCCTGCGCCCTCCACAGCTGCTTGTAACTCCAGTGTTAGGGTTCCGACACCTCTGGCTTCTGGCTCTGCAGGCACCTGCAGCCCCATGCATGTTCCCATGCACACGTCCACACCCATAGGTCATTAGAAACAAGAGTCAAGGCTTCATAAAGTTGTGATTTGTTTTGTCAGGATATTGAGTGAGCTTAGACTGTGCTGTGGCTAGCGCTCTTTCATTCGTGTGTGTGCCAGTAGTTTGACCTAACACTGACTTTGAGTCTCGATATTATGAAAATCATTTGAACCTCACAGATGCCATGAAAGGATCTTGGTCCTTGCTTGGTTACCTGAGTCTGTGGACAATGTTTTGAGAACTGCTCCTTAAATATAAACATGTTGTCCTTGGTCCATCCACTTTTAACTTTCACCCTTTATTGAATTCACCCTTTGTCATCTTAATAGTTTCCTAATCTATATTCTATTTGTTACTGTATTTTTCTCCCCAGTAAGTAAGCTTACTGGAATATGTTGGTGGTCCTTATTAAGATCAGTAATTTGTTCCATAACTTGGGTGGGATTTTGATTCTATCATAGGACACAAAAGGCTGTTTATTACTACCTCTCCTTGCCACTGTACACCTCCTATGTCAGCTAGGGCCCTACAGCCCCACATTCTTTTTACCTTCAATACTTCTAATTCCTGTATATACCTCTAACTGCATATCATTGTTCAAGTTGCTTCGTGTCACACTTGGGGAATGTTATATTAAAAGTTGTTAAAGCACTTAGTGTTTCACATCTATTTTCTTATGCCAACCCCCCACCACCACCACCTCACCCCCTCCACTAGATCACAAACCTGCCTGAGGTCATGAACTGTGTCTTCTTACACTCTCGAACTCACTAAAACCAAAGCATGTAGTAGTCTTGTGATGAATGCTGAGCGCCTGAGTGAACTTCATAGAAATTAACTCCATGGTATTTTACTCCTTTGTTAATATATCCGGTCAGTTCAGTTACTCCTCAATAGCAAAAGCTCTGGACAGACAGGAAATGTGTGTAGGTATATGTGTCTGTTTGATTAAATGAAATAATACCTTTATTTTCATACTGAAAATAAAATAGAAGGGATTTCTGAAAAATATGCTGAGTCAAGTTTTGAAAAATTAATATATTCAATTGATTGCTACAACTCAAATTCCAATCCCACTAGCTTTCCCCTACTTCACCTTACATACAGTGGCTGCTACAGTGATATGCGCCTTCAGCCCAGAGCTCGGGAAGCAAAGACAGGCCATCTCTGAGCTTGAGGCCAGCCTGGTGGAGGCTCCATATTGAGACACCCTGCTTCAAAAATAAACAAAAACCTTAGTTATCAAAAGGCAAAGAGTTCTTTCCCACTATTGTCTGAAAAGTACTAGGTAGAGTCCAGCAGCATTCAAGCTTTAAAGTGTATTCTTGGCCTGTGTGCTCTAAGAACTTGACTGACTATATTTTCTGCTTTAGCTTAGTACAGTATAATGCTTCCTGTGGAGGGGCACCTGTTGGGAAGGCCCCTGACTCAGAGAACCCATCAATATGCAGTGGCCAGGGGCAAAAAGAACCTTCTTCACAAAGAACGGCAGTTTTTACTAGGATTTTTAATGTTTGAACTTTATACATCGAATTTTTCTTGTATTTAAGAAATTTCGTTGTCCACCATTTATTTCATGTAACACTTGTGTATATAAAGATTAAACACAAATTACTTTAAGTAATTGCGTTTGTCCTGCCTGTTGACCAAGTCACTGTTCATTAGTCGCCCCCCCCACCACCACCAAGTGGAGGAGATTAAGTTTTAAAAGCGTATCCATCCTTCACTTGCGGCCTTAGTACACTGCAGCTTTCACAGCCCCCACCAAATATTCCGTAGGAAACGTAATGTTTACAGAACTCGAGAAAAATTCAATCTTTTAGACACCTTTATATACTGCCAGGGTTTCTTTGTAATAGATTTACTGATTTTTTTTCTGTCTGCCTTTAAAATGCTTTACTACCTAAAATAGCCAGTCATGGTAGAAAGTCCCCTGCCACAAAAGATTCTGAATTAATGAAATGTGTATCATATAGTCATATGTATGTTCTTCAGGTTATCAAGAGATACTTTTGGCCAAATGCTGTTTCTTGGAATTGTGTTTGGATTTTCTCTTGTTCTTCATTCCCCACTGACTTCAAGACTTGTGAATGGCGAACATTCTCTGAGCCCTATGTCAGGACTGTGTGTAAAATGCCCCTGGTGCTTCCTAGGAAGCAGAGTAGCCCTCATTCCATGAAACGCACAGAAACTGATTGTAAAGTGTCAGTGACTGTCACCCTGAAGAATGGAGTTAGTGAATTGATAAGAATAATAGTGAGTTCCCTTTGTACCACTGAATGTACTTCAAAGGAAAAAGATACTGAAAATGGAAAAGCAAATGATATGTAAATAATGTGGCCATAAAAATCTGGTTTTTGGCATTCCTTTACTACAAACATTGTCACCTGTTTCTTTTCTTTATTTCATAATTTCATAATTCTTCATTTTTTATCTAATTTGACATTTTCATATTTTTAAAGGTCCCCAGGTGCATCCAATTTTTCAGCTTTACCAAAGATCTCTCCTTCATCTCTATCAAACAATTATAACAACATCAACAGCAGAAAGTAAGCACTGGATCTTAAAAACTTTCTTTTAAGTGGTTGGCCCGATGACGGTTGCAAAAAAGATCTCTTTTATCTAAAATTTAAGATAAACGTCTTCATGAATCGAAATTTGCTTTCTCTTAAATCAATGGTCAGTTCTTTCAAAGAGTCATTTCACAAGAAATAAGACACATTTTAAAGACCACTTGATTTAATATAGGATAGTATAATAGTTTAGTTGACTGAATAATAAAAAAAACTTTTGGAATTTTATAGTCTAAAATTTAGACTATTGAAATTTTTCTAGGATTTTGCTACAATTCAAGCTTAGAGGACAAGTACAAATCTCATTGTCATCTTAGTCTGATGATCACCCATAGTAAAACCATGTGTCACTGATTCTTAGCTGGAGAGTAGGTATATGGAAAAATCAATTTTTCTTAAATAATAGTTCCTGGTTCCCATAATCTGATATTTAAAATTAAGTAGTTTGTACTTAGTTGCTCTTTCTTAAAGGTTGAAAGTGACTTGCAGCACCCTGTAACATTTGACTGTAGGTATGCTGCCATGAAGACTGTGTTTCTTGTGGAGTCAGTCTGTCCTTCCTCCTAAAGTGGGTTTCAGGGATTGAAATCAGGTCCCTGGGCTAATATTGCCAAGCATCTGGCCTGCTTGAGCCACCTCACTGGCAGAGCAAGCCATCTTTATGTTAGTGGACACAAAGTAAAAAGAAAGCCATTTTAATTGTCCTTTGCTCAAACAGTGTATGTGAGCTTTATCCAGATAGATTATCATATTCATTAATGAGTATGATATGTACCCTGTGCTTATGTGATAACCTTCACAAATGGCACCTGGTTTATTTTAAATTTTAATTTAAATTTTAAAACACGAAAGCAGTTTGTGGAAAATCATAAATCAAGCTGTAATTACATTTTATGAGTTTAATTTCCCTGTTAAAATCCTTGTGTTTTGTAGGAACTTGGATTTTAAGTAGATGATAATAGCTAATTTTAAAGGAAAAACAATGGGAAAGGTTCTATAACATACTACAGTAATAGTTTCATACTTCAGCATAGTTTCATTAGACAATCCAGAACGTCTCTATGTGTAAAAGAATTTGATGTCTTCACAAAGCATTCTAAGCAATGAGAAATGTTTCAGTTATCCAAGAAATACCATCCAAAAGATTGCATAGCTTTCTGGATGGTTGTTCTTTAGAACTTTCAAGCCAAGATTATTATCAAGCCTTTAAAAGAAGATAAAGAAATGGAGGAAAGAGAAAACACTTTTACAAAAAAGGATAGCACTATCAGGTTCATAAAGGTCACAGATTTCCTGAAACAGAAAACTCATTAATACAACTGGGCAATAAAAGGAATCGAGTGCAAAGATTTTACATGTCAAGCTTCTCACTAATTAGTTTTATAAGTTACAACCATAAAAAATTAAACTATGATATCTATTCTTGTCAGGGTTTCTTCTGAGTAGCTGTAATAGTGACACACTTTTTAGTAGTAAGTTTCCCAGTTCAGATCAAGCAAGCTTAAAACATCTTCATAATTCATAGAAATTATATATACTGTATATTAATATTACACTGTAGGTGTAATCGTTAAGCATAGAAGGTGTCACTACCCGGAATTACATTTCTTTCTCTTCCACATAAAAATGCATACCAGCAGGAAGAGTTTCTAGGGAAAGAAATACTTTCTGACCCAGTTTGTATTTTATATGTACTTTAATTCATCAAAATTACTTTTTGGAGGAGATATGTTTTATGTTTGTACCAGTTGCAGATGGCTCCCACATTCACAGTGAAATAAGTAAATTACGCCCCTATACTCACTCATTTTTAAAGCAGCTTTAACATGGTGTCTAAGTTTGCATTGACAGTAAAGTGTGCTGTGCCTGGAATCATGTTGCTGTGCACGGTTTCTTGTTTTTCTCTTTTTGTCTTATTCTCTCTGTTCATGTAATAACAACGTCATGGCACACTCTAGTCTCTGAACCATGTGAAAAGAGGAACTCGTAAAGGAAACTGGAGGTTGTGTAAGGATTGTGATAGGAACTTCCTCCTGCAGACCTCCACTGTGGTCGTTTTTTAGCTTGAAAGTAAGCCGTATGTGTGCCTTACCTTTCTGAGTGATGAGCAGAGTTTAGGGATTCAAGTAACTATTTTACATAAGGTTTATTTCTTCCATTTCATTTGACTTGTAGAAATAAGTAGTAACCAAGACTCGAGATGGAATAGTGTAGTTTCAGTAAAAGTAGGTCACCAAGGTAGTGACCTCTCTAGGTAATGTAGTCTTGTCTACAGTATTGAATTGTATATTAAAATCTGTACTTATACTGCAGATTTAATTATATAGTAAAAACAGTAGATACACAGGATTTTATGAGATATATTCACAAGTCCAAGACAAAATTATTATGTACTGATAGATTACTAAGAGATAAAAATCTCATTTTCAGAAGTAATAGTACTATTGTAACTGTGATAAAGTACACTTAGAATTATTTATATTTAATAAAATGTTTTTATTTAAAAATTGTGAAAAGTTTGTTTTTGGAATATAGTGTATTTACCCTGTATAGTAATGTTACTTCCTAGGTCATGAAATATTTTTGCCTCAGTTACAATTTATAAACATATTTTAAATATGCCAATTCTTTGAGTGTTAGTGGTTTCATTACTTTTATTTTTCTCCCTTATTGTGTTTGATATTACTTACTAACATTGCTATTAAAGATAGTTTAGTGATGTGTTTTCTAGGTTCTAACATTCCATATCAAAGTCAGTGTTGTGTTGACCTGTCTCAGTCTGTTTTGGATTTAAAATGGCACCTTCTCTGGGATTAGATCATAGCAGTAGCTGTAGATTTGTGATCCTCTAGAACTTGCCATCAGTTTTTCATGAAATAGGGTTTTCCTTAATTTCCTTAAATATATATTCATGATGTCAGACATCAATACTAACTAAAAAGTCATTTGGAAAGTTAAATAAAAAAGTCTCTGGGAAACCAGCATAGGACCAACCCAGACCCCCTGAATGTGGGTCTCAGTTAGGAGGCCTGGGCAGTCTATGGTGGGACCTCTGACAGTGGAACCAGGATGTATCCCTGGTGCACAAAGGGACTTTGGGAGCACTTTCCCCGTGGAGGGATACTCCCTTAGCCTAGAGACACAGGGGAGGGCCTAATCTCTACCTCAAATGACTTGACAAATTTTGATGATCCCTCAATGGAAGGCCTCACCCTCTCCGGGGAGTAGATGGGGGGAGCGAGTTGGAGGGGGGGCATGAGGGAACTGGGATCCATATGTAAAATAAGAAAAAAAATATCAAATAAAAGTTTTTAAAAATTCTGATGTATAAAACCACCATCAAAGAGGATTTACAGTACAGTATTAAAGTTCCTGCTAATCCTTCTGTGGATTTAATCTTCCCAAATAGTATTGAAAGATGATGGCTGCCTTCTGGTCATTAGCAAAAAAGAGAAGGCTTTTCGGGGTTCCATGTATGCTGTCGAGTGTCCAGACAGCTGCTAGCTTCTGTACTTGCCAGGACAAGCCTTCGTGTGCAGTTTAAAATACATAGTATAGAAATGTAGGTAACCAGGGGAGTGAGTAGTTTTGTTTTTAATTCATGGGCTTCATTTGCATCATTGTGACGCAGACTGTCCTAATCTTCAAGTGAGCCTTCTTCCGAGCCCATCTTAAAGTGGGATAGACACCTCCCACTTCAGAGCCAGGAAAGCTTAGAAACAACTGGTTTTACTTTTAGCATGAGACCTCGATTCTCATTCATGTTCGTCCCAATGAATTCAAAAGTATTCCAGCATCTGTTTGTGTTACATGTAAAGAAAGTCATACAGGTGTATACATGAACATTCACAAGTGTGTAGTAAGGGAACTTTGCTCTTTTGCTCTACCTACTTAAATTTCAGAGTCAGGCTGTATCTTGTTTTTTGTTTTGTTTTCCTCTCATGTAGAAATGTATAAGAAAACTACAGGCCTTTTTAAAAACTCCATAGGAGATCTTGATTTGAATTGCATTCTAAGCGATGATACATTAAATTCCCAGCAGGTATTTGGTAAGTTTCTACTTACTAGGACTATAAAACGAAATAAAACATTATATGGCTAGAAATTTATAGAAGAAGAAACTTGAGTTCTATTTGTCTGCTTTATAATAATTAAGTTTAAAACAAAATCCGCAAGTCCAGCAGTCATGAGTTTTATTTCATCGAGGTTGCCTTTCTGTGGGCCTTGATATTTTCACTTAATCTTAGGGTGGATTCCTTTTGGAGTGCCAGGGAGTTGATATTTTTTTGTTGTTGCTGAAAAGGGAATGGTTTTGTTTGTTTGTTTTTAAGCACCAAAAATATTCATAGTCTTTATCAGAAACAGGAGAAATCTGAAAGGGGTTTATGCATCTTACTGAAGTGGAAGAGAAAACCAAGAGGACGTCTCAAAGTCTCCGGGGGGTGGGGTCACAGGTCAGGAAAGGCGATGGCTTGTCAGTGGAGCTCTAGGAGGACTGCATTAAAAGCAGGGCTTCTGCAGCCTGTAGGCCTTCTGATTAGAGAATAGATTGGGCCAGCGTGGCTTCACATAATATAGGAGCTTTCCCCAGGCATGGGTGTCCTCTTAATTAACTCCAAAGGAAGGGTCAATAATGTGTGTTGTAAGCCTGTAACCTTTAGGCAGCGGCTCTCATCCTTCCATTATATGCTTCCCTATAACGCAGCTCCTCATGTTGTCCTGACCCCAACCATAAGATTATTTTCATTACTACTTCATACCTGTAATTTTGCTACAGTGATGAATCGTAATATAAACATTGTTTTGGAGACAGGTTTGTCAAAGGGGTTGTGGCCCACAGGCTGAGAACCACTACCTTTAGTGCGTCTCCACTCGGGGCCAGAGATAAAACTCAGGTCACACTGTTACCCAGCCTCCAAAATAAAAAGAAAAAAGTGTAAATAAAGACATAAAAGTAGCCATGCTTTACAAGGAAGAAGAAGCTCCTATAATGTGCCTCCACCAAGGTCTGAGTGGTGTTTCTAATCCTCAGGACGGGAATTGGGATATTGTTCTGTCTTAAAAATTACTGTTACCATGACAGTGCTCCGACGATGTGCTAAAGGCTGTGTCCCTGATGACCTCTGGGCCTGCAAGCTACCTAAGAGTTGTATCTAATCGTGGGTCGGCTGTTCAGCGGTGTCGGTTTGGTATGGTGTGCATATGTTTTCCACACCATTTTTAGAATATGCAGTTTATGTAAACCATTACAATCTGGTGAAAGTAAGGTGTATAGAATAACAATGAAATATTTGAAACTAAGAGAAAATTAAATATCAGGTATAACATAACCAGGCAGCATTACTGGATTGCTGGAATTAGTTTTATTGTGTTTATTTTTAAAACTACATTTTATTTTATACCATCATTTACTTCATCCATGACCTTGATTTGTGTCCAGGTTCATCCTAATGAATAAATGGACTGAAATTGTTATTGTTTTTTTTAACTGTTTCCAAAGTGTCTCTTACAGATACTCTTACAAAATAGCTATCCTAAAAAAAAAAAATTAAAAGTTCCATCTTTTTCATAAAATTATCTTATGTAAAAAGAAGAGATTTAACATTGACTTCTTCTAAAATTATTCTGATTTCCTAAATTTTAGAATATAGAGTTTTATTTTGTTTTTTTTAATGCTTATACTGGTAGGATTTTGTTTGTTTTGTTTTTTTGAGTTTGTAGTTAAATGCAGTATTGCAGCAACTGAAAGAGAAGGCGTGTGGCAATGCTTGCATCTGCTTGCACGGGACCCATCCTGCATCCCTGACCAGAGACCTTTCTCTGCACTTCAGCGCTAGATTTTGCTAGTCTGGCTTAGAACTGGGCTATACATAGAATCTTCTTGCGTCTCAACAGTGATGTCACAGTGGCCTTGGGCCTCTCAGTGCGCATCTGTAATAAAGCCCTGCTCTGGCCACTCCTGCAGTGCTGACTCCTACAGTAGCAGACTAACTCAGAGGGGACACTAATGCGATGATTTATTGCTGCGGGTGCTGTTTAAAGTCTGAATGTTTTCATTTTGATGGCGCAATGCAGGCTGGAGCAAGCCATGATGCTGCTCCCATTAATCCAGGGTAGAATGACATAATAGTGGCTTTTATTGAGTGAGGTGGCTCCTAATGTGGCGCTTTGTTGCTTGGACAAAGAATGCCTTAATTAAGGAGGTTACTTTGAAAGTGGTCTCTCAGAATGTGCCAGTTGAGTGTTCAGTAAAATATGCTTAAATGATTAACCACATATTTCATGCATATACTTAAAGTACTCTTTATTGTAACTATATTGTGATACAATTGGCTGCATTTTTATATTTTTTTTCTTCCAGTGTGAAAAACTCAAATTACTGTCTCCCGTCATATACTGCTTATAAGAACTATGATTATTCAGAACCTGGAAGGAACAATGAACAGCCAGGCCTCTGTGGCTTAAGTAACTTGGGAAACACGTGTTTCATGAACTCAGCTATTCAGGTAGGTCTTGACAAACAGACTGAAAGCTGTGCTTCCCGGATTCATTACTATGAGAAGGGTGGAGTTGTTCGCGTACAACAGTATTACACGGGATGTTCGGCATGTACGTGTGGCTCCGGGCTCAAGCTGCCGGTAGGAGGAGCTTACCTCGCTTCCCAGTTAAGTGGCATGGTCCGTCGCTGTGTTCAGACCAACATATAATTCCAAGTAGGAAGTTTAAATTCCTAAAGTAGAAGCAGACAGTGGCTTCTCTCCTTTACTCAATAGAGGACTGTTGCTTTAGAAAACAAATTCTTAAAACTTTGATGAGGCCTTGACATTTAAAAATAGAGAAACTCATCCTCCCTCTTTCACACACGTTTGAACTTCTTTCTCGTCCGGAGCTTCTGGTTTGGGTGTATGAGAGAGAGGTGGTTACTGCCTCCTTGCCCATTTCTTTCCATGGACCTTTACTTCCTCTTATGTGCTGTTCATTCTTTATATTTGTTAGATATTTGTGTCTTTATTCTGGACTAATAAAAGAAATATATAGCGAAGTAACTCGTATTCATACATATACACACACACTCACACTCTTACAAATTAGAGCAGGTTACTTCATTTCCTTTTTGTTATGGTTTGGGGACAGGGTTTTGATGTGTAGCCATGAGTGTCCTAGAACTTATTATGTAGATCAGGCTGGCCTTGAACTCACATAGATCCGCCTGCCTCTGCCCCCTGAGTGCCTGGGGCTAAAGGCGTGCGTCACCAACGCTGGGCTGCCATCCAGTATTTTAAAAGTGTTTATAGAGTATATTGTGATTGACCCAGCTGGATCCCAAGTGAACCCTTCTCTTTGTTGCTTCTTGACCAGCTCTAACTATCTAGATCTAGAGGAAGAGATGGGGATATTTTCAGAGGGAGCAAGGAACACAGTCTTTTCTAACTCAGTGGAGCTGCGTTAGGAATGGTCTTATCTGTCAAGCAGAGGCTCGGAGGCTGACTGTCTTAGTTCCTGGGCCTGTGTGTGAGTGCTGGGCTGACAGGCAAGCCATTGCACCTGCAGGTGAAATCTGAGTGTGACTGCCTTGTTCTGCTAGAATTGGGGTTTGTTTAGTTTTGTGTGTTCGTCTCCTTGCGGTTAATTGGTAACCCTGATGGTGCACTTTGACCATAGTTGAGTCTGACCGTGAGGGTGATGGTTTGTACACTTGCAGTGGTGACTGTAAAGGCCTTCAGTGAAAAGGCAGTGGCGACTGTGTGAGACAGCGGGCATTATTTCATACTTAGGTCTTATTTTAGTTGAAAACCGCTTTAACTAGAGCAAAGCTCTTCCAGACAAGCTAGGAAAAGGGAAAACTCATGCTATTTTCTTGGTCTGCTTGTATGTCTGTGAATGTGCCTGCCACTAGAAGGGGCGGGTGTCGGATGCCCGGGCTTTTCTCGAGCCACGCCTTGGTCTCCAAACTCTCTTTTATTTTTTAGTGGAAATGCACACTCTCAAAGGTAGGGCTTTACTTCATTCTTTTCAGAGTTTCCTCAGGTTTTGTTTTGTTTTTTTCTTTGTAACTTTAAAATCAAAGCCCATTCATGAGCTTCCAACATATTTTAATATTCCTACTGATGATGAGTTTTAGTGTACAACTTCGAGTACTTAAGTAATATAAAAAAGTGAGTGATCGTTATATAAAATGGTGTAACTTCATATTCTATACTTTGTTATGAGAATGGATTATGCTTAGCAGTGACATTTATCACCAATAACCTAAAAGAAAAATCTTCTCTAAATTACTAAGTTCAGGTACTCAGATCCTTCTACAAAAACCTGGAAAGCAACTATTATCAGAAACACAAGTAATGGTATCACCTTCCAAACATGGGTAGGGATGTTTTTACTTTGTCCTCTCTGGATTTAAGCAAAGGAAAAGTGTCCCAGATGAGACAGTGCGGAAGGAGAAGCAGTGACCCCAGACAGGAGATCGTAGAAAACACCTGTAGAATACTTGCCAGATTTAATATTTGCAACTGGCGGGGAAATGGTATCTCTAAAAGGGTGCCCTGTGGTGTGTGGCCTCACTAACAAGGGTTCCTTGTTGTGAATACATGTCTTCATCTCAGCTGAGGAGAACATGTGTAACTTGTATGTTCTTACTCTCTGTTAGTGAGAAAATTTCTCTAGGACCCTTGTTTGTGTTAACCCATATGGACTTAAATGTTTGTTTTGTCTGTTCTTAACTCATGTCATAACTTGAGAGTGATGCATGATTATAGATTGTGGAGACATTTAAAGGAATCAATAATTAGTATACCAGATTCTGAAATACAGACTGTTTGTGCATGACACTGGCTAACATGATCAGCACTGATTTCCAAGGACAGTCAGCCCTCTGTACCCATGGGTTCTGTACCCACACAACCGTGTATATACTTATCATGTATTTTTTTGTCATTTCTGAAACAATGCAATGCAACAACTAAACAGCATTTGCATTGTATTGCAGATTATAAGTAATATAAGGTTGGAAAATTACAAAGTGTACAAGAGAATGTATAAGTTACATGCAAAATACCATTTTATATAAAAGATTTGAGCATCCCCAGGTTTCGGTACCCACGGATATTATACTGCAGTTAGCAGTATAATTAGACTGAGATTTTTTTTTTTTTTTTTTTTTTTTTGGTTACTTTAATGTAGGAAACTTTGTCTCTAAGTTTTTTCATGTGTGTGTGAGTGTATGTGTGATGTGCGTGTGTGTGTGTGTGTGTGTGTGTGTGTGTGTGTGTGTGTGTGTGTGTGTGTGTGTGTGTGTGTGGTGGCACCACTATATCCCTGTACCTGGAATAGCATCTCGCATATAAAAACACAGAAATTCAGGAAGGGTAAAAAGGAGCCCTCAGGGCCTCTAGTTTCTGTCTCATGCATTGTAGAAATGAATATTAACCCTGGCAGAATCGTAATAGTGGGAAAGAGATAATGTAGGGCTACGTTTGGGTGGGGAGAAGATTATGAATTAATTTTAGGTATGTTAGTTTCATGGTGCTTCATGAAACATACCAGTAAATAACCGTAAGCCAGATATTCTTGTTTGAGAGTATAGGTCAGAAGCCTAAAATGGAAGAAGGAAATGTGGTGCAGATGGTATTTAAACTCTAAGGAGGACATCTTCAAAAGCCCTACAGTGTTTTTATATGGAAGGACTCTTAGGTTCATAGGGGAAAAAAAGAATTGTGAGTGCAAATGTTTTCTAGAGTTGTAATGAATTCTTTTATCTCTGAAAATCAGCATTGCATCATTCTCAGAGGACTAAGGGTGTGTGACTGGGGGCTCACTCAGGATCCGGCAGCACTGGTTAAGAACTACATTAATTTGTTCACTTGAGTTTTTTTCCAAGCAGTGTTTACTTAGATGGCGCATGAAACAAATTGGCTAAATTCATCTAAAGAAAAATGAACAAAGCTCAAATGAGAAGGGTACAAAGAAACTAAGAAAAATAAACTGTGTTACTAGTTAGTTTATCTGCTCAAACAAATATCCAAGAAAGCCATCAGAAAATAAGTGGGGTTTTACTAAGAAGAGGATTTTTTTTTTATTTTTCTGTCTTGAATGCTGGAAACCAGATTAAGTGCCATGCACGTCACCCAGGTGCTCTACTGCACTCCAGCAGATGTGCCTTTTAGTTTCGTTTTGTAGAGAACATTACTATCCATCTTGTTTCCGGTTGTCCATCCTATGATACCATAGCATGAAATTACCAGAGTTACAAATGTCATACCTCATGTCTTGTTTCTAGTTCTTTTCTTCATAGAAATCTCTGTATCAGAAATCTACTTCAGCACAGCAAAAAACACACCATTCATACACTCTCTGAGCATATTAGAATCCCCTCCACGCTACTGATACTTCTTCACATGTTGAAGTGCTCTTTTAAAAGGGGTGGGGGGATTGCATAAAATATTTAGTGTAAGTTACAACGGTTATTTCCAGTACATCAGGTATACCCGGTTTTGTGTATACTGGAATTGACTGTCCCAGTTAATGCTGACATTATTAGAAGGTTAGTAGTAATTAGTAAGAATTTTTCTAAATATTACATATTTTATCACAATATTTCAGTGTCTGTTTTTCAAAGGAAACATTCATAGGAAAAGCTTGAGAGAAATAAAATGTTAATTCCAGATTCCTTTTATACTGCCTCTGAATGCCATACTAAAAATAGTAATGCACATTGTTGTGATTATACCACCATCTCCCTGCTTTGTCCTGTACTTTACCCTCCTTTCTTCCCTGTTCTTTTCAGCTTATGGCAGGTGTTTTAAATGGAGAATAGCCATGGGGAAGAACAGTCTGGTCCTCCCCACTTTGTCGTTGCTGTTCAGTGGTCCTCACTGCACTCTGAGCTGTCACTTAAGTTTCATGCTGGGTAAATGCATGGTTTTTCAAGCCATACCGCCTGGATTCAAACTGTAGCTCTGCCGCTTTTTAATTCTGTCACCTTGGATAAAGACACTTCACAGTTCCCTCATCGGTGTCCTGAGAGAAAGAGGTCAAGACATGCGTGACACAGGCAGTCAGTACCTCAGGGAACTTCACAGGATTGCCTTTTGTAGGGTCACTTCTGTTCACTAGGTTCCTTATAGCTCCCTTTACCTTTGAAATTTTATCTGTTATATACTGACAGACTCCAAATCTTTCCCACGTATAATTCTCCCTCCTGAGTTTCAGCTTTAACAGTGAACGTGTGCGCCAAGCTGGCTTACAAATGGCTCAGATCCAGCATGCCTGTTAAGTCTGACCCTGAACTTGATTGGGTGGTTGGCTGCTGTTCTGGCAGCCCTAGAACTTTCTGTTTAGATCAAGATAATGCTCACTCACAGCAACCCCCCTGCCTGTCTCCTGGGTGCTGGGGTTGTTGGTACACACAACCATATTGGGCTTTGTTATATCCACCCACTATCCCAATTCAAAACCTGAGACTCGCCATCCCAAGCCCTGCTGACTACATCTTACATAGCACTCACATCGGTCATTTCCTCTTCGTGTACATTATTTTCAACACTCAGCTGCTTTTATTATTTGAGCCACCAAAATATATCTGCAAATCATCTCTCTTGGATCATTCATCATCTTCCAGACCAGTCTGTATACTGCTTCCAAATTCATTGTTTGAAGAAGCAAATAGGTTTATCACATGCTTAATTTCTTTAGACACCTAAGGATAACATTTAAACTGTAACCAGCTTATCGCCTCAGGTAGATGAGTTTAAAGGACTTGTAGTTTTTAGAATTTATGGTGTCAGATTTCTTTGTTTATACTGTTAGCATTTACCCCTGCCTTCTGTCCCTTTCTACTGCGTGGTCCTCAGTGATCATTGCGAACGCCGAGGCTGTCCTTAATTTTCTTTTATAGATTCAATATTTAGTATGATACCAGATAATAATAATGGTAGCACAGTGTTTCTCACCGTTTATGATGTATCTGTGATGTCACTAGGCTGCTCAATGATGGAAAGGGTTTAGAAATGTAACTGATAAAAATTTTCTGTGTCAATTTGATAATTTTATACTTCTATAATCATCAGGCTGATTTTTGTATGGCACTTTTAATTTTTTATTTTATCTGACAAAAGTGCTAATCGTTAGTGATTTGGAAGGTTTTTTTTTTTTCATTTGACATGTTTACAAAATTGATTTTGGAAAAGCTACATTAGAAAAAAATGATTTACCAGGTGTACAAATGATCTGTACCTGATGTGCAGTGTTTCCAGAGCTGCCGAAGAACTACACATGAGCACGGTGACGTATATAGAGCAACAAGGCACCGTAGTTAACTTCTCGCAATGGAAAAGGGGAGATGCAAACATGAAATGTGAGCAGCACAGCTTGTGGCCCACAGTTGTAACCCGTGTGACAGCACATGGCAGGCTGGACCAGCACCGCACTGCTAGGGTCGCAGGGACTCACACGGATGTGACTCCTCAGAGCACGTGTCCTAGCATTGCGGTTCTCCGCAAACAGTGCTCAGGGTTCTCTTCTCGCAGCACCGTGGTGCTCCGTTTCTGTCAGAGCCAGCCTGCGGCCTGTGGCAGTGAGTTGACACAGAAGCATTTGCCTGCATTGTTTCTCTAAAGATTTTCCCATCCTGTGCCTTTGAAGGAAAGCTAAAACAGTTAACAAGTCACACAATTCTTAATATTCATTGATCTAAAAATGTTTCTGTACTGAACATTGTGGACAAAGGAATAAACACAAAACAATTAAGATAAACCATTATTTTCGTAAATCCCTTTTCTACCTTGCTTACCAAAATAATAATAATAATAATAATAATATAATGACATTTATTTTATTGTGTCTTAGTTTTAATTAATGGGTTAAAGGTCGTTTCACATTAAAATTAAACTAGGCAGCTGTGAAAATAAGTACAACTTAAACTTTGTTAAAAATTATTTGAGCCATGTGGATTTTTTTCTTGTTTTTCATAAAATATGTAAGCATAAATCACTCATGAGTAGCCTGTTGCTAAAAAATGTTTTTAAATTAGTTAATTGCTATGGAAGTTTAGTAGTGTTAAAACCTTGTTAAAATACTCAATACCAAAAATCTGTGACCTTGTTGGTAGTATAATTTATCAGACTTGTACGTATCATCTCAGCAGGAATCATCTATGCAGTGAATCATAATAATAGCTTTTTTAAGTAGTGACATCCACAGTTAAAGGATGTACTTAATAGAATAATCTGTAAGGTAATTACATACTTTATAGTAAGGTAAGGATATACTTACCGTAATCTTTTTGGTAAATTTAGGATTATCCTCTCATCTTATAGTTGAAAGAGGGGAAAGGAATTAATATTTCTTTGCTACCCAACAAAGCATCAATTGTCACACTTCCAGAACTTTGGTAATAATTCTTTATTGGATTTGATATAACAAATAGCAAGGCCATGAAAAAGGAATAGCAGTGAGATGTGCAGTGATGTTTAATTTTATACATGTCGTAAGCCTAGGCTTTACACTAACAGTGATAGCATGAAAACAACATCCTTGCCCAACCCAGAGTCCCTCCCTTTGAATATTCATCTGCTTAGGTAGATGTGGTGGCCAAGCCTCATTTGGGAGGCTGAGGGGGAGAATGAAATCCAGCTCAGCCTGAGTCAGCAAAAAGATGAGAAAGATCAGGTTGGGTTGGGTCAGAGGACAAAGGAGGGAGTTTTACTTTATGTGAGATCCCAGCGCTTTCAGTGGAGGTAGTTCTCACCTTACTGACTACTTGAAAGGGGGAAGTTGTAGCAAGAAATAAATGAAGAAGAGTATATTTTTATTTGCCTTAATTCTTTTTTTTTTAAAGCTTGAAAAAATAGAAACATAAAGCTAAAAGAGCCATATTAATTTACATCACAGGGTTTGTAGAGATCCTTAGAGTGCACCTCAAGGGTGCTGAGATCTTACTTTTATTAAAAGACTCATTTTTAAATCACCTTGACAAAGCCCTGTGTGTAGCGTGAATGTTTGCCGTAGCTTCCCAGAGCCCTCTGTTGGCATGAAGACCTAGAGTTGGTTGTCTGGCAAAGAATAGAAAGCTTCTGTCACACAGTGTCATTCAGAATGTTCTTACTGTTCATGACATAGGACAACAGTTGACATAGAAATCAAGAGTCTTCATTCACCAAACTTAAAATTCAGAAAAAGTTACTCGAGACTATTCTGAAATGATTGTGAACATAGATAACTTTGCGTTTTAGTTTTAGTCCCTATTGGACTGGATTTTTATTTTTATTTTAGTTTGAAGGAGTAGCTGTTGTTTAAAAAGTGTGGGTGGCGTTCATTTTGATCAGTTCGGCATGAATTACAAATCTCAGGAGCTTTAGGTGACGAAAACTGAAGTGTGTTTTCTTTCCTGTTCTAGTTACCGGTTTACTAAAGTAGTGAGCATACTTGAGCACTTGAGAATTGGGCCACCGGCGCACCCGAGCAGATCAGAGAGGGAGTGTTCACACTCAGCCTTACAAAAGACAACTTTCTCTTTTTGAAGGGGATTACTTTGGCTATTTTCCAGGTACTGGGGAAATTCCAGATTCATTACATGTTATGGGATGGCTTTTAACTATTCATATGTTGATTTCAGACTCAGTTTTGGTTTTGTAGTAAGACTCTGAGTTCTTCAGTTTAACCAAAAATAAATAAATAAAATAAAAATTAAAAAGACCTAGAAGTTTATAGTTAAGACTCAACATACATTATCTGAGAGTTGTATTAGAGTTCAGGGGACATCAGTCTCACTGGCCAGAACATACTTAGTGAAAGATTCAGTCTTTTACTTTCAAAGACTGATGTTAATTATGAAAAGATATACGTGTATATAAAGAAAAATCAATGCATTAAGTAACAAAGCATTTCACGTAGTGTTCTAGTTTTTAGGATGTTGGACTAAGGGTGCTTAAAACTAGGTTATTTTGTGTGCATAATTCTTTTTAAAATACTGAAGTTTTTCTTTATTATATAGTTCTTGAGGGCTACAATGTATAAAGGTCTATTTACATTGAACCATATAGCAGAATGGCCAGTGGGTGGGACATTTGTATATTTAGAACTCTTGTAGAATTCATGCTCGGTTCCAGGCCAAAGTCTTAGAAAAGCAGTTTTGACTTCTCTGGATGTACTTTGGTAGATATTGAGGCTTTGACAGTCATCATGCTCCTTCACTAGGAAGCTTACATGATGTCTCTTCTGGCTTTAAGAGGACTTCTTCAAACTCAAAGTGGTTCAAGCACTTGGGAGGCAGAGGCAGGCCTGAGATGGACAGGCAGGGCTATACACAGAGAAACCCTCTCTCCAAAACATCAGGACTTTTGAATGTATCTAACCTTCGGATACTAAGTATTATAACCAGGTGCAGTATAAGTGTCCTTCAGAGTCCCTTCCTCTCCTGATGTTCTGAGTCTCCTTCAGGACTATTTCTGGTCTCTACCTGATAAGCTGTCATTCAGTTAGACCCTCTTTGGGCTGTTTAGCCGGCACTGTCTGGGTCCTAAGGTACAACGTGACTATCACCTTGACTCTCTAACTGAAAGTACAAAGGTAGCCAAGAGGAAGGAATATTAATGCCCCTGATAGACAAAGGAAGGTAGAACAATCAACACATGTCAGAGAAAGAATGGTCCACGGAGTACATGGCAAGGTTCACACAGTACATTAAACTAAGGTAGGGGGGTGTGTGTGTGTGTGTGTGTGTGTGTGTGTGTGGACTCCTAATTTAAATTCTGTAATAATACTGTTAGCAGTTTCCTGTATAAAATATGCAAGCACACGTAGCCGCATTGCGAAACAGGTAGTGAGCAGTCACTCCTCACTAAGTCCCTTGTTTGTTTATGCACATATCATACGTTTACTTTTAATTAGTTCTTCGGGAATTTTGTATTATGTGTTTTGATCATGTTCATTTCACTCCTCATACTCTTTTCCCAGATCCACCTAACTTTGTGTCTTTGGTTTTTTTTTTGTTGTTTTTTAAACACCAAGTTTGTGCTGTCCTTATGTTTGTGGATATGTGTCCTGCCACTGGAGATATGACCAACTTCTCCGGGACTACACTCTTAGAGGAAATTGTATCTCCCTTTCTCAGCAGTTGTCAGTTGTCACTAGCTCTTCTGCTAGGGGTGGGACTCAGTGCCCTCCTGCTTTCTGTGTGCTGGGATTTGTATGACTTTTGCTTGCTTGAGTTTTGTGCATGCTGAGTCGTACCTGTGGTTATCACCTTGCTTACCATTTCTCCTCAGTCAGCAGCTTTATATAGTACTCATTTACCCGACCTTGTCTCCCGTCGTGTCACGAAAGCTAAATTAGTAAATGCCTAAAGATGCCATATATATACTAAATGTGAAATTTGATTACTCATCCTTAAATTTCTATTGTCCTTGCCAATTTTAGACACGTTAGTTTGCATGGGATCAGTTTTTAAATACTGATGTATAATTGAGCCTGGTTGCCAATCACCTTACCTATTCATTAACAGAAGTTGCTTTTTCCTCTTTTGTGTTAAGAATTGAAGATGCTATAATCTCTCTTGTCTGGCTGTTGCTTTATTTTTAATTAGTATAGATATTTGTAGATGATAGTAGTTTCATCATGACATTATCAAGTATGGCATTACTTTAATATGATCTTCAAAAGATTCCTCCCCCATTTAAGGAACAAACTCTAAGCCCAATTCTAAATAAAACGGAACATAACTTAACATCTGTTTTTCCAAGTACTGGGAAAACTAAGGGAGGAAGATCAGAATTCCATATTCAATTTTGGCTATATGAGTACCATATCTCAAAAACTTATATACATGTGTGCCTTAATGTCCATATATTTCCTATGTTTGGGCCCCATTGCATTATAGATAATTAGTAGATCTAGTTTTCTTGATTTTGATCTTTGACAGTGTCAGTAAATTAGCAGAGACCAGTATCATGTCAGAAATGGCCAAAAGTAATACATTTACTAATGCTGTTTATGCATTTGCTTTTTCTTATAATATGCTCACACATGTTTTGGTTTTGCTGACAACAACCATTTATG
Source organism: Cricetiscus sungorus (assembly GCA_030556225.1). Lineage (NCBI taxonomy): Eukaryota > Metazoa > Chordata > Mammalia > Rodentia > Cricetidae > Cricetiscus > Cricetiscus sungorus. Next base: position 5,230,994 of record JANBXA010000616.1, read on the forward strand.
ATAAGAAGTTAGAGTTGTTTTGCTTAATTTTACAGTCAAGGAAGCATTTATGTTACACATGATACATTGGGCCTTTGGTAACATTCAAGTTATCTTTGAGTAAAAGGGTAATTTCCTACTTTAAATATGGAGAAGCATGCATATATGGACATTTTATAAAAGGAATTGTTTGAGACGAGAGAGATAGCTCAGTCGTTAAGGGCACTAGCTGTTTTTCCAAAAGACCTGGTTTCAATTCCCAGCACCTACATGGCAGCTCACAGTCCATTTCTGGGGACCCAACACTGTCACCCAGACACACATAAAGCAAAATACCAGTGCGCATACAATGAAGTAAGTGAATTGCGTTTGTGAAGAAGGAGTTGTTCTTTAGAGCATTAGGCTCCATGGCAGCCAGTCTAGGCATCCCGTTTCAGTCATTGAAGACTTTTCTCATTGTAAGATAGGCTCGTATGAAAACATTAAATGAGATAATAATTGCACATCAAAGAGCAACACAACCAAGTTTAAGAAACTGGCATCTTCTCTTTTCCCAGGTGATGGTGTTGAACATAGATAGAATGGCACCTTCAACGTGGGGACGCTTGGGTGCTTGACCTTCATTCTAATTACGTCTTGAAATTTGTACCAAAAATTACATGATTTAAAGAACATAACTGCTCATGTATCAATATTTTCAAGATTAGGAGAAAATTCTGATATCACTTAGAATTTAAGCAGTTATGATTTGTATATTAGTAAAACGGTTGACTAGCTGGGGTTGGTTCTCCATATTCATGTGCTTTTATAAATTGTTAAAGCAATATATCTTGAAAGTTTGTTAGTGCATTATATTCAGCAGAATAAATGTTTATATATTGGATGCGACATCTCCATAAGTAATGCAGGCCCCCACTAGTTAGAAGTATTTGTATTTCATCTTCAGTGTGGCGATACGGAAGTACAACCAGCTCAAACTGGCATGTGTGCGTGTGAGAACAGGAGCATCAGAGTCAGAGAGGCGCAGACATGAAGACTCACTGTCAGCATGCTGTCCTGGTGCTTTCACCCTGGGTTCTGGGGCCTCTGAAACCATTAGTTACAAGCGTGTGCATGTGTTGTGTATTGACTAGTACCAAGTGATATATTCAGTGCTGAAGATTACAGATATGAAGGCCATCGTGAAGGTCACAGCCCACTGTGATGTTCAGCATATCACAGAACCTCACTGTGATGAAAGTGAACACTAAGCAGAGTACAAGCACAGCAGGAAATGTGGTTGAGGGTCCGAGAGCACATCCCAGACGGGACACTGGCTCGCATTCAGAGCATGGAACTAATATGGCCAGAAGAAGGGTTTTCAGAGAGGCGAAGTTGTGAGCGGTGGGCAGTGAGAGGAAGCATGGAGGTCAAGGACTGCCTGCCAATGAGCAAAGAAGGCATCCATTGTCAGAGGGACATGGATGGGTGAGAGAGTCGTCTAAGAACTGGACTCTGGTGTGAGTGTCCAGACAGTGACATGATTAAACACTCTTAGAAGATCACTGGCAGAGTTAAACATTTTTTCAGTTGTATTTAGGAGCTCTTGCAAATTAAGAGTACACATAAATGATTTAGTAAAAATAAAGTTCAGAAATTATTCAGGTTAACACCACTTACTTTTTGAGCTATTTAATAAAGCCATAAATTTGGTTATTTGTATAAGTGTAATAATAGACTTAGTTAATTAGTAATAACCCTGACCAAATCAAAATAAAGATTTGGAAACTATGAGCTAGTTGTTTTTTATTGCTGTGACTGCTACTTGGCCTACTTGTGGCAAATCCGGGGGTGCTGCTAGGTGACTGCATCTGTCCTGATGCGGTCTCTGCTGCCTGGCCTTCCTCCACTGCTGGTTTGTAATTAAAAGTGAAATGTCATACAAAAGAAGAAAATGAAATTCAAGTGGAATATATGATTGCTGAAACAAAAGTACTTGGGATCAAAGGGCAGAATCATTTCCCTTAATTATCTTCTACATCACAAACTCTCTTAATTTCTTGTGTTTCTCTCTTAATACAAAGATTATATATATATATATATATATATATATATATATATATATACATACATACACACACACACACACACACACACACACACACACACACACACACACACACTCTGGAAGCAAATGTGAAGGACTATGAAGAGCTGCAGGGCCCAGCCTGAATCATACAGTGATGACTAGGCCTAGTGCCGTGGTCCTGTAGTCCTAGCTGCTCTACATAAATAATGAGTTGGAGGAGCCTGTTTGTGATACAGAATGAGTTCAAGGCCTGTGCAACTTAAGATCTTGTCTCAGAATCAGGAATACTGTGAGAGCAGGGCGGGGCTCAGCCATAGCATGTGTACTTACTCTGAGGCACCTTAGATGACCTCGGGAAGGAGGGGAAGCATGACAACAAATCCCGGTGTGTTATAAGTTTCCAAGTTCCTCTCGAGGGCTGGGGCTAGACTACCAGTTTAGACTACATTTAGATTTTATAGACAACTATGATTACTTAGGAAACATAAGTGAATATACTTGAGACAAAAAAAAGAGTATCATAATTTACATGAAAGAACTAAGTAAAAGAATATGCTTATGTTGGTATTTTGACCAGACTACATAATATGGTCATAATTTAAACTATGAACACAGCAAGTTGAACCTTTCATAGCTACAAAGCCTATTTAACTTAATGCAATTTAATTGCACACCAGCTCTCCAAAACTTTGATTTCCATGAATATTAATTGAGACTGAACAAAATGGCATTTTTAGATGTTACACACAAACAACTGATTTCTTATCTAGCACTTGTCACTTCACTCCAAGACAGATACATTCTTGCATAAAAAGATAATATGGCTAGGCTATTTATATGACTTAGATGATAATATGTATATGTAACACATTGCATGTTTGAAACATACATTAACAAAGTAGCATGGTTCCTACTGAGGAGGATTGTATACATCATCAATTTAAAGTTATTCCATCATTGGCCGGGTGTTGGTGGCACATGCCTTTAGTCCCAGCACTTGGGAGGCAGAGGCAGGCAGCTCTCTATGAGTTCCAGGCCAGCCTGGTCTACAGAGTAAGTTCCAGGACAGGCTCCAAAGCAATGCACAGAAACCCTGTCTCAAACCGCCACCCCCCCCTGCAAAAAAGAAAATTATTCCATCATAAGTTTTAATATTGTAGGAAAATGTGTTTCTATCATCTCTTAAATGTTTTGTCAGGAATTAATTCAAATAAAGAATTGGAGAAATTTGTTGCAGTTTTTAATTTTTTTCATAAAAGAAACTTGGATTGTTAATGTATTAAGAGCTGTCAAAAAAAAAAAAAAAGAAAGAAAAAAAAAAACATACCCAGGGTTTGCCTAAAGTTTGTTATCCTAGACTTTACTGGTTAATACTATCCTTTGTAAGCACTGCCCGCCAGATGACAGGTTAAAACTTCTTTATGATAAGGCATGGATTGGCTGCAGAAGCAGTGAGTACAACCGTTGTCATGGTGTCCATGGATACAGAAATGTTTTATATTAAATGACTTACAATTTAGCATGTAACCTGGGTATCTCCTCCTGTACATTTTAAATCATCTCTAGCTTGCTTATAATACCTTTACATTCCACCAGCTAAAGAATAATGACCAAAAATCTTTTGTTAGATATGAATGTAACTTTTTCCAAAATATTTTTTTCTATCTGTAATTTAATTGAGCCCTTGGAGGCCACTGAACCATCTGTATCTGTACCTCTTTGAAGGGTTTTTTTTTTCTTTTGCTTGTACACTATCTCAGTTTTTACGGACTCAGGCACTCAGGAGGTGCCTGGGGTGATTAGATGATCCAAATTCCTACCAATCAAGAAAAAGAAGGAAAGACAACTCTGAGCTTCTCTAGTTAATAGGTAGTTTGCTGTGGTTAAAATTAATGCAGATTTTGCAGCAACACATGTTAGTATTTTTATTATAAGTAACTTGAAAGTTTGTGAAATGAGTGTCCAGTTTGAGTAACAGTTAATTAGTACAAGAGACCATTTTTATGCTTCTGTATATGTTACAGTAAATTGATTGTTTCACTCTTCATTTTAACATTTATGTATCCATGTTGTTACTTTTACTTTAAAATGTATTTTGTTTCTTGCAGTGTTTGAGCAACACACCTCCACTTACTGAATATTTCCTCAATGATAAGTACCAAGAAGAGCTGAACTTTGACAATCCCTTAGGAATGAGAGGTGAAATAGCTAAATCATATGCTGAACTGATCAAGCAGATGTGGTCTGGGAAGTTCAGCTATGTCACTCCTAGAGCATTTAAGGTGAGTGTGGTAAGCTTATTCTCAGCAAGTGTGCTCTTGTCCCCAGGGAATCCAAAAAGTCCTCAGGTGAAAGGGATGAGGTCCCATCACAGTGTTACAGTGCCTCCCATCCCCAAAGACAATTCGTCCCATCCGTGTGACACAGAACTTCAGGGTATAGGGCAGGGTGGGTGAGTAGGGCTCTTTGTTTGGTTTTTGTTTTCTTGATGTCTGGAGATGGGCTGGAGAGGGATGGCTCGGAGGTGAAGAGCACTTCCTCCCTCTCCAGAGGACCTGAGTTGCCAGCACCAACCTCAGGTGGCTCAGAAATGCTTCTGTGTCTCAAGCTGGAGAGGATCTGACGCCCTCTTGTGACCTCCATCAGCATCTGCACTCATGTGCAAGCTCACAGATGTGTACACAGAATTAAAACCAAATCTTTATGAATCAGGCTGTCAATAAAGGGAAGAAATAATAAGGGGGACAAAACAAAAAGACACTAATGTGGTTTAGAATGTCTCCGGAAGCCCTATATGAATATTTTATGCCACTAAATCTAAGTAATGTACTTTATCCTTATGGTTATTGTGGAGTGAAAAAAAACAAAACAAACAAAACAGATTGAAGCTAATGTGTGCGTCGTCCTTAGTTCTTACACTCAGATGTTTTCATACATGTGAGGTAGTTACTCCTTAGCTATTACACTAAGTTCTTGTAAGCCAGTCTTTACAAGTAACTGTTTTCCTAGCGCATCTACTAGAAAATATTTTTTAATTATATACCAGTTCTTAAAAAAACGAGTCAGAGCTGGAAATGGGTATGTCTCCACGGGCACTGCGTGCAAATGGTGCAAAGACAATGCAGGCTAAACACCCATATATAAAAAGTATGAAAACAAAGAAACATGATTAAAAAATAAGCGAGTCCTTTGACCCCCTATGAGTGTGCATACAACAGTAAATAAATGTAACCAAGAACAGATCCAAGTAAGAAATCCGAAGCAGTCAACAAGTGAGACGTCTCCTGCATTTACGCCTTCACGCTCTGAGCCCTGGCAGGGCAGACCTGTCCAGACGAGCCAGCCCTCAGGGTTCATTAGGCTAGATTAATCATCAGACCTTTCCGCTCATTCTGTGATTCGAATCATGTGTCTTTTAAATCTCATTTAAAAATTGTAGTGCTATAAAGACTAAGAAAATTGTAATGAACTGTAATGTGCCTTTTGGCCATCAGATTTTTCCCTCTTTTTTACAATGTCCAAATGAGGTTTTTAGTTTTTCTTAGCAACTCAGTAAAATGCTGTTGGCTTTTAAGTCTCCAATGTTTTGCAGTGTCTTATATAAATTTGACCATATCTTCACTTTATTTGATCCTCAAGTCAGGGTTTTCTGAAACTTAGGAAGTTATTTCAGAATTCTTGTAGAGATCTCTCTCTCTCTCCCATCTATTTGTGTTTGTGTGTGTGTGTGTGTGTGTGTGCGTGTGTGTTTTACATACTTTTACATACATAGCTGGGCTGAAATCCTTCCCCTGTTGTCATTATAGGAAAACCTATAGCTAAATAATGCCGAAACTACTTGGGTAAAAGGTGAAATGCCGGTTAGTAATGTCAGTCAAAGGCCAAGAAATGATTACTAAATTTAGAGAGAGTTCTTTACATATGTTTGTGTATTTTTTTTCTTTATTTTATTTTGCAATGGGCTCTTGCTATATTGCTAAGCTAGTCCCAAGTTTCTGGACTCCCAGCATTTCCTGTATTAGCTTCTGAGACCACAGGCTTGTCGCTGTGCCCAGCTCTGTTTATAGAGAGTCCATGTATTGTCTGTTTTGTCCCAGATAAAGATTTATCACATCTTTGCTGGAAATGCAAAATAAACAAACTACATATATACGTGTGTGTGTGTGTGTGTGTGTGTGTGTGTATATATATATATATATATATATTTAGCATTTTTATGTTTGTTCCTATTCTGTATAAGTAGTTAGTTTTAATTCTTGACAGAACGTATTTTCCATAATTTTAGCACAAATTAAATATCCAGAACCACACTCCTAGGAAGAAAGAAAGGTTTGGTTCCACCGAAGCTTTGATCACATTTCATTAACTAACCAATGTGTTCTCTGTTTCATGTTTGTCTGTTTGAAAAGTCCCTATTTGATGTGGTTCACACATTAATGGTGATCTCACAACCAACAGTATAACTCATTGCCCTAACAAGATTTATCTATTGTGTTTTCCCCATAAACTACACTAACACTTCCTGTGTTTATGAACTCTAGCCAATACCTTAGCACTCTCCTTGGGAAATGTTTTATATAGTAAGTAGCCTACCAGGAAAGCAAAAAGTATAATGAAGAGAACATAACTGTAAAACTAAAGAACAATATTACAAAATGATGCTGAAATTAAGAGGCAGTGTAGCTTTCTTCCCTAATGGAGATGTGTAAATCAGGTAACAGCTTTTTTACTAGAACGTATTTTCAGCTGATTTAATCTGTCACAAACTTGACTTGAGGCATATTTCTCCTGTATAGATTCGTGATTATTGAGAACAACTGTGATTCTTGAGGCATCCTGTCTATCTGATTTCGTGGTTTGTCTGTCTTACAGACACAGGTAGGACGCTTTGCACCGCAGTTCTCTGGATATCAACAGCAAGACTGCCAAGAACTCTTAGCTTTCCTTTTGGATGGATTACATGAGGATTTGAATAGAATTAGGAAAAAGCCATATATACAGTTAAAAGATGCTGATGGCAGGCCAGATAAAGTAAGTGAACTTCCGACTGTTGTTGCCATCATTGTTACAGTTTGCTCAGACCTCTTAGTGACTTGTGTTCATTTTCCTTGTAGGTGGTTGCTGAAGAAGCCTGGGAAAACCATTTGAAAAGAAATGATTCTATCATAGTAGACATATTCCATGGCCTTTTCAAATCTACTCTAGTGTGTCCTGAGTGTGCTAAGATCTCGGTGACTTTTGACCCTTTTTGTTACTTGACGCTTCCATTGCCCATGAAAAAAGAACGTAGCTTGGAAGTTTATTTAGTTCGAATGGATCCACTTATTAAACCTATGCAAGTAAGTTATAACCTATTTCTTTGTACTTGTTATTTTTGCTTAATTAGTGACCCGGCTAGTGTAAGATTTGGTTTCTCCAACACACTTCAGTAATAAAGTTTATTGTGTAATAGATTTCGTAAGCTAAATTACACGTTTTTTAGAATTATGGAAAGTTGAAGAATGTCATAGAAAAATGAATTTCTCTCATCAAAGACAACCAAGATGTTTGTTTGATAATTTAGACTGATTGAGTTTTAAAGTGAGCACCTCTAGGAGGTGGGGGGTTGTTACTGGAAGCCGTAAAGAGCTATTTTGGTTTAGGGATTTGATTTGTTTGTCTTTTTGATAAATTTTTAAGACTTGCACGTATGTTAATACTTATACAAAGTTGAGGTAAATGAAAAGGGGGATAATTGCTGAGGGTCAAAAAAAGGGGCAGAAAATAGCATTCAGGGCTTGTGTGTAGGGTCAGGTTTGCAGGGGAAGAAAGATCTCAGAGACAGGGACAGCACAACCAGACACAACCAGAGTTTCCTACGCTAAGTAGCTTCGGTTTTCTAGGTGAAGTGTTCTCCAGGTACTGAGAGGAGAAACAGAGTAGAACACTAAAGGATGGTGAGGATTTCTAATAGTTGCTGTAGACTGACAAGTCGGTGGTTTGTTCCCGGCTCCGGTGAGGAAGGAGCATTGGCCTGGACTCCGACTTACAGCGTGGCAGCACTGACGTTGGGAAGTTTTCTAACATTACAGACAGCTGAGAGAAAGTTAAATCTTTCTAGTGCCGGGAAGAAACACCGTGTCCATTGTCATCGTGGTGGGAAGCATGGCCACACGCAGGCAGATGTGCTGGAGAAGTTCCTAAGGGTCCTACATCCAGATCTGCAGGCAGCAGGCAGAGAGGGACGCTGAGACTGTCTTGGGCTTTCGAGACCTCAAAGCCCAGCCTCAGTGATACACCTACTCCAACAAGGCCATAGCTCCTAATTTTTTGAAATAACGCCACCCTGATGGCTAGGCATTCAGACATATGAGTCTCTGAAGACGCAGTTCAGCAAAAATAGAGCTGAGAGGCAGAGACACCAAGGTTTTTATAGCGGGGTGGTTGAAGAAATAAGGTAGGGTCTATATGAATGGGCATCATGGTAGTAGAGAGAAAACCATCCTAAAGACTAGAAATCTATACACAAACCAAGAAGAGGGGAGAAGCAACGTGTTAGAGTGTAAGGCACCAGAAGTGAAACAGCTTTCTGTGATGACAGGTTCAGGCAGTGGGCTACAGGTGTGTCTTTGAATCAGTGAACCAAGGTGTTCAGTGCTGCTAGAAAGTCGCCATGGTGTAAGCTCACCCAAGAGCTTACGAGATTAAAGTGCTGTGTGGGAGCAATCACGGGCCCAGGCTCAACTAGTCAGTGCTGTCTAATATCATAAACTCATTACAAATTTACTTTTGCTTGTTTTTTAGTACAAAGTTATTGTGCCCAAAATTGGAAACATACTAGATCTTTGTGCAGCCTTGTCTGCTTTGTCAGGAGTGCCTGCAGATAAGGTGAGATGCTTCTGAGATTGAAGTACAAAAATTGGTGTTTAGTTTCTCAGTATTGTAAAGCCAGCTTAATAGGCATTTGTTTTCTTCTAGATGATAGTCACTGACATATACAATCATAGATTTCACAGGATATTTGCTATGGATGAAAACCTCAGTAGTATAATGGAGCGGGATGACATTTATGTGTAAGTATATAATATCTATTTATAATCTGTTGTTGAGATAAAAACAGTTAAAGAACTAACATAAAACTTAGCATTTATGGTCATCCCCACCCTCGTAGGTTTGAAATTAACATCAACAGGACAGAAGATACAGAACATGTGGTTATTCCTGTTTGCTTAAGAGAAAAATTCAGACACTCAAGTTATACCCACCATACTGGCTCTTCACTGTTTGGTCAGCCTTTTCTTATAGCTGTGCCACGAAACAATACTGAAGATAAACTCTATAATCTCCTACTCTTGAGAATGTGGTAAGTGCCAGATCCGCTTAACTGTACCCCACCCACTCTTTGCTTTTTTGGTTTTCTGAGGGTTTCTCTGTGGCTTTGGATCCTGTCCTGGAGCTCGCTCTTGTAGACCAAGCTGTCCTGGAACTCTCAGAGATCCACCTGCTCTGTCTCTGCCTCCCAAGTGCTGGGTCTAAAGGCGTGCGCCAACACTGCCTGGCTTTTTTTTTTTTTTTTTTTTTAAATAAGCCTTGAAGTAAATAAGGTAATGGGCGAATAGCAAAGTGATTAAGGTGATTGAGAGGTAAGAACGCTTGCCACCATGGCCAGCCTCCCCAATTCAGCCCCTGGAACCCACGAGGTAGAAGGCTACCAGTGTGTCCTCTGACTGTACCTTCACACACGTGATGTACATGCACTTACATAAACAAAATGTAATTAAAAAGAACATACAGCCAGGTGTGGTGGCACAAGCCTTTAATTCCAGAACTGAGGAGGCAGAGGCAGGAGAGTCAGTTCAATGCCAGCCTGGTCTACATAGAGAGTCCAAGCCAACTGCAGATACACGGTGAGACCCTGTCTCAAAACAAGAGAAAGCAAAACTCTAGAAGTGTAAGGGGAAGAAGTAAATAATCACATTTTTATATTAAAAAGCAACCCAGATATAAATTATTAGCCAGCTTTACTATGTGAGTGTTAGGTCTTGAGTTTGAATTAAACTTGTTTGTTTTATTAAGTAAAATGGAAAATGAATTTGACAAGCTTGTGGTTGACCTGATTTTACTGCAGCCGGTATGTCAAGATGTCTACTGAAACCGAGGAAACTGATGGGCCCCTGCGTTGCTGTGAGGACCAGAATATCAATGGGAATGGCCCCAACGGCATCCATGAAGAAGGCTCGCCAAGTAAGGCTTTCTTCCTGTGTTCTGGACACCCCTGCCCTAGACAATATTGCCCCAAAGAAAGGCTGAGATGTGCATTCAGTAACTAAAACACACGAGTAGATGTGGAAAGCGATCCTTATAATTTTGAAATGTAATATAGGGTTAATTTAAAGATCTCTATTAAATACTAAGGTGAAATGGAAACAGATGAACCAGATGATGAATCCAGCCAGGATCAAGAACTCCCTTCAGAGAATGAGAACAGCCAGTCTGAGGACTCTGTTGGAGGAGACAATGACTCTGAAAATGGATTGTGTACCGAAGAAACTTGCAAAGGTCAACTCACGGGACACAGAAAGCGACTCTTTACATTCCAGTTCATCAACTTAGGCAACTCTGATATCAACTACATCAAAGATGACACCCGGCACATAAGATTTGATGACAGGCAGCTTCGGCTAGACGGTGGGTGTCTGTGAGAAGCGGCTTGGAGTCAACTTGAGCAGAACAAGCTATTTTTAGATGAAGGCTATGAAATTTAGACCTGTCATGAAAAAAGAAATGATTACTTTCCTTTAAGGAATTAGAGCCACCTTGTCTTCATATAGCAAAGGATTTTATTTATTTATTTATGGTCTTATTTTTTTTTAACTCTTATTTTAGTGACTTGGAAACAGCTGTTAGTGTTTGTGCTGGTCTCTAAGTAGAAAATACTGTTTTAAAGAAATTGCTCTTATCTCTGAAATATATGTTGGCATTAAGCTATATTTTAACACTAAAGCTTATGACATTTCTAATGAAAAATACTTTTTCCACCTTAGAAAGGTCTTTTCTGGCTTTGGACTGGGACCCTGATTTGAAAAAGAGATACTTCGATGAGAACGCTGCTGAGGTGAGCCCCCAAGCGAGGATTCTTGACCCTTCTTACTTTCTCGACTCCTCTTCGAGAGCCGATCACCCCCGTCCCCTTGCTCCTATGAATACGTTGATTTTGGCAGGGAAAAAGATGATGAACTTTTCACTTTGTGAGGCAGAGTTGGTTTTGAGCACGCTTTCTGTGTGTTTGTTCAGTCCCAGAGGTTCAAGCACAAGAAACGAGCCGCATCCCAGCTGAGGCTTTGAAGACTGAGTGCTCAGTGTGCTCAGTAAGGTGTGTCACAAGATGAGCTTTGTTTCATTTGCTCTCTTTAGGATTTTGAAAAACATGAAAGCGTGGAATATAAACCACCAAAAAAACCCTTTGTGAAATTGAAAGACTGCATTGAGCTTTTTACAACAAAAGAGAAACTCGGTGCTGAAGACCCCTGGTAAGAAAAGACATTAGATAGCATTAAATAGTCTAGTTCCTTTTCTTTAAAGGTTTATTCTGGTCATGTTGGCAGAATACTAACTAAGCTCCCTTACTGTTTTAGTAAGATCTTCATAGGGTACTCTAAAAAGGAGTGCTGACTTTTTTTTTTTTAAGTATTACAGTGGTAATCTTTACTATCATGACTGTCTTTTCTCTCTAATAGCCAGTTTCATAATTTCTTGAAATATTTTTTGTATATCTGTAATGGTTAAGTTTATCTGAAAAAAATGAATGAGATAAGGATAATGAGGAATAGCTTTCATGTTCGCACATATAAAGTGTGCACTGATTATCCTCTGATAACCTGTAGAACTTAGTAATTTTTGACTTAATGGTTTTTGATGTGTAGTGTCCATTAATGCAGGTCGTCTGTTCGAGCCTCTGCTGAGCTTTTTGGTTCTCTTCTTCTCTGCAGGTACTGTCCAAATTGTAAAGAGCATCAGCAAGCCACGAAGAAGTTAGATTTGTGGTCCCTCCCTCCCGTCCTCGTGGTGCATCTCAAGAGGTTTTCTTACAGTCGGTACATGAGGGACAAGCTAGACACCCTAGTTGACTTTCCCATCAAGTAAGTTGGAACTGTGTTCAGGAAGCATTGAACCTTTTCACATTGACAGTGCTCCTATTTCGCCTTAGTAAACATCAGGTATAATTGGATCAGTTTAAACCCGGGCATTTTTAGTATTTGTAATACTTCATTAGGATTAGTATTTCACAGTTTTGTTGTAACTGTATCAATTGGAAGCAGGCGCCCTGCAGCCCGTTGTCTCTCACTGGAGCAGCTGTAACTGGAAATGGCCTCCCTCTGCAGTGGGAGAGGACTCTCCCATGACGGTGTAGGGTGCAGTTAGAGAAGGTAGAGGCTGCACTTGTTTAGGAAAGGGTGTTAGCAGGCACTCCAAGTCTCTGATTCCTGAATGTATATAAGGAAGTTGCTTTTCACTTTTCTCTTTAATTTTTTTCCTGCCACACTGTTCAGTTAAATGTGGTAGCATGAAAACATTAATCAGAGTAGCATTCTGTGTCAGATTATCAACCTTTACACAGAATTTCCCAGACACTCAAACCTCAGGAGTACATGTACAAGTTGGTTAAGTTATCTTTAGGGTAATGTCTTTTGTGAGGTGTGTGTGTGTGTGTGTGTGTGTGTGTGTGTGTGTGTGTGTGTGCATACATATGAGAGTCAGTATGAACAGAAGGCACTAGAATGTATTACTTTTAAAGAAAAAGATTTCATCACTTTTAAAGAAAGCAAAACTTACTTGGTTTCCTTTTTAACAGTGACTTGGATATGTCAGAATTCCTAATTAATCCAAACGCAGGCCCTTGCCGCTATAATTTGATTGCTGTCTCCAACCATTATGGAGGGATGGGAGGTGGACATTGTAAGTTGACAGTTGACCTTTTAACCTTTTTCTAATCTGTAGACTTTCTGTGAAATAGTTAAGACCTTTTAAAGTAAATGACCTGTCAGATGTATCTTGCATGTTATCATTGTTTAGTGTAAACGCAGTTCTAGAGGAATTAGTTAATCCTCCCCTCAGGTTGTCTGTTCAGGTGCTGTCCCTCCCCTTCATTCTAGTTGCTTCTAACGTGTCTGGTACTCTGTTCTCTTAAACTATGCAGACCTGCTAACTTACGCAACAGGGACTAACTAGTGGTCTCAGTGACTTTCTCCTGAGACTTCAGACTCAGTTAGTTCATGTCTATTTACTCTGTTGCGTTTACCACTGATGATTTACACTAATAACATCGTATTTTGCCACTTAAAATTACTCTTAACTTTCTGCTACTCTGAGACTGAAAAATATCATTGTTTATGATCTGTTACCTAAGGTTCCCTCTGAGAGACCCAAAAGTGACTCTCTTGACAAAATTGAGTGTGCCAGTTTGTAGTTCAGACTGACTATGACAGTTTGCATGATCCATCTGGTAGATTTTATTCCTGTGATATGTTTTTTTGTCATTTTTTATGAAGAGTTGATTTCATTAACTAATTCGGGTTGTTAATGATTTTATTCATAAGTGAATCTTATTATTTCATTTCCTGAACAGTATGGGGAGTAACTATCCGACAGGTGTACTACAATTCATCTGTCAAGTTATGGGCTTTACCCCGTAGCGTTTTCTGTTTGTGTCATTATTAGACTTCTGCTGTCTTTTTCTTACACGTCTCTTTTCTGCTTCTCTGAATGTACTTCCTTTTCACACAGATTCCAGTTTACTTGAGAGCATTATAGTTACTCTTAAGCTACATTTTTGTTGTTTTTTTTTTTAATTCTTTCCTCACCATTACTTTTTAATAACTCTCCTCAAAAGTCTATCTTCCCTGTTTTTTCAGACTTTTATTAATTTTTAATTTACTCAATCATGTAGGTTACATATCTTCTTTAGGACTGGGGGTGTTCATTCTGTAAGTGCATTGTCTACACTGCAGTTCTCTTGAGTTCAGGTAGCAAACCCACCGTAACTTGGCTTCCCCACTGAGTTCGTGCATATGTGAGAAAGCAAACAGAACAAAAGACAGACGCAGCCGTCTAGTGGTGGCTCCAGTGGTGGGACGGAGTGAGGAAAAGAGAGAGATGCACAAAGGATGCTGTTAGAGCCACGCTGCTTCTCAGCTCTGCATTGGAGCTGGTGGTGAGCCAGTGTGAAAATAACCCCTGGTGGGAAGTGTTCCGTTAGCTCGCGGGAGCTTTGAGTGTGTAGTGTGTACCGGGCGCGGAATACAGAAACAGCTGTTTTGTCTTTCTCCTGTTCTGTACTTAAAGACAAAAAAAATTGTAGTGTGTAAAACTATAGATTAGGTAATGTTGTCAGGAAAGAAGACATCATAGGAAATTTAAGTAAATCGTACAAATTCTAGATGTAGGAGTCAGAAACTGCCCTGGATTCGAGTCCCAGCTCTGCTGCAAGCCAGCTACACTGCCTTAACAAGGATTCTTCTCCACGCCTTGGCTTCTGTCTTTACAGTGAGAAGATAACGATAATATTTAATGTGGGTACAGTGGATAGCGCTGTGCCTGGTCACGCGGTCACTACACAAAGGGTCATTATTGTTGTCACTAGTGTTTTCTCTGTAAATTAAAATAGTGATAGGAATAGTGTTCCCCTCTCAAAAAAGCCACACGTTTCAACTTAGACAAAAGTATTTCTTAGGCATTTAAGTAGCTAGCAATTACTCTGAAAGCCTTTGTCAAATCAAGTGAATGTGTACTAGGCCGGATATAGATGATTATCATGTCGTTTAGAAGGCATTTCTTATGTAGGTGATTATAGAGTTTAGAGGGTTTCCCCAAAAGCCGTAAATACTTCAATCATAAAAGTAATTATACTTTTTCATTAGATACTGCTTTTGCAAAAAACAAAGATGACGGGAAATGGTACTATTTTGATGACAGTAGTGTCTCCGCTGCATCTGAAGACCAAATTGTGGTGAGTATATCTTCAGCTTCTGAGGTCATGGGTCAACTTCTTAGAGGGTAATGTAAATTTAACACAAGGGAAGACTGGTTCAGGATGTGTGTTGGTATAGCGGGGCCTTTCAAGGGCCAGGTGTGGTGGCACGCTCCTTTTGAGACCAGCTGGTTTACGAGGAGTTCGGGACAGCAGGGACCACACAGAGAAACCCTGTCTGGAAGAGAAAAGAAAGGGCCTTGGGGTCAGGACTGTCCACTCCACTGGCGTTTGCTCTGTTTCACAGCCCGGTTTTATTTGCAAATGTTGATTGATGGAAGGAGACTAGGCGTGCTGTAAAAGGACACTGAGTCAGTCCATAGGGATGCTTTTCTCTGCTTTACTTGTTAGTTACAGTATTATAAAGCGTAAGAAACTTAACAGGGCTGAAGAGCTAGCTCAGAAGTTGAGAGCCCAGCAGTGGCCCACAACTATCCGTCCGTAGCCCTAGTTCCAGACCAAAGTTTATTTATTTTTAGCTAAAAAGAGAAGTAGCAGTATTTTCTTGTGCCGTTTCCTGTGTAGGTCTCATTTAGTCAGCCAGTATTTGAGCGCCTATGTGTGTGACAGGGATGATGGAGACAGAATTGCGTTCTAAACAGCTGTGTGTATCTTACTGTGTGTTTCCCTTTACCACCCAGGATACTGACAGGTTAACAATCACAACATGGCAATTACATTAAATGTGTTTCTGAGAGACATGGGAAGGGGAAACAGCAGCATACATAGAAAACCCTTTTGGGAAGCATGAATTACAGACGCATCGCCAGCGTGGCGTTTCCAGGGAACAAAATCATTTGGCAAGACTAAAAGGGAAAGTTTGTGTACGATTTGGGGGAAGAAATTAGACAAAGTCAAATTAGTTCTCAGGTTGTGGGATGGTTATACCCTTTGATCCCAGCACTCGGGAGGCAGAGGCAGGGGGATCTGTGAGTTCAAAGCCAGCCTGGTCTACCGAGTGAGTTCCAGGACAGGCTCCAAAGTCACAGGGACGTATCTGTTGTTGTTGTTGTTGTTAGCTTGCAGAATATTAGGTTTCATGATGACATTTTTCTAACACTTTTTGTTGCTTGCTTTTCCTTCCCACTCCTTTGTTTCTTGTACCCTCACCCTGCTGAGAGCCTCCTTACACTTACGGGCCATTCCCGTTCTTTCTCCCACCCCTTTTCATCAAAACCTCTGTTCCTTTCTCTGTTTGCTATATGGTGTCATTGCCTATTCCCACTCTCACACTCACGAGCATGCATGCATACATACACACACATACACACATACACACACACACACACACATACACACATACACACACGTATACATAAATATTAAATGCATGGATGCATACATAAACACTAAAAAGTTTGGATCTGCTTATGAGAAAACATGATCTGTCTTTTCGAGTCTTCATCCCACTTAATGTAATACTTTCTAGTTCGTTTCTTTTCCTGAAAATGTATTGCTTCACTTTTTGACTGCTGAGTACAATCCCATTGTGTATACACACCTCATTTTCACTGTCCAGTCCTATGCTAATAAACACGTCTGCTGGTTCTGGTTCACTCTTGCTGTGAATGTGGCAGCGTTATACGTGCGTGTGCAGGCGTCTCTGACAGGATGTATGGCCCCTTGCCAAGATTCCCACAGTGCCGTAGCTGCCTGGCTCTCGGGGAATTCTCGTGTTAGCGTTGTTAGACACTTCCATACCGTAAGGGCTGTGCTGGCTGCACTACCACCAGGGGCAGTGGTCTCCATCCTCACTACCTCTTGTCATTTGTTTCTTGGCCTTAGCCATGCTGACTGCTGTGAACTGGACGCTCCACATTTGCACTTTCTTGTAGCTAAGCATGGTTAATAATTTTTTAACTATTTATTAACTATTTGATCTGTTTGTGAGAAAACGAGATTTCTGTCTTTTTAGTCTAAGAACTGTTTATTTTATTGGCCCATTTATTGATTGGCACTTTTTTATTTGGGGGTGTTTAATTTTTGTAGTTTATTTATCTAGATTTCAACCCTGACTGAGATGTAGCTAGCAAAAATTCTTTACTTCTGTAGGCTGACAGTTCCTTTGCTCTGCAGAAATGTTATAATTTCCTATAGACTCACATGTTCATTTTTTTTTTTAAATAATACAAGAGCCACAAAGGTGGCTCAGTGGTTAAGAGCACTGGCAACTCTTCCGGGGGGCCCTGGGTTCAATTCCCAGCTCTCACACATGCATGGCAGGCAGCTCACAACTGTCTGTAATTCCAGTTCCAAGCAGTCCAGTGCCCTCTTGTGACTTCTCCAGGAATTGGACTTCTAAGTGATACTCAGCCATACATGCAGACTAAACACTAATGCAAATAAAAAAAATTTTAAATAAATTTTAAAATCTACACTTATAATTGATGGGAAACATTCTTTTTTAAATAATTTTTTTCAAGCTGAGAGTGGTGGCACACACCTTTAGTCCCAGCACTCAGGAGGCAGAGGCAGGAGGATCTCAAAGTTCAGGGCCAGCCTGGTCTACAGACTGAGTTCCAGGACAGGCAGGGGGAAAAAAAAAAAGAAAATGTTTAAAAAGGGAAAAGGAATTCATGTGTTAATTGTACCAAGAATGGATTTTTGTTGACATTTCCGTGTGTGTGAGTGGCGTTCTGTAGTCGCGTTCACCCCTTCTCTTGTCATTTCCACTCCTCCCTCTTCCGCTCCTCAGTCACCCTCTGTCTTGCACCTTCATGTCTTTAAAAAAAGTATTCTCCCTAAACACTGCGGAAGGCGGTCAACATTTCTAAGCTCAGGGAAATGTTGTTAATACAGTAGGGGGTGTTGCAAAAACGCTCACGTTGAACTTAAAAGACAGAAAACCCAAATTGTGCTTTAGATTACAGTAAGTTAATTTGTGTTTGACTGTATCTATTTCTTAGCCCATTCATATAGAATGCAAATTACTTTCAGATATAGAAAGAATTATATTTAGCTAACTGAATAAGCTTCCATTTGGTCGTGTGTAGTCTTCTGTGATTTATTTTTTGTCACTAAAAATGGTCATTAGCTACAGTACCGTACCAAGTCTGACCCTTGTGTGTTGACATCCTGTGCTTGTTTGATTGGCAGTCCAAAGCAGCGTACGTACTCTTCTACCAGAGACAGGACACTTTCAGTGGGACTGGCTTCTTCCCTCTTGACCGAGACACTAAAGGTGCTTCCGCTGCCACAGGCGTGCCCCTGGAAAGTGATGAAGACAGCAATGACAATGACATAGAAAACGAAAACTGTATGCACACTAATTAGTGAAAGACCAGAAGCCGCAAAGAGAGACTTCCCTGCCGGTGGCGTCATGGAAAAGGAGGGGCCACCACACTAAACACAAGTCTGCGATGAGGAGTTTCAGATAACCGAATGTAAACCCTTTATCAGATTTTAACTTGTGCAGTACTTGAAGTGAAACACAATGAAAACTTTAACAGAAATTGTCTCTGAATACATTTACAGTCTTGTATTTACAAGCTAAATATATATAGGAAATCACAAATAAATCCCTTTTAAGTTTGCTGCTGTTTTGACGAATTATGTTTTCTTTAATTACTTTGGATGTGACTTAATTGATGACAAATGTTAAATTTGTGGATGTTGGTCATTAATTTTGCTCTGATAATACTGCAAGAAAACTATGGCTGAACTTAGTTCTTGGGTATCTAGTTCATGTGTGTTAGGCTGCTGTCCGCACCCACTCCGGTACTTTGGTGATATCGGTGTGGCGCAAATACTGCAGTGTGTCCTTGGAACGACAGATTTTCAGATCTGTCCCTGGTAGTCAGTGTGGGTCTGTTTAAAAAAAAAAAAATCGATCATACAGGAGAAACAATCTCGGCAAAGTTTCCTTTTGTTGTATCATTCAATTGCAAAATATTACATTTACCTCACTCATATTGGGAATGGGTTCTAGATTCCACATTTCATCAAAAGTCATTTTTCAGCTACATGTAGGTATTTTTCACTAAGATTAGAATCTGTTCTTTAAAATTTCAAATTTGTTTTGGTTTAAAATGCTTATCTTTAATCCACTGTTGGTCCAAAATTAAATTTTATTCTCTACCCCGTTTTTAGTAATTTGGCAACTTTTTAGCTCTCCCAATTTCTGTAATGTAAGGACAGGCTGAATAGTATTCTGTATCTGTAGTAATAACTGCATCACACTTAGGTGAGAGAATTTTTGTTCATGTACTAGCCTTTAACTCATTGGCAGCGTGGCTATAGAGGTAGGTCTGTTAACTTTCTCTGTGTGTTCCTGATGGAATCACCGTAGCCTTACAGCTTTTCTCAGAAGGTGACTTGTGTAAGAGAGGCGGCATTTGCATGTCCCCAGAGTCAGACCTGGGCAGCAGATGAGGACAAACCTGGGCTTTCATTTTAGTTTCTCACATTCAAGGATCCAGGATGCCAAATATGTGTGTGAGCATTTGAGACATTTTCATTTGCTGCTTTCTTCCCCTCTGACCCAGTTGAAAGAATGTATCATTGATTGGCGTACAATACTGCCTTTAATAGGAGACTAAATGTTGGGGCACACTTCACATGTGACTACCTGGGAAATCGCTTTGTGTCCCACTGTCATTAAAGCAAAAAGTAAAATGTTCTTCACTTGAACTAATCAAATACAATAGATTATAAATTGTGTATTGTAAATAAAAGTTCACTCTGTGAGTGCACATTTTGGTAAATTATTTATTTATGTTAGCATTTTAAAAGAAAAAGAAAAAAAAAATGGATTTGACCAGGACAAGTAAGGTATGTTGATCATGGCTTTGCTTTCTATCTTGATATTAAAGCTGGTTTTTTATCCTGGTCTTTTAAAAGCTGCTTTGGGTGGTTTTTTTGGTTTTTTTGTTTTGTTTTTGTTTTTTTGGGTTTTTTTTTGTTTGTTTGTTTTGGTTTTTTTGTTTGGTTGGTTGTTTTTGTTTGTTTTTATTTTCTTTCTTTTTTTTTTTCTTTTCCTTTTTTTTTTTTTTTTATGTAAACTAACCTCCTGCATGACAGAGGTTAATATTTGTCAGCACTTGGGTTCACTTGAGTTTACATTTGAAATGTGCATGTTTATTTATACAGATTTCAATAAAGCTATTGAAGGCCTTATTTAGTCTTTTATTTCTTACTCTGGAACCATTAAAGCCAATCCCTTGTTTCTGTATAGATGCCTTTACAGTACATGATGGTTAGTACAAGGTGCAGCCTGAATCGAGCCCTGTGGAGGATGTTTTAGACTTGGGGTTCTTTCGTCTGTCTTTTAACGTATGTTCTCTAAGTAGACTACAGTAACCTTCTGCCTTCCTTTTGAGCATGCATTCATTCTGCCCTTGATCCGCCCGTCCTTCCTTTCTTCTTGTAAGTTTTGGAAGTCAATGTTAACTTATTGTAGACCTAGCTAGATTATAGTCTCTATCCTGATTCTCCAAAGAGACTGTTTGTTTGCTTGGTGATTCATTTATTTTTTGAGTGGGTCTCAGGCTGGCCTTCACCTCTCCAAGTCTTTGATCTCCCTGCCTGGGCCACTCAAATGTGAGGGTCACCAGTGAACACCACCATGCCCTAAGACCACAACCTTTTCATCCCTGCCATTGATTTCTTTCCTACTGAAAAGGAAATCTTACATCAAGAATGCTGTAATGCCATTGAATCTGCTTCATCCATTCATCCACAAAAAAAAAAAAAAAAAAAAAGAATTAAAAGGAGATATCCATATGGTAATACAGGGTAGTAGGAATATATTTAGATTAAAATTCTACTTCTAACTTTGCCTGTTAGAAGTCGTATGACTCTGAACTTAACATTTTTAGTCTGTTCTTCCCACCTATAAAGTAATGATGACAATAATAGCTGATGTGCATTGAGGGGCTTCCTCTAAACCAGTCACTGCATTAAAGTGTTTATGCTCATCGTCCCATTTCACCCCACAAAGGCTGTGGTAGGAACAGTCGTCATCCTAACCTCCCATACGAATGTTGTAAACTAAGTCCCCACAGTCACCGTGTGGCAAAGCCAGCATCCAGCCCTCAGATGCATGCCGCCTCACTGTGTTCCAGTGCCTTCCTCGCCAGAGAACCCAAATGAGGTCGTCTTGTCTTCCATCAGGAAGAGTTTGGCGAACAATGTGGTGGTACTCATCAATCTCTTCCGTCCGCGCAAAAAGTGGCGTTAGATAATTTTGCTTCCGAAAATACCTTCTCCTCCTCTAGTTAGGAGAGTATCTATCGTCTGGTATGTTTTCATTCCAAAAGGGACTTTATCGACTCATTTACAGTATTCATATTCTGGTTAAACGTGAAGTGTTATGTGGTATGTAATTTAAACCATTTCCCCACGTTCAACCCTGATCAAGTCTTTTTTTTTTTCTTTTAACTTCGCCTGTAATTCTGTTACGTCTCATTTCATTTGGGAAGGAGAGTTCACGTGTGCATGTCATGGCACGTGTGGATATCTAAGGACAGCTTGAGCAGGACTATGTTTTCTTCCACCCAGTGTCGCCCTGCAATGCCCGCAAGTGCCTGTACCTGCTGAGCCGTCTCACCTGAGTTTGGTTTACTAGTTGTGGGAGGGAGAGGCGCTGGGTACCGTGGCAGGCACAGGGTGGCCAGAGGTAACAGACCCTTTCTCTTCTTCCTCTCTGAGGTCCATCCCGTGCCATCAGGGTTTCACGCGAAGCCCCTTCTCCTCCTGAGCCCTGACACTGGCCCCCGTACTTACATTTAAATGATCCAAATAACCAGGTAATTAAAAACACAAACCAATGATCACAGCATAAAGAAGATGAGCTAGTACCAACACCGGGGTTGCACAAGGGCAGGGCTGTTCTTTCTGAGCGAAGGTGGGAAGGAAGCCAGGACAGTGAGGGATTGTGCCTCAGTGGCATTACCGAAGGAGAAAGATGGGCGTTTCCGCCCTAGGAGGAATTTATTGTCACTAATGGTGTTGAGTACTGGTACACCGTTGGGTTTTTGTCAGCTTTACTACTTTTCAGGACTCCGTGGGCCATTGTTCCACAGCTGCCTGCCTGTTTGTTGCAAATGACCCGGGCATCCCCTTGCCAGTTAGCTGAGGTAGTGCTAAGGAAGGTCTTGTGTGCTATTGAGGATTTGGGTCCTTCGAAAGCTCAGAAAAGGGATCAAAGGAAGCTGAGTTCTGAAGCCAAAGAACAGGGCAGCCTTCATACTTTTTACTTGGTAACAAAATTGATTTTTGTTGTTGTTGTTGTTGTTACTGATTAATTTGATCTGTCTAAAGTTTGAGCTTCTCTTAAAAATAGGCTGGTGCTTTCAGATAATTCCTTTAAGTGCTTCTTGACCAGAAGATAGAGAATGAGTTTGTTTATCTCCTCAGTGTTGCCGTTGCAGATGGGTATTATATATTGTTTCATGGCCAAATATTTCTAATGAGAAAGATAATTTTCTTATGCTTTCTAGATTTGGGACACTTTAATTCAGTATGTGTGTGCTTTATATGTTTAATTTATATTTACTACAAGTTAAAGAATAAATTGCTAAATAGATAACGTGTTAATATACAGGTGGAGCTATTCTCCTGTTGTCTCTAAAGAAATGGCTGATAAACTAGATCCAAAGATTTTTTTTTTTTTCCTCTGCAGTTATAAGCATTGAGAAACACACCTGTATCATCCCGTGGTCTGATTATTCCCAGCCCTGCTTTAGGGCACCTGCAGCTCGTCAGGTCGAGGGGAAAGGCCCAGTGTCATGGGAATTAAAAAGTAACTAAACTGTTTTAAAAAATTAAGTTACAGTATTTTGGACAAGAGTTTAGAAAGAGAGAAAAAAAGTCAGATGGGTTTTACTATTGGTTTGTTGTTGAGGTTTGATCCCCTTGCCAAAATTAAAGGTAATGTAATTCTACAATGTCCTAAAAATGCAACCGTCTCTTTGAAAATTACTTTAAATAGTATAATATTGCAAAAATAAGGCTGCATTTTTTACTAATTTTTCTCCAAGACTGAATTTTTAGTGTGCACAAAATCCAGTGTTCTAAATATTTGACAGTTGACTATTCTGCAGTTAAAAAAAAAAAAAAAAAAAAAAGCATGCCTGTGTTTGCTGTTAATCCTGCTGAATTTTCTCTCTCTCACACACACACACATATCAGGAATTTATAACTTCATCTATATGATCTGGTGGGAAACACTTGAGTTTCATCTGTTGTGACCTTCATTCAAGTTTGTTGCTAGCTACAGTTAAGTTCGCATACATTAAAGTAAAACAGTAAATCTGGGAGAAGCTCACCCATCTTTTCTAAACAGTCTTTCTTGGCGATGGCAAGTTCCTCTTTACTCATCTGAAATATGCCAAGAGCAGGGAATAGCCTAACCATAACCATTGTAGCATAGTCATTACTGGATGGCAGCCTTTCCTGTAAGCTCCATTTTTGGAGTGGTCTCCTCTCTAGGATTGTATAGCTCAGCCCAGCAGCTTCCATCTGTGTTCTTAAGTCTCTCTTCACCCCACAGGGGTCTCGGGGAAGCAAAGCCAATAGGATGTACATAGTAATAGGAATTGGCCCGTGTGCAGGAAGCTGAGAACTTCTAAGACCCACACTCATCAAGCTAGATCCAAGAATGGTGGTAGTCACCATCCAAAGGCCTGACAACCAGGAAGCCAGTGACCTTCATGCCAGCCTACAAGTCAGCAACAGGAGTCCCTTTGCACTTGAATCCAGAGGCAAGGCAAGGCAAGTCCAGGCAGCCAGAGCAGAGCAATCAAGCAAGAAGAATTCTTAAGGCAGGAAGCATTAACATCTGTTCGGTTCTGGCCTTCAGTTGGGATAAGACTCATCAGGGTGGAAGACAGTTATTCACTGTACATACTTTAGTGATCATCTCTTCCAAGAACATACTGAGAAGCAAGCCAAAATAGTCTTTACCAAGAGAACGAGGTGCTCTGTAACCCAGTCTAGATGGTAAACTTAATCCACCTGTCATAGAAATGTGGTTTAGACCAGGGTTGGACACCAGAGTTCCGGGCCTGCCACTTTTGTGTATTTCTCACCTCTCTTACTTTCTTGATTTATAAAGTAGAGCAAGTGCAGAATTTCCATCAAAGAATACTTACTGAGAAGTTGATTAGGAGACAGTAGTTCTGGGGAAACTGCTTAGCCAACCAGTGGTTTCTCATGCAGGCACAGTTCACTTGCTGAGGACTAGTATGGAATCGCACTCCCCATGCACGTCATCGCCCAGCATAATGAAGTCCCCTAAGAGTGACCACGAGATTTAGATTGTCTTAAGCTGTGTGAAGAGTGCAAAGGCTGTTATTAGTAAGGAAACAAGACAGGATAACTACTTCTTGAGCCATGTCATCTGCTATAATGGTGCTGGAGGAAAAAGGTAAGGATTGCCTCATCTCCTTTCTTCCCCCCTGGAATGCGTCCTGCACTCTTACCGGTTAGGGCTTCCCCGTGTGTTCTCATGCGTGGTCTACTTTTTCTACTGCCAGGTGAACTTTGGCACTTCTTCCTCGAGACACATCGACCCCAACTTCATCTGTTGAATCACCAGTCTGTCTTCCCCCACCAGTCCTAATAAAATGTAGTGGTGTAGTGTCTCTACATGACTGTTAGACGGAGACGTTCCCTCAAGGCGGGCCCATACTCTCATCTCAGGCAGAGGCAGGGCCAGCAGGATCACAAACGTAAGGGTGTTCTGAACTACATACCGAGTTCAAGGCCAGATTGAGCACTGTGGTAAGAGCCTGTCTGAGAATAGCACTGGCAGGCTCAGTGGTAGAGCACTGGCTGAAGTCCCCAGCACAAAAGACGCTTCTCAAGCATCGTTGGCCTTGTGGTTTTTGCTGTTGTTCTTGTTGTTTCTGGCACTCACTACCGAGCACATGTTTGAAGTTTTAAAGGTAGATAAAAGTGTGCATTAACAATAGTATAGGGCTAGGAAGGCCCCAGTATGGTGTGGGGAAGGGGCTGGAGTGTTAAACGCTATGTGCAGTAACATTTTAAATTGAGAACATTTACGAAAAGAGTATGTTGGTTTTCATTTGAATTAACTTTTCTAAAGTCACAAGCCCTCTGTGTGTCTGCAATCTTTTCACACAATGACATCTAGGCTTTTGTTTGTATCTTTGTGGACTTGCAGCTTTGTTACTGCTTGGTTTTTCTTACTAAAATCTTGTCTGTGCAAGCTTTTATGTTTTTCAGGAAGGGGTATGTTGGACTCGGAGTAAAATTAAGCATGTAGTAAGTGCTTCTTAGTAAATGTCTATTTCATGTGGATTGTCTGGGGATTTTCACTGTTTTGTTCCAATAAGGAAGACATTGCTGCTATATTTTGCTCCTATCTGAGAGCAAACTGAATTCCATTTGTGTAGAGGCCCTCTTTCCCTAGAAATAATAGACAGCCCTTTCTGTACACAGGCAAGAATAGCCTTTAATCTGGGGGGGGGGGGCGCTAACCCCAAGCATTTCTCTGCCTAGTACAGTTACCTGAGGAAGAGAGAATGGCTGTCTTTTGTTTCTGTTTGCTGGTTTTAATTTTGGGGTCTTGCTGTAGCTTGTTGCCTCAGTCATCTAGATAAGACCTCAGAAAACTTTTAAATGACAGAAGAAAATTGTCACCCAGGACTGGTGAGATGTAGTGGCCGTAATTAACCCTGATGACCCGAATTCCATCCCACGTGGCGGACGGCGAGGAACAACTTGTGCCAAGTTGTATTGAAAGTCCTTTATACGTTGCACATCTAAGACTTCTCTTTGCAAATTCTGGGCTGCTCAAAAGTCATTCTGTTTATGCCAGTGTCTCACATAGACTTAGACTCGTGGCCTGTTCCTGCAGCAGCGTCTAGAAGGACAATCAGCTGGCATACTTTGAGAAAAAAAACAAAAAAAACTTTGTTTTTAGGACATGGAGGGTCCTCCTTTCAAAAAGAAAAAAGCTGTGTCTGCTTTTCCCCCCCAATTACAAAGTGCTGTCTTGAGCCTGGGATGGCAGTGGAGAGGTGTGTCACACTAACCTTGATTGTACTCTCATTCTTTGTGAGACCACAAGCTTTGTCTCAGGAAGTTTGAACTTGAAAATGGAATCTTTAACACATAGCTCTTGTTCATGAAATTCGCGGTTTGGGGACTTTCTCTTTGTTTTCAGGTGCTACAGCTCTCACCCAGGGCCTCACTCATGGCAGCAAACAATCGCCCTCTCAGCCACACCCTCAGTCTCTGACACTATGGTTTCAGCAGCAGAGTTCACAGTATAGATGAATGCATAGTGTATAAACGGATACTGCATTTACAATGTATGATACCATTTGTAATACCAAGAAATGTAATAAACATGTTTTGGTCAATTTAATCTATGTATCTGTACAGTTGATTTTCTTGCTCTTTTCCCAAGCGATGTACTTTTCCAGTTCTCATCCCCAGCTGTCTTACGAGGGAAGATGTGTATCATACATGCAGCATAGTAATGATGTGGTGATCCATTGCTTTTTATTTGGTAATTTAAAAGAACAAAGGTATGGCATATGGTGATACTAGCTTTACCTTTAACCCAGGCACTTGGGAGGCAGTTGCAAGCAGATATCTGTGAGTTTAATGTCAGCCTGGTTTACAGCGTGAAGTTCCAGGCCAGCTAAAACGATATAGTAAAACCCTGTCTTTTAAAAAGTGTAATTTCTTTTTTACGTAAATAACTTGCCAAGCATGGTGATGCATGCCTGTAATCCCAGAACGTTGGGGTGGAGGCAGGAGGAGCTCACCATCCTTCTTGGCTGTAGAATGAGTTCCAGACCAGCCCAGCTGCATGAAACCCTGACTCAAACAAAGTAAAATTAAAATTAAGAAGGAAAACTTACTTTTAAACCTCTGCTATCAAAATCACTGTGACATTGTGTCTAGACATAAAATAGAAATAAGCCGGGCATTGACGGCACATGCCTTTGATCCCAGCACTCGAGAGACAGAGGCAGGCAGATCTCTGTGAGTTTGAGGCCAGCCTGGTCTACAGAGCAAGTTCCGGGATAGGCTCTGAAGCAATACAGAGAAATCCTGCCTCGAAAACTCCGAATAATAATAAATAGAAATAACGGGAGGTGCTGAGACATTTAGTTTCTATCATAAATCCCATGTTCAGAGGGTTTATGTGGAAGGTGCTGGTTCATGGTCAGTCTATCATAATCTAGGGAAGCCCAGGTAGCTAATTACCAAGGGAGGAAATTTTAAAATGGTAGTGCCATTATGCAGAGTCACAGACCCTACTTTCAAACTCCCAAGTTCTTGGCTCGCTCCTAAACAATACACAGAGCAGGAATTACAGGGAAAATAATAATTGTTACGCTTCAGGTATTTCAGAAGCAGTTCAGCTCAAAGGAGAAAGTTTGGAGTTCAAGTCTGACCAAACAGGAACTTAACAAGCAGCTCTCAGGCTTTTCCACGAAAACTTCTGAACAATTGGGCTTTAGGAGCAGAGACCATAAACTGGGCCTATGCCTATTCCTTAAGAGCAAGGAGCTAGTTAGTAACTAGCTTGCCTACTAAACAGAATTAATGTTGTTTAGAGAAAAAAATAATAATGGTTTGAAGAGAGCTGAGTGTTGAGAGCACTTCCTCTGTTACCACTAGGAGACAATCTCACAGCAAAGTCCTGATGCCTAAACATGAGCTGACACCAATGAACACCAAAGAGAATGGAGAAAAGCCCACGAGGCCTCAACCCTACAGCAGGAAGCGGGGACAAGGAGAGGAGGTGCTCTTCTCCAGGGAAGAGCACACAGTTGGTCATCCAGTGACAATGGTCAGTCCTGAAAACATACCTACAAGTAACATCACATGGACTACACAGGTCACCTGTAGGAATGTATATATGTGTGCATACAGTAACAGTGGAAAAGAAGCCATGAATCTGAAGGAGAGTGGGGAAGGTTTGGAGGGAGGAAAAGGAAGGAGAAATGAAATTCAATTACAAAACAACATCAACAAAGCACTGGCTATTCCAGAGGACCCTCATGTGGCTCACAATAGTCTATAACTCCAGCTAGGATCCAGTGTCCTATTAGAACCTCCCCACACACCAGGCACGCAAATAGTGCATAGTCAGTCACACATGCAAGCAAAACATCGCCACACATTAAAGACATTACCGTGTTTGTGAGCCACCTTTCCTGGGTAAGCGTAACCACCAACCCTCTCCAAAAGAACTTCTCTATAACTAATGAAGAGCATCACAGAAAACCACAGCTGGACACAGTGCAGATGCCATAGATCATGGGAAGCCCAGCACAAACGGATACGTCTACATCACAGCCCCCACATCTATAGCTCAGAGAAAAATCGTTGAAGAGATAAAGAGTGTAAAAGCCAGAATTCTAGGAATTCTGCTGTGAAACAGTCTCTCCTAGAAATGGCTGCATAAACAGACTGGACCGATGTCAATATCAATGGACATGTCAACGGGGAGGGCAGGAATCTTGTGGGGACCCGAGAACTATAGGCAACTAATGACTGCCTGGAGTAGAAAAATTAGCCTCTTCCACATTAGTTGTCCAATGCAGAGTAGTGATTGACCGTGCATGGGCCAACAAAAATGGACTCCACACCAACTTAAATATATGCAAATATACATAAACATAACTTTGTAACAATAATCAAATCTATCACTTTGAGGGGGCATGAGAAGGGTTCAGGGGAAGGTAGTTGGGAGGGGCTTGGTGGGAAAGACAGGAGTGAAAGTGATATAATTCCATTTTAACAAAAAGGGTTACAAAAAGAACTAGTAGAAAGATAGAATAGAAAACCATGGTCATTTATGATCAATAGGAAACAAATGCTAACATTTAACAAGAAAGACTTTCAAATTAAAAAAAAAATACATTAAAATAATCCAAAGGAAAAATGAGTAAAACAGAATTCAGGAAGGATATGAACCAAAATAGCAAAGCTAAAAAATAGAATAGCTGGAGTCAAAAGAAATGTATTGGTGGGATCAATAGTAAGAAAAAGAATTATTTTAAAACTCAAATATCCAGAGGAGTGGGGAAATGGCTCTTATGTTAATATGTTTGGCACACAAGGATGAAGACCTGAATTCAATGGGGAAGCAGAGACTAGAGGAACCCTGGGACTTGCTGGCCATCTGGTCAACCCAGTATTCTCCAGGTTAAGGCCTTGTCTCTAAAGTGGACAGCAGTTAAGGAAGACAGCCAACACCAACCTGTGATCTCTGCATGAAACACACACACACACACACACACACACACACACACAATCACATATTCCAAACCAAACATAACAGTGATTTTGTTTTTATGGCTTTGGAGATGAAACTACTGAACTACAACCCCATCCTTTGTTTTGCTTTTAACAATGAGGAATCCCCATTAGCTGGGATGGCTCTTGGAGTTTCTGTGCAGCCCAGGATGGACACAAACTCTCAGTACACATCTGTCGAACCTGAGTGCCTGATTGCAAGGAATCCCAACCATAACCAATTTTTTTTTTTTTTCTGAATGGGATATGACCTTGAAGACTTGTGAGACAGAACCAAACAGGAACATAGAAAGGAACACCAAATATATTTAAGGAAATATAGATGAAGTCTTTTCTGCTTTTTGATTGTTTTGTTTTCTCTATGTAACAGCCCTGGCCATCCTGGAACTCACTCTGTAGACAAGGTTGGCCTTGATAAAATAATAAATGAATTTTAAGAGTTTAATTTCTTAGAAGAAATCAACTGATAGAGAAAACCACCAGGCCCCAAGTAAAATAAACAGAAAGAAAAGAACAGACATGATAATTAAAACAAAATCTGCACCATGAAAAAGAAGGCTTGGAAACGGACACAGGGGGGAACAGCTTCAATATAAGCAAGCCATGTGACAGCTGACAAATGAGGAAGGTCACAAGAAAATGAGTGGCCTTCGAGGTTCTAAAATGTAAGTGGTTGGATAAACAGGAAAACAGGGTTCTATATGCAAGAAGATAGCTTCAAAATTAAAATCAGAATTTGTCCATTATTCCCCTGTGGTGCAGGAATGTAAGGGAAATGCCAGAAGAATTTCCATTTGGGAAGTTCATTGTCATAGACAGTGGAAACTACAGGAATTGTGAATACATATCTGGGCAAAAGTTAAGCCAAGTTTTACTTCTGAAAAATAAAGTGACTGTTGAAAAGATTAGGATAGTTCCTTGATGGGAGATGTTATTCTGTAAATATGTTTCTTGTATTGGTTAATGAATAAAGCACTGTTGGCCCATAGGAAAGGAAGATTGGAGGGACTAGGAAACTAGGAGGAAGGAGGAAGTAGTGGGGAGGAGTCAACATGGAGAGCCCGGAGAGGTAGAACACCAGCCGCTCTGGCCAGTAAGATAAGACCATGTGGAAATACTTAGAATAGTAGAAATGGGTTAATCATTAAGACAAAGCTAGCCAGTAAAAAAAAAAACTATTAACTGGCCAACAGCCTTATATCAAATACAGAGTCTCTGCATGTTATTGGGGGCTGGCGTGGCGGCGGGACCTGACCAGCAGCTGGGGCAGCGGGGGGTGGCGGGGAGAATCTGCTCGTAACATAATGGTGTCAGGAGTGGGATTGAACCCACGCCTCCAGAAGTGGAACTGAGAACTTTCACTTAAAACTTAACAAAAGCTTAAAAATAGTTTTTAGAAACAAAAGAACAGAGACAAGCAAGGCTTCTTGGTAGCAGCATTTTTCTGTGTTGGACTCTGTTTTGTGAAAGACAAGCAAAGATTTGCGCAGCTCCTTTAAGGGAGGTTTCCTGACTGAGCATAAGCGGCAAAAAACCTCACGGCTTTTAAAGAGCTCTGCTAGTAACTGAATGGTGTGTACGAGAGCTGGCAATGGCAGTGACCACATCTCCAAGCCAGCAGCATGCTGCTGGATGCAGGATAGACCAAGGCAGTGAGTACAGCTCTCAGTGCTGGCGGTGAAATAGCCACCGCCATCTTGGATAGCCCGCAGCTGAAACAACTGTGGCTTTCCTTTTAGCAATGTTGTTGTTTAACAGATAAAAGACTCGTGGCCAGAGAAAGATAAAGACTTAGAGTAAAGACAGATTCACATTAAGATAAACCTCTAAAGGTTTACAGTGTGTTCTAAAATATACGTAGGCTTGGGAGAGACAAAGAATAAAATGGTTTTAAAACGACAGAGTGTGGCTGGGTGTGGTGGCACACGTCTTTAATCCCAGCACTCCGGAGACAGAGGCAAACAGATCTCTGTGCTTTCAAAGTAAACCTGGTATGCAGTGAATTCCAGGACAGATAAAAGTTACACAGAGAAATCCAGTCTCAAAATATGTAGAAATACAAGTAAAAGAAATAGAGTAATAAAAAAGCCACATAAAGATGCAAAGTACAGAGAAACTTTGGATAGCATACGCAATCCTATTGTCTTTAAATTATTTGACTGCTGAGGAAATAACAACAGTTAAAAGAAATGCTGCTGGATTAATTCAATTTATATATTTTAAAAATGCTTTGACTCCAAAATTTAAGTCCAAGGACAAGTTACTGGGGAAAAGGTTTTCTATTTTTGTTTCCACAGAAAATAAAAATCTGTGGATTCCTTCCAGACTAACATGGTTTGATCAAGCAAGACCCCCTGAAGAGCCATGTGGAAATACTTAGATTAATAGAAATGGGTTAATATTTAAGACAGAGCTAGCCGAGAAGAAATGATAATAACTGGCCAACAGGATTGTATCAAATACAGAGTCCCTGCGTGTTATTTGGGG
Source organism: Cricetiscus sungorus (assembly GCA_030556225.1). Taxonomy (NCBI): domain Eukaryota; kingdom Metazoa; phylum Chordata; class Mammalia; order Rodentia; family Cricetidae; genus Cricetiscus; species Cricetiscus sungorus. Next base: position 5,262,781 of record JANBXA010000616.1, read on the forward strand.
CTGGTGCGGCAGTGGGACCAGGCGGGCTGGCAGAAAACATACTCGCTACAGTTCCTTTTTTAAAACAGACTTTTTTTTTGTTTGTTTTATATTTCCTTACTTACAAAAAACATTACACACAATAGAAAGAGTATGGTCAACATCAGCCCGTTAACGTTCAATGAACCAAGAACAGTAGTATTTTTCCCAATCAGGTAAGAGGTTATCTGCGGAAAACCTACAGAAGACACCATACTTCATGGTGACATACTCAAATGCTTTGCTTCCACCAAAAGCTAGGTATAGTGCAAAAATATATACTTTTGTTATCCTACTACACATCATCCTGAAGGTTCTACACAGACACAGAAAAGGAAGTGGCATCGTGTTGTGTTGGCTTTGATCCACTGAGCATGATCTACTTCGGTGTGGCTTTAGTTAGGTTTCCTGTGTTTTCCGTGGTATTTCCACTCTTCGCCCGTGGGTTTCTCATCAACTTCATGAAGTTTAGAAAAGTTTCAGTCTTTATTTCTTACATTTTATCCACATCCTTCATTTCTTTGTGTGAGAGCCCACTTACACCCCCCCCCAGGTCTGGCTGGCATGCCTTTCCTATTGAGTCATTTCTATGGCACTAGGCACTACGCTAAAGCTCAAAATCCTTCCTCTGCTTTCTGCCCAGTGTTAGTCGCTTAGTTAGTTAGTTTTTTAAATCTTGTGTTTTATACTTTTCTTGCCCTTGTGTACCTCTCATATCCCCTGCATCTCTAATCTTGGGGTATTTAGGATATGGTTTTATTGTTTTAATGCCTTTTTCCTGCTAATTGTAACGTCTCTATCTGTTCACGATCTTGTTCTCTGCAACTGTTTGGGTCTGATATATATTCAATCCTTATTGGATGCCAGACTTGTGAATTTTAGCCCATTGAGTGACAGATATTTTTCTGTATTTCTATATATGTCCTCAAGCTTTGTTCTAGGATGAGGTTAAATTACTTGGAAACTGATTGTTTCAGATCTTTTTACAATATGCTTGGCAGGTTCAGAACCGTTTCCAACCTAGCACCTCTAGGCTAATTATCACCCTCCAGGAAGCAATCTCCCCCAAACATTCTTGCCAGTGTCACATGCTTGAGTTTTGCCCATAACTGATGTCAACAAACCCTCCCCCAGGCCCACATTATTGTAATTGCTATTGCTCCTTTTTCTCTGTGACCTCTCCCCAGTGCTACTGCGTGGTGATACATTGTTTATGATTTAATAAAGCCACTGAGAATCAAAATGCAAAGGTAACCACAGCCATGGAGCCAGGCAGTGGTGATGCACACCTGTAATCCCAGCAGCCACACTAACTAGTCACAGAAGCCAGGCAGTGGCGGCACACACCTTTAATTGCAGTACTCATGAGATAGAGGCAGAGGGATCTCTGTTTAGTTCAAGGCCACTCCAAGCTACATAAAATCGATCCAGTCCAAAGAGAAACAGCTCACACAAAGGTGATCTCAGCACTTGGGGTCACACACCTTTAATCCCAGCACGGAGTAGGTGGAGACAGTGATATGGCTGGGCAGAGAGAGGAACATAAGGCGGGAGGAGGCAGGAACTCAGGAGTGCAATATGGGCTGCCCGCTGAGGATTCGTGGAAACAGGACCACTCATCTCGGTCTGAGGTAGAGGGAAGAGCCAATGGCCGGCTGCTTTGGTCTCCGATCTTCAGCTTGAACCCCAATATCTGTCTCTGGGTTTTTATTATTCATGCTACACTACTATTCTAAACCAATAAAAAAAGTAGCAATAAAAAGACTCCTAATGACATTCTGCTATGCTCATAGATCAGTGCTTTGCCCAGCTACATCAGAGAACCTTAACCACTTGCAGTGAAATGTTAATTTCCCCTAAGGGAGCCTCACTGGGGAAACAAATTATTCTTAAGGGTTCCAGTATAGTGTTTATTTTGAGATTCCCGAGCATAGGAATGACTGGCTTTCTACTTCTTATGCCTCCTCTTGGGCTGTTTTTCTTCTTTTGTGTTTTGTTCCATTCTGATGTTAGTTTTTGTTTATCTTTATTATTTATGTTATTGTTCTTGAGAAGCCTGTTCATTTTCTAATGAGAGACAATATGGGGGGATCTGAATGGGAGGGGAGGTGAAGAGGGACTAGGAGGAGAAGAGAGAGTAAGAAGGAATCAGAAACAGGATATATTGTAAGAGAGAGAAAAAAAGATCTCTTTTCAATAAAAGAAAAAGAAGTCTTTGAGGCTGGAGAGAGGCCTCAGAGGTTAAGAGCACTGGCTGCTCTTCCAGAGGTCCTGAGTTCAATCCCAGCAACCACATGATGGTTCACAACCATCTGTAATGAGATCTGGTGCCCTCTTCTGGCCTGTAGGTATACATGCCTGTAGAACCCTGTATACATACAGAGGTTTTTTGTTGTTGTTGTTGTTGTTGTTTTGTTTTGTTTTTAAGTATTTGAAGACATCTCTAATGCTGGCTGAGTCTGCTCATTAGAATCCTCCAAGATGATCTGTAACTTTTGAGTCTAAGCAAAGGTTACTGTGCTTTCAAAACCACTGCTTCCTAGCAGGGTCTTTTCTTCCGTGTATCTAGAGGTTTGGGAAGTTTTGCTACTGAAGGGTAAATAAAGGGAAGATTGCGTCTGTGCTTTCACACTGGGATGAGTCACAAGATGTCTGCCCTGCAGATCTCGGAATATCGGTTTCTCTCCGTGGTATTTCTGAATATTCTATAGCACAACAATAGAATATAGAAAGAGAATGGGTTGTTGAGCTGTAAGAACAAGGTGCTAAGGTTGTCTCTGTAACCCACCCCATGTATGCTTTACCTCCCCCAAGGTTCTTTTGCCTGAGTGTGGAAGCAAGAGGGTGAAGTCGGGTCTCTGCCTCATGTCTGACGCATTAAAGCTCCGGCTGGCTGGCAGCTTGCATGGAAAAACTTCTCCAAGGCTTCTGCTACAATTTATCTCATCTCTCCTCTCCCTCTGTCTTTACAGCCTGTGGAAAGAGAGCATGCTCCCAACTGTGGAGCCGAACTCTCGGTTCAACTCCCAGCCCCAACACTCAGGTTTTAACGCTGGTGGAACTTGACTGATTCTCTCCCAGTTTGAATCTCCTCTTGTAGAAAAGACATGCAACCTTATAGTGTTAGCATAGGGCTGGCTGTGCAGCGAGGCTGGAGACATGACTCAGCAGCTAAGAGCACTCTAATCGAGGACCTTGGTTCAAGTCCCAGCACACACACAGCAGCTCACAATCATCTGGACTGCACTCCCAGGGCATCTGACACCCTCTTCTAGCTTCTGTGGGCATTGCATAAAGTGGTGCACAGACATGTGCTGGCAAAACACCTACACGCATAAAATAAAAACTAAGGTAAAAAATTTTGTAAGTATGTGCTTAGGGTTTCTATTGCTTCGATGAAACATCACGATCAAAAAGCTCATTAATTTGGGGGAGGAAAGGGTTTATGTGGTGCACACTTCAACACTGATGTTCATTATTGAAGGAAGTCAGGGCAGGAACTCAAACAGGGCAGGGTCCTGGAGCCAGGAGCTGATGCAGAGGCCATGGAAGGTGCTGCTTACTGGCTTGCTTCTCCTGGGTTGTTTAGTCGGCTTTTTTATAGAACTCAGGTCCAATAGCCTAGGGGTATAACCACCCATCATGGACTGGGCCCTCCTTCATTGATCACTAATTGAGAAAACGTCTTACAGCTGGATCTCATGGAGGCGTTTTCTCAGCTGAGGCTCCTTCCTCTCTGATGACTCTGGCTTGTGTCAAGCTGACATAAAACCAGCCAGTCCAATCTGTAAAGTCCTTAAGACAATGCCAGCTTGTATGGACCTGGATGCTACTTACTCTGCGTGTACCTCATTTCCCCAGCGGAAGTGGGAAGTTAAGCTTCTCCTTTCTTTCTGCTTCCTCAGAATCCCTTCACAGCTGTCTCTGTCTGCCTGCCTTCCGGTGGCTTAAGAAACATTTCCTGGAGGCCTCCTGGGTACAGGACACTAATTTAGGCTGATTCTATTTGAAATTTAAAAGCCCTGCCCTTCCATTCTTTTTTATGAGATGCGTCAATACGTAAACAGTCAATACATAAGCAAGGAACAAGCTAAAGAGAGGGGAAGGCAGAAATGCAAGGTGTTCTGACTGTCTGTTCTCTTTCCCTCCTCAACTGCCTCCTGAAGAAAGTACAGTAAGAAATAGACTGGTGGGGCTACCGGGAGATGCAGCTTTTTTTTAAAAGTTTAAGTTGAGAAGTCTTAACTTGCTGTAAAATGTTTGTCTCATGATCTGGTTGTCATCAGCTCTAACCAGTAGGGGGCAGTAATGTTCAGCTATAGAAACCTTTGCAAGTACGGTGCTCCCTGAAAGTGCACAGAGGGATGCAGGACCGAGGTGGGACTTTTGTTTTTGTTTTACTTTTAATTAATTTGGGGGGGGGCATGCTGCATGGGTGTGGGGCAGGTATGGAGGTGGCACTGGGAGGGGAGCAGAATTGGGGTGCATGGTGCGACAGTTCTAAAGGGTCAATAAAGAATTATGTAAAAAAATAAAATTAGAGTAGACAGAGGAATGGACGTGATTACTGTAGGATCTTCCAGTTCTTAACTGTGCTGCTGGTGCATGGAAGAATGAATAAAAGGACTTGCTTAGTATTGCCCTGTTAAAACTGGGAAACTGCAATAAATTTCTATCGATGCCAATGTCACCCATAAAGCCGCCCTCCCCCGCCTTGCCTCAGAAACTAAGAAAGACGTGAAAAAGAAACGCTGTTGTTGTTTAGTGTTCACCAGATATTCTCACCTGCGGATAAAGGTGGGCTGGGCTAGCCAGGAAACTGCTCCTTTTCAGGACTGTGGACAAGATCAGGAGAGTCCAGGGTGACAGGGGAGGGCTAATCCAGCGACATCATCCTGTCCTCTGAGTTGTTGCTCATTCCACCCACCACTGTCCAGCAAGTCTGTGCGTCCCCCGCAAAGCCCCGCTCAGGCCTGCGTATAGAAGTTGCTTATCTTGTCCAGTGTGCCAGTATTCTGGAGGCAGCAGGTCCGAAGCTAGCCTGATCTGCTCGGCAAGTTCCAGACCCTGTTACAGGGAGACATCCTGACTGACATGCCTGCCTCCTACCCTAAACTCTCCAGCCCAGGGACTGTGCTGGGACTATTCCCCAAGCTGCCCTACCCTGTATAACCCAGCCATTTTGGCTATACCTATGCCTTGGTCTCTTGGTCTCCTGGTCCCTCTCTTTGCCTCCTCTCTCTTTCTCTCTCTGTCTGTGTCAGTCTGGACCCTTCCAGATGCCTCCCCCACCATACCTAGGAACAGTCACATCCCCTTTTACTTCTTCTTTTCTTTCCTTTTTCACATTGAGCAGCCAGTGCCAGGGTTTTCCTACTTACTGATCCGGCCCGGGATGGGGATGGCAGTGTGTGGCGACAGATCAACGTTCCCCATCGACGTTTTTTGCCCCCTGATCTAAAGTTACAGTCTTCTCTGGTCACATGACTCTTGCCAGCTCTGGCTGACAAGAATTGCAAACTCCTTTTCAGAAGGGGTGTTCCCCTCTTTCCCATTTCCTGTTTCCTGCTAAGTAGACCCGGACACAAACGTGATGAGCCAGCACTAGCACAGGAGGACTTTGTGTCTCTGATAATCTGAAAGTGACTGGATGGCACCTTCCTCTATTTAGGCTGTGTGGGGGAGGGGTTATGGGCATGGTTCAAACAGCCTTTGTTGTTGATGTTCCTTTTGTTGGGTTTTTGTTTGTTTGTTTGTTGGTTGGTTGGTTGGTTGGTTTCCTTGCTTATAAAATAGAAAATACCATACTGCATAGATTTTTCACTTAACATTACTATATGTGCCCACGTAAATGTGAGAACATTGCCCTTAGTAGGTGGGTGGTATAACACTCTACTATATTGCTACACAGTCTATACCCCCCCCTAGATTATTTTGTTAGATGCACAGCCAGAGAGGGTCTTTCTGGGGTGGTTTCCCAGCTCCTATCCTGCTGATTTTCTCTTAGCATTTATGGCTAGCTGTCAGACCCAATTGTGTATTTAACTTGCTCACATTGTGTGTTGTCTGTTCGCCCTTAAAAGCAAGCATCACGAGCTGGAGAGACTGTTCAGTGGCTAAGGGCACTGGTTGCTCTTCCAGGGGATGGGGGCTCAGTTCCCAGCAACCACATAGCTACCCACACCATCTGATCCCCATTTCAGTGACAAATTCACCTTCGTCATGGTGTCATAGTTCAGTGTGTCTGTCATCCTACACACACACACACACACACACACACACACACACACACGTGTAAAATCACATGTATACGCTATTTATTATACATGTAGGTTTATATAAAAGTACAAGTGTGCCTTTGGACTCTTGCTAGCATGTCTTTAGGTTAACTTCCTAAAAATGTCTGTTGCTGAATTGAAGCGTATTCCTGGTTGAATATCTAGCACTTATTCTAACTCTTAATTGTGGCTTGAAAATGCACAGCAAAGCTGGGTGTGGCAGCAGCAGATCTCTGAGTTTGAGGCCATCGCTACCCGAGCGAGCGGAGAGATCTCTGAAAGGAACTCCCAGGCTGCACAGCTGTCAGCAGCGAGTTGCAGTGTCTGCTGCACGTGTCACCTCTCTCTGGTGGCCTGTACAGAGAGGTGACGCTACAGGGACCCTGAAGCGCTGTTGGACAGCCACCCCGCACCTCCCAGAGTCCCACTTGCACACTGCCTTTATTGTTGCCTCCTCTTGGATCTAATTTGACTCTCTGGCCTTTGTGTGCAAGAGAACAACCAAGTGGTGTTGCTGATGAAGACGGGGTTCATCAGGGAAGGATCCTGTGCTCACTGGGTTTAGTTATCTGGCATGAGTGACAACTGCACGCTTGTGGGGCATTTTCTCCGTCAATGCTTGGTGTGAGAGGGTTCAGGCAGGGTGAGCAAGCCATGGGGAGCGAGGCAGTAAGCAGCACCCTCCATGGCTTCTGCATCAGCTCCTGCCTCCAGGACCTTGCCTTGAGATCCTGCTCTGACTTCCCTTCATAATAGACTGTGATGTAAACTGACATATATCCTTTCCTTGCCAAATTACTTTTAGTCACGGTGTTTTATCGCTGCAATAGAAACCTAAGTAGGACAGTGCCCTGCCCTGTTTCTGGGTCAGGTTAAGTAAAGCTGGCTTATCTAAGAAGACATCATCACATGCACTGATCTACTCCTGTCCTAGGTGACTCTCTTACTGGCAACATAGCTGCCCAAGACTCTGTTGAGGTGAGTACACTCTAAGGCAACACATTGGTAAGATCAACTATTTGCCTAGCAAATAAATACGCCTGTCTTCTTCCTGTGGATACTAAAACTTTCCTGTTGGGTCTCCTTATTTCTTTTAATGACTGCCTGCCTTTTGTGAATCGCCCAGGCTCACATATAAAGACGCTAGCCATGTCTTTTCTAGAAGCTGTTTTTGCAAAGTGACCACCTTGAACTGTACCCTTGCTTAAATTCTGACTTTCGTCACTATTTTAGGATTTTTGTAATTAGACAGTGTTTGGAGGAAGGGACCTCTGAAATCTTCATTTGTTTCTTTGATATTTCTTACAGATACACTTAGTGGGAGACACAACTCCATTCACAGACATATGTTTCTGTGTGTGCATGCTCCTGAAATGAAAATAATTAAAGGAGAGTTCCCCCTCTTTGGTCATTGGGCCAAATAATATTTGTCCTCTGTAGTTATTCCTGTTGACAAACAAGAAATTCACAGCACCCACTGAGAAATTTCCTGCAGAGCTGGTGCTCTTGCCTTCCACCTTAAACCCAGTAACAGCTAACACTAAAGGAGCCGAGTTCAGATCCCATTTCAGGAGAGGCTAACCCCCAACTGTGGTGTATATGTCGCTGTGCCTTTAGAAACCACTGTTAAGAAGTGTGGCAGGAGCTGTGTGCTCAGAGCTCTGGGACCTGGAGGAACCTGTCCACCTGGGCAAAGGGATCACCCAATGCCAGGATGAGGTCAGGTAGGTCAGGTAGGCAGGGAGTGTCTTTTCCGGGAATAAGGAAGTCAGCAATGTGGAGCAGAGTGTGTGCGTGTGTGTGTGTGTGTGTGTGTGTGTGTGTGTGTGTGTACTGAAGTCTAGGTCAGAATTGGGAACTCCAAATTGCATGGAGAGGGGTGTGGAGAGACACCTCAGTGGGTAACAGTGCTTCCTCAGGAAGCATGAGGATGTGAATTTGAATCCAAGCATCTGCTTTTAAAAAGCCAGGCATGGCTGCTGTGCCTGTAATCACAGGTGGCAGGGAGAGGGAGACGATCTCAGGAGCCAGTTGGCTAGACAGCCTAGCCAAAATGGCAAGCTTCGGGCTCATGGAGAGGCTCCTGCTCAAGGGAATAATGTGAAGAAAGGCAGAGTGGGACACTGAATACCTCCTATGGTCCCCACCCTCATGCTCCACACATGTGTACACACAAGCATACAGCAGCCACAGAGCCCCCACACAAAAGCTTTCCTTTTCAACGCATATTTAGTCTCCTAGGGCTTTTGCTTCTTTCTCCTTTATGTTTTGTTTTTGAAACAGGGTCTCATTTTGTAGCCTCGGCTGTCCCGAACTTCACCTTGGAGACCAGGCTGGCCTCAAACTCGTACACATCTGCCTCTCTTTACTTCCTGGCTGCTGGAATGAGAAAGGTGTGTGCCAGCCTGCCCGATTTAACAATCTTCCTTTCTTTTAATTACGTAAAACTGACAACAGGGCAATGCATAACAACGGCGGTCAGGCACTTATCCCTGAAAGCTCACTTTTAGGTTGCTTTGTACTTAACTGAGGCCACTTTAAGGCAGGCAGAGTTAGGATAAGAAAGCTGGCAGGAGAGATGGATCAAGTTAGGAACACTTGTTGCTCTTGCAGATGACCTGGGTTCACTTCCCAGCATCCACATGGTGGCACATAGCCATCCACATTTCCAGTTCCAGGGATGCTGATGCTCTCTTCAGACCCTGCACACACACACACACACACACATACATACACACACACACACACACACACACACACACACACACACACACACAGCAGGGGAAACACTCACACAGGTAAAATACAATGTATTAAAAAACAGACAAAGCTGAATTTCCCTGAAATGTAACTTGACACCAACAGAGACCAGAAGATGAACAAAATTGTCTTGAATGGATTTTAAATTATTATAGCACAATTCTGCATTTATATTTGTTTTTGCAAAACAGAAGGCAGACGATGAGGATTTTTATGTTCAGTCAGTTCACTATACCAAAACACCAAATTGCAAAGAATTTTCAAGACTTGCTATTCCCAGGATTCTCTGGAAAATTCACAGTGATTTCTCTCCACCCAGTAGTTCCAAATCCCTATACATGTGAAACATAGGTTTCAGAGTAATGTTTTTCTTGACTTTTTTAGACAGGGTTTTTCTCTTTAGCTTTGGAGCCTGTCCTGGAACTCACTCTGTAGACCACTATGTCCTCAGAGATCCACCTGCCTCTGCCTCCTGAGTGCTGGGGTTAAAGGTGTGTGCCACCACCAGCAGCTTCAGAGGAAATTTCCTTATTTACTAACCTTGACTTGAAGGGCACTTTCCATGTCCTAACTTACAGTATCTTGTTTGCCTTCAAAAATACTGATGGTGACACTATGAAAAAAAGCTCAGCCAGGAGTTGGTGGCTCATACCTTTAATCCTAGCACCCTGGAGGCAGAGACAGGCAGATCTCTGTGAGCTGGAGGCCAGCCTGGTCTACATAGTTAGTTCCTGGACAGGCTCCAAAGCAATACAGAGAAACCCTATCTCAAAAAACCCAACATGAACATATAAGCAAATAAATAAAAAACAAGACTTAATATGCTTGGAAAGTATAGCCAGAAAATTCAGTGAAATTCTTCACCTATTTGGAAACATATTAGCCAAAAAAAGTAAAGTCCCTAATTCCAAAGAATGGGAGTTTACCTTGGTATATAGGTGATCTTATTGTAATCTCATACACTTAGATTTTTGATACAAGAACTATTAATGTTTTGTTTCAGAAGGTTTCAGGACAAAAGTGTCTTTACAAAAAGCTTAAATATCTCACAAAAGGGAAAATATTCAGGACATATACCAACTCTAGTTAGTAGGTTCTAGAATCTAGTACCGCAGTTCTCAACCTTCCTAACGCTGGGACCCTTTAACACAGTCCTTCATGTTGTGGTGATCCCCAACCAAACCATAAAATTATTTCTGTTGTTACTTCATAATTGTAATTTTGCTATTATTATGAATCGTTATCAAATACCTGTATTTTCTGATGGTCTCGGGTGACTCCTATGAAAGGGTCATTTCCTTCCCCACTCTGCCCCAAAGGGTCGAGATCCAGACCTCTAGATCAGTGGAAACATCAGGTAAGTGGGTTATGGCAAAACAGAAAATATTCTGTCATGGGCTCCAGATACTGTTTGCTAGTGATCACCTTTGGGTTGTTGGAAGTTAGGAACCTGGTGGCACATTCCAAAAAAGATTTTACTGGATAGTCACAAGGGTGTTAGGTCAAACAACTGATGAGAACAAATAGCCATTACAAGCACAAAAGATAAGCAAGATACATCGGTTGTGAACCGGCAACATTCCAGTGACTCACTACCAAGAAGTTCTGACCAGTCTGTGTTAGAGGGCCCTTAACAGAGACAAGAGACAGATCTTCCTTCTCTCCCAGCTTCAATCCACACAAGCTGACTTACTTAGCTCATCAGAACAACAACCCGAAGTCATTTTTGCTCCCTGCTTACTTTGCAACAGAGAAATGTCTTGGGTGAAAAAAAAAAAAAAACCCGGAACTCTGAAAAGGCGCACGCTAGCTTCTGCCTTACATTTATTTGGCATTTTGACCTAACAGCTTGGTTCTTTGCTTGTGCCTCGATTACTTATCATGCACCGGGCATCTCTGTAGGTGGTCAAGAGGTTAGGGGGTGGGGAACAACAGAAACAAAGCAAAATAAGACACATAAAAAGGGAAGTCCAGCTTGCTTGAAAGGGTCGGCGAGGGAAAACAACGGGGGGTCGGGGGATTTGTCTCGTAACAGATCGGGAAAACAGGGACCGCTCCAAAGGCTCGGTACAACTGCCAGGGAGAAGGTAAGACGTTGATCTGTGTTATAAATGGGGGGCGTCCAAGGAGGCGGAAGCGAGGGGCAAGACAACTGCATTCAAAAGGAGGCAGACGGTGCCAGCGGAGTAGAACGGAAGACAAGCGCACGCAGAGGCGGCCCGAGGAGGAGCAAGCCCGGCTCTCTCCTCTCCAGGTTGTCAGCCGGGGAAAAGGGAGCGCGGTGCGCCTGCGTGGACGCCGGGGGCGGGGCCCGGGCCGCCCAGCGGGAATGAGCGGGGCGGGGCTCCCCGCTCGGCCCCGCCCCCGGCGCCTCGTCTCCTGCTGATTGGCCCGGGCGGGGGCGGGGCCCGCAGCCCGGAAGTGGGGCTGACGTGTCGGGGGCCGCGCTCGGAATTGTGGGCGACTCGGCTAATGGCGTCGGCGAGTCTGGGCGCCCGGGGCCGGCGTCGCTGAAGCTTCTGGCTCGCTCGGCCCGTGACGCCCGCCGCGGCCGGGCCCCGCGGTAGCGGGAGGGACCTGCCCGCCTGCTGGGCGCCCGAGCCGGCGCCGGCGGAGCCTCGCGGGGGCGGCGGGGGCGGCGGCTCGCCCAGGCCCGGCGGCCGGGCGCCCGCGGAGGCTGACGGTGCCCGCTTGGCGGTGCCGTTCCCGGATCGGCTGGGACCCGGCGGGGCGGGACGGGGCGGGGGCCGGGGCCGGGGCGGGGAACCATGTCCGGCACCACCAGCCCCGAGGCCGTGAAGAAGCTGCTGGAGAACATGCAGAGCGACCTGCGGGCCCTGTCGCTGGAGTGCAGGAAGAAATTCCCACCTGTCAAGGAGGTACGCCCCGCGCCCCGCGCCCCGCGCCCCGCGCCCCGCGCCCCGCGCCCCGCGCCCCCGCGCCCCGCGCCCCGCGCCCCGCGCCCCGCGCCCCGCGCCCCGCGCCCCGCGCCCCGCGCCCCGCGCCCCGCGCCCCGCGCCCCGCGCCCACCCCCGTTCCGCCAGCCGGGTTTAAAGTCGGTGACTGCTTCGCTAGTGCTGAAAGTTCCCTTTGAGGGTTGCAAGTTAGAAACGGCTCCCCTCGCCCGTCTTGTGTGTGTTTCGGAGCGAAGTTCCTGGAGTGAGCCGGTTCGGTGAATTGAGTCAGGCGTGTTGCTCCCAAACGTTAGAAACCATCGCTGTAGCGGGATCTGTACCCCACCCCACTCCCTCGTACTTCATGTACATAGTGTGTGTGTGTGTGTGTGTGTGTGTGTGTGTGTGTGTGTGTGTGTCTGTGTGTGTGTGTGTGTCTGTGTGGGTGTGTGTCTGTATGTGTGTGTGTGTGTCTCTGTGTGTGTGTGTCTGTGTGTCTGTATGTGTGTGTCTGTGTGGGTGTGTGTCTGTATGTGTGTGTGTGTGTCTGTGTGTCTGTGTGTGTGTGTCTGTGTGTCTGTATGTGTGTGTCTGTGTGTGTGTGTCTGTGTGTGTGTGTCTGTGTGTGTGTGTGTCTGTGTGTGTGTGTCTGTGTGGGTGTGTCACTCACTGAGAAACACTTCCTCCTGGGTTGTTAGCTTAGCTCGCAATATCATACCACAATAAACGAGAGCCCCTAATTTACCGCGAACGGCCAAAGCCTGCAGGAACTGTCTTCAGCACAGTATTCTAGCGGCCAGCTTTGGATGATAAACGAATGCACCTGAGTTTGCTTCTTGGGTCTTGTTTGTCCCTTTCAGCTGTGGAATAGGGTTAGAATGTGTTTTGTGAGATTATGGGAGGCCAGGTGTGGTGGCCAAACTTTTATTCCCAGCGCTCAGAGGCAAGCGTATCCCTGTGAGTTAAGAGAGGGCACCAAGACAGCCAGGGCTACATAAAGAGATCCTGTCTCAAGAAACCAAAACGGTGATGATAATGGAAATCCTCAAGGGAAAACATGCCATTAAGAAGCTAATAAAAATTTCCAAATACTGAACTGAGAATTTTAATTCAATCACTATTTAAGTCATCCCTGACTTTTTTTTTTCTCATAAGGATTTTATTTTTGTTCAATTACTTTAAAAAATATGACCTCTCGCGTATTTGAAATAATGGTAGTTCAGGTAGCTGAGCTGGCTCAGAGAGGCCCCAGGTTCAATTCCCAGCACTGACATGTTGGTGTATAACCATCTGTAATTCCAGCTTCAAGGGATCCAACCCACTCTTCTTGCCTCTGAAGACACCATGCACACACGTGGTGCACAAACATGCCATCTAGGCAAATCATATACATAAGACAAATGAATAAGTCAAAAAATTAAAAATTACAGAATCAATGATTCTGTAAAAGTGGTTATTTAATTTTCATTCCTAGTGAGTGTACACCTGCAACTTAACATTCTATTTTCTATTAAAAATTACCAAATGAGTTTGTGTCTCTCCATGTAAACCTATATCGTTATTGGTTAATAGGTTTATAATTAGAACTTGACTGGTAAAGTTTATAATTTAGACTTCTAGGGAATCTTTAAGTTTTCTGGGAATGCCTTGCATAACCTGTCTTCAATAAATTCTAATTTCTTTAATGAGCTACTACCCAGAGGAGAGACCAGATGGATCACTTTGAGATACCGTGTTTTAGTTTGGATAACCAATAATTTGCTTTGGTGTTTATTTTCTTTGTTGCTTCTATGTCATCTGTCTGTTGAAAGTTATAGGAAGCAATTTTAAAGAATTAGGGTGTTTTACCAGGTATTATGGGTCATACCTGTAATTCCAGCACCCAGGAGGGTGAGACAGGATGGGCATGAGTTTGAGGGCAGCCTGGGGCTACGGCGTGAAAATCCTATTGAGACATCACACGCACGCACACACGCACGCACGCATGCACGCACGCACGCGAGAGGGGTGGCGGGGAGTTCTTTTGTAAAAATGAAATTCGTGCTTTGAAAGCATCAAATCCTACTATAATTTCAGCACTATTAAGAACTGTAACTTGCCTGACAGCGATGGTGCTTGTCTTTAATCCCAGCACTCAGGAGGCAGAGGCAGGCGAATCTCTGAGTTCGAAGCCAGCCTGGTCTACAGAGCGAGTTCTAGGACAGCCAGGGCTACACAGAGAAACCCTGTCGGGGGGTGGAGGGGTGGGGGTGGGGGGACCCTCTGAAAGCTCCAACAGGTAGCTTACAAAAAGTTCTAGAACTCCCTCCATTCCTAACCCTGGCACTTTCACTGAAGCGCATACGATTGTACTTACTTACTGGCCAGGTAGCTCCCTAGTGATTGCTCCTAGCTTTTGCAGCAATGGCAGGTGTCTTGTGATTGTCTGATAGATTGTCCTGTGTGAGGATTTGTCCAGTGGATGATTCTTAATTGGGGCTGGGGCGATGGCTCCTGGTTTAGAGCACTGCTGTTGTTGCAGAGGGCTGGGTTTGATTCCCAGCGCCCCATGACTGCTCTGAACTCTGTAACTTCAACTCAAGGGGCTTGATGGCATGCCCTCTTCTGCCTTCCCTGGCACCAGGCACACGAGATGCATGAGAGGCAGGCTCGGATGGTCAGACCTGGTGACGAGCACCTTCCCAACGAGCCATCTTTCAGACGTCTCTCTTTTTGCTAGCACAGAATTGGTATAGCATAAATTACAAGTCATGTTTCCAGGCTGCACACTTTCAAGCTCTGTGTTGTTCACCAGCACCTTGGGGAAGGTTTGTGACTAAGTCAGAGGTTCCCTGTGGTGGAGTTTCCAGTGTGGTTTTTGTTCTGTGTCAATTGGTGGCCGCTAAAGACCTGGGGACAGAGTGCCTTGTATTGCTGCAGGAGGATTTTCTGTTTGCTCTTTTATTTGGGATCTGAGGCTAACGTTCTTGGCTCTCTGGGTGGATTTAGATTTTTGTCAGGACCATTTCACGGTGAAGAATGGACGCTGGGTAATCTAGCCATGCTTGGTTGTGAGCTGTTTTGGGTTAGTATTTTTAGTCCACTATTTTTCCCCCTTGGTGGGTGTTCTTTCTCTCATGAGTGTAATAGAATAAATTCATGTTTTGTACATTGAAACACATAAGAACAGAGACAAATACTTCAGTATTTGCATTGCGTTGGTCTCTCCATGGCACTGTGCTTTGATGGCACAGAATTAAAAGATGCTGTCCATGACTTAAAATCATCCCGGGTCCTTTTTCTCTCTTCTATGACACAACTTAATTTTAAGTAAAAGTAGATTGTGCTAATAGTTAAAGTCTAGAGCAATTTATTAGTGTCTTAGGCACAAAACATGGCAAAAAAACAAAAAAGACACTACCCTTTGTTTTCAAGAAGTTAACCTGGTTAAATAAAATATAACCTTTACAGCAGTGTAGGAACCTTTGTGTCTTTTAATGTACCACTTTAAATATTTTATAGTTAGGCACACCTAGAATCTAGCCTTTATGCCTTTATAGAAGACTGAGGCAGGAGGATCTCAAGTTCAACAGCAGACTGAGCTATATCACAGCATCTCATCTCAGAAGATGGAGGCAGGTGGGGGGCAGATGGGGGGCAGATGGGGGGCAGGGGCAAGCAGGTCTCAGTTACAGGCCGGCCTGGGCTATGCATCATCGAAACACTGTTGAAAAGAGAAGAGAATAACTCAATACTTACTTTACACATGAGGAGGCTCAGGGGCTCAAAAAGGAAGTAAAGCTGGGGTGTGGAGGGTCTGGATGTGACCCCTGTGTACCCATCTCTAAGTCCTCTCTCCCCATGACAGGGTCCTACAAACGCCGCAGTTCTCAGTACTTGTCCACATCATTACTCACTGCTGCTGACCCATCTTCCCCCTCGACGCTTTCTCCTTTTGACTTTTGTAGCACGCTTTCCTGAGCTCCTCTCTTCGTGTGTGTGTGTGTGTGTGTGTGTGTGTGTGTGTGTGTGTGTGTGTGAGTGTGTGTGAGTGGTGTGAGTGAGTGAGTGTGTCCTGGGACGTCTCCCGACTCCTCCCACTCCTCCCTGTGTGCAGCCCGTTTTCCTTGCTCTTGGCCTTAGCACGATGCTCAGTCAGCCCGTGTAACACCTTTACCAGAATATCTCCCGCGTAGTTCAGACAGAACGTAAGTCAACACTCAGCACTCACTCAGAAACTCTTGGTTGCTACCATGTGACTGTCAAGTTTCTTAGGATAGCGTTTCATACCCTCCCTTTCCTCTCTGGCTTCCTCATCCTTACCCACTTTAATCAGGCACTGATCATGCTGCCTAAATGAAGTCTTCAGAGGTGTCCTTACCTCCACGGTTTGTGCTGACAGTTCTGAGGTTACCTTACTGCTGTGGGACTGACTCCTTCCCCACCCCACCCCCACCCCCAGTTAGAATTCTGTCTTGTGTTGTTAATCCCACCCCAAATACTTTCCAACCCATTTATCATTTAAGTGAACTAAATTCACAGGTAATTTTCTGATTTCATTCCTCATGTAGCCATTCATTCATGAGTGTAATCTGTAGACACTTAACTGCGTGCCATGGGAGCTGGCTGGTGGGTCAAAGCCCTGCCCAGGCTGGCTCCCAGGGCATTTGTCTAGTGTGCCTTCCCTCTGCTGCTTTCTCTTAAAACTTCAGCTTAGCTCTTACGGTTACCTTGTAGTTGGGGTTTCTCCTCCTCTTTTATAAATAAATCCTGAAGGATCTCCATTTCATCTTACTGTCTTTCTGGCCAGTGTGGCATAGATCTGAGGAGTGAGGAGGATGTGCTGAGTAGATCCTTTATCGAAGTTTAAAGTTTTAGGATGCGAAGGAGAAAGGCACCACACGGATGTTTCTAGCCATGTACATGCACCCACCCTGCATTCCAGTCTTCCATTTTATATAATCAAAGTGTATTTCTCAGAAACCATAGGCTTGGAATGAAATGTCAGTGTGGCTTTGGAACCATAGCTGTAGAATAGTTGGAAGCCTTGGAAGAGTGTTTCAATGCAGTGATTCTTTCATGAGCACATCCCTTTAGGGGATATTCTGTATCTTTTCAGTACTGCCAAGTGTGTATTTGACTTTGGGTCTTAGCACTCACCTGGCATGGAAAGTCTTCAGGGCACCCCATGCTTCCTGTGAGTCTCATGAATGCATTGTGTCATCTAAGTTGACAGTAAGTTAAACTTCATATTTTTTCTTAACTTCCACTTCAGTGCTGTGTTCTACAAATAATTTGGAATTTTGAAATTTTAGATTTTTTTCATGAGTTACAAAAGATGTAACTTTGTAAATTTGTTAAAAAGCAAAAGCATGAACTTTTATGATAGGAAGCAACATTTAAAGCCAGCTGTTTGTTTTTGGTTTTTTAAATTGTCTCATGTATCCCAGACTGGCTTTGAATTTATTATTTAGGCAAAGCTGGTCTCGAACTCCTGACCCTCCTGCTTCCATTTCCCCTTCTGTTGGGACTATAGACTTGTGCCACCATGCCTGATTTATAAACCTTAAAAAGACTTGTCTGCAGTAGTCATTCCTTCTGTAGCATACATTGTCTGCCTTCCTTCATTGGTAGTCCACATTCTTCACACAGAAGCTTCTGGATCTAGATGAACTGATTGATCCCTGTCTCCCCAGCGCTTTGGTTTGCCTAATCTCGTTTGAATGATCTCCACTTTGGGGTGGAGAAATGGCTCAGTGGTTTAGAGCACTTGTTGGTCTTGCAGAGAACTAAGGTTTGCTTTCCAGCATAATTCCCATGCATAATTCCAGTTGCAGAGCTCCCAGCACCCTCTTCTGACCTCTGTGGGTGTTAAGCATTCACACGGTGCACATTGAAAGATAAATCCCATCCCTCCCCTCTGCTTCACAACTCACACGCCATGCTAATGCTTACTCCTGGTTAAAAGGGGCTCCGGGGCTTCTACGTGAAAATCTACTGAAAGAACTCTGCTCTCTCTCTAGATAGTGTCAGGATTCCGAGGTGATGAAGAGCCGCCGTTATTTTTGTTGCTAAGATTAGAGACAGCCTGAGGATGAACGTATCATGTAATGTTCATCCAGAACTGAGACGAGAGTGACGGAGAAATAAACTTGATCTAGCAGCCTTGTGAATCTGGGGTCAGAGCTCTTGCGATATTTCTTTTAGAGGAGGGGCAGTAAATTCCCTCCTCTTTCCTGCCTTTTAAGTAAGTTTGACTTTTTGTGCCATGTTAACTTTTCATTTAGAAACTATTATTATGTAACTGTTTATTCAAAAGGAGGTGTGGCAAGCATTGGTAATATAAGGGCTTATACTAAAGAAACTAGTAACATGAATGGTCGAGCATTCCCAGTTATATCCCTTGAAACTGGAGTTACAGATGTTCTGTTGAATAACCACGGCTTCTGACTGCTCACCCACTTCTCCAGTACTATTTTTGTTGTTGTTTTGTTTTGTTTCAAGCTAGTGTCTCACTAGCCTAATCTGGCTCCCTGGCTCGGAGTTGGC
This sequence comes from Cricetiscus sungorus, assembly GCA_030556225.1. Taxonomy (NCBI): domain Eukaryota; kingdom Metazoa; phylum Chordata; class Mammalia; order Rodentia; family Cricetidae; genus Cricetiscus; species Cricetiscus sungorus. The sequence goes on from JANBXA010000616.1 coordinate 5,281,259, forward strand.
CATGCTAGGGTTAGTGTGGCATGAAGTAATACTACAGTAGTTGGAGTCAGGGCACCTTGATATATGTGTTTTGCAAATAAACATTTTTTAATAAAAATTTCTAGCAATACACGTTATCAGTGAGGATAATAATTCCAAGTACTTTGTTGGATAATAATTTAGTTATAAAAATGGAGAATGATCAAGTAGGTCTAATATTAATATCTAAAACAGCAAATAGTCTTTTTTTGGTGATTCCTTGAGTTTAGGGATAATTCTCCCCCCTCCCTCCCGGGTGTGTGTGTGTGTGTGTGTGTGTGTGTGTGTGTGTGTGTGTGTATGTGTGTGTGTATGTGTGTGTGTGGGTGGGTGTGGGTGTGCGTGTGTTTGTATGTTTGTATGTTTGTATATGAGAGAGAGATGTTCATGTCCACTTATGACGAGTTTAGATTATAGCACACACATTAGGTGTCTCACAAGCACAAGTGTTTCCTTCTGGCCTCTGGTTCCCTAGAAACACACACACATAAATAAAGTGAAATCAATCTTTAAAATATAGAAAGGGAAAAAATAGGATTAGCCCCTAATCCTATTAGCTCAAGACAGTACTTGATTTTGGGGCTTTGCAGTTTGAGGTGGAGAGAGGGAGGTGCATTCGAAGAGGAGAAGAAGAATTTTGTTCTTCTCAATGACTTTTGCTTGTTTTCTTGTCTGAATATGGAGATCTGTTCAGTGTTCAGATGTCCCAGGTCTGCCTTAAGGCAGAGGGGCCTTCAGGTAAAGTACAGTTTGTATGTCAGTGACCCGGATGGTTGAATTTGTTGTTTTATGCATATGCCAATATTGGACTTCTGCTTTAAGAATAAAGATGTAACTATTTGTGCTTTTAATTTTGTGTTTATTTTCCCACCATAATTCATGTTTATAATAAACTTTATTTTATAATTTTTGTTCCTACAGGCTGCTGAATCTGGAATAATAAAAGTTAAAACAATAGCTGCAAGAAACACCGAAATTTTGGCAGGTAATTGTTTTGAATGTAAACTCAATCATCAGTGAAAATTTTACTAATAGTTAAAGTTCATCCTTAAAAAAAAGCCGTCCGTGTTTTGTAGCATCATCTTCCTGTGCCCTGATTATTCATGATACAGGAAATGTGACTGTCCCTGTTGTGAATTGGTTGTATTTTTCATAGGGGAACGCTGTGCTGCAGTCCTTTAATTCAGCACTGGGAGGCAGAGGCAGGTAACTGTCTGGACTTTGAGGCCAGCCTGGTCTACAGAGAAAGTTCCAGGACAGCCAAGGCTACACAGAGAAACCCTGTTCAAACAACCTTAAAAAAAAAAAGGGTTTTTTTGAATTAAAAAAAATTCTTTGAAATGAGAAGTCTAAAAGCTACTAGTTTCTTACAGTGAAGAATTCCCTTTGTTGTTGTTGTTGTTGTTGTTGTGTTTCTTTGTTTTTTAAAATATTTATATATTATGTATACAGTGTTCTGTGTGCATGCAATCCTGCACACCAGAAGAGGGCATCAGATCCCATTATAGAAGGTTATGAGCTACCATGTGGTGCTGGGAATTGAACTCAGATCCTTGGAAGAAGAGCCAGTGCTGTTCCCCTCTGATCATCTCTCCAGCCCCGTGAAGAATTGTCTTGTCTTCGCTTTCTGCCCACCTCTCCTACTTAGCTGACACACATCACCCATACAAAGCATTCACTTGCTTTTTTTTTTTTTTTTGCGCTGTATTGATTGACAAGTTGGTTCTTTGGTTTTTCGAGGCAGGGTCTCTCTGTAGCTGTTGGAGCCTGTCCCGGAACTCACCCTGTAGACCAGGCTGGTGACAAGTTGAGTCTTAACACATCTTTCAGAATGTTTCTATAGTGTAATAGAGCCAGTTTGCGAAGTCGTGCTGTATACGTAAGCAGTGACACACATTCTGAGTCCTGGGGCCACGGCCACCGGCACGAGGTAGAAGAACGGAACACAGGGTTGGTGCGTCTTGTGTCTTCCGGCCTTTGTTGGACTTGGTTTTCAGGAGGGCTTCCTTCTGTCTTTGCCACACAGTGAGCACAGCTGAGGTGGGACTGAGATCTCATGGGACAGCACCGCTGTCTTACTCAGTGGCTCAGCAGAGAAGGATGCAGAAGTGAAGGCGCCTGCTGAATCCCGGCTGTTGGCGGGGTCCCACCCTGCTGCTCCAGGGTTCCCACACCAGCTACCCCTTCTGTGCTTACTCTTCCCGATGCCCACTGTCTGCCAGGTCCCTCGGTGCCTTTCACCCCAGCTACCGAGTGAGAAAGGCACCCTGCAACATAAATGTAAAACTTAAGACATTAAAAATTCCTAGTTTAGAAATGAAGACCTTTGACAAGTGTAGACCTCCTCTAGGCTTCTCAGCGCTACTGGAAACGTCCCATTAGGGTGAGTTTTCCTATGTGTATCTTTCTCCAATAGTTTCTTCCTTGTTATTTAACATAAGAGTTTGTGACACTTTTCACAGCAGGGAGCAATGCTCTGCGTGTGTGTGTGTGTGTGTGTGTGTGTGTGTGTGTGTGTGTGTGGTGTGTGAGTGTGTGTTGTGCGTGTGTGTGTCTGTGTGGTGTGGTGTGTGCGTGTGTGTGTGAGTGTGTCTGTGATGGTGTGTGTGTGTGGTGTGTGTCTGTGTGTGTGTGTGAGTGTGTGTGTTTATTTGTGAGTGTGTTTATGTGTGAGTGTGTATGTATGAGTGTGTGTTTATGTGTGAGTGTGTGTCTGTGAGTGTGTCTGTGAGTGTGAGTGTGTGTGTTTATGTGTGTGTTTGTGTGAGTGCATGTGCATGTGTTTTATGTGTGCGTGTGTGTGTGTTTATGTGTGAGTGTGTGTCTGTGTGTGAGTGTGTATGAGTGTGTGTGTGTCTGTGTGAGTGTGTGTGAGTGTGTGTGGTGTGTGTGGGTGTGTGTTTATGTGTGAGTGTGTGTCTGTGTGTGAGTGTGAGTGTGTATGAGTGTGTGTGTGTCTGTGTGTGTGTGTGTGTGTGTGTGTGTGTGTGTGTGTGTGTGTGTGTGTAGGAGGGTAGCAGTGTGGAAGGTAAATGTGTTTGGGACTGGAAGAGTGGGCATGTAGGTTTTGGGAGGTGTCTGTTGGATGGGCTGACGATTTAGCCTCTGAGAAACTGCATGTTTAAAGGCAATTTATGACCCGGACACGAATACTTACCTTTGCTAATGTCATTGCTTATAGTAACACACCCTTAACTACTCTCCAGCAATAGTTTTCATTGGTCTTATAGCTGACAGGAGAACTTCAGAGAATCACTATGTACCCTAGGGCCCTGCAGAGTGAAATATCTAATTCAGCTTAAGGAAGAGTGAGAAGGTAGTCGTTGATGGCTACGCGCGCGGGTTAAGGTCCTTGCCCAAGCCTGAGGAATTCTGTCTGATTCTTTGATGGTGAAAGGAAAGAACCAATTATTGCAAGTTATTTTCTTACTTCCATGTGTGTGCTGTGACATGGGTACACTGTTGTGAATTATAATGTAAATGTCTGGTTTTTAGTGGTTTTAGGCAACTCCTCTAAAACAGTCATTCCACCCATAGGTTGAGAATCTGATATAAGAAACTCAGAAGGGTCCATTCGGGTGGAGGTTGCCATAGGGAGGGAGGATAGCTGAGCACAGATGATAAGAAACAGATGAGGATTTGGGAGTGGGGTGCAAATCAAGGATAGGACATGGGGGAAGAAAGAGCTCAGAGTTGACCAAAACTAAGGATGAGTGAAAAGTCCATACGGAAACGTACTGTTTGTAAGGCAGCTTAAGAGTAACAGTTGAGAGAGTGAGACGGGAGGTCAGTATCCTGAATGACTGGGTAACATTGCTTCTAAAAGCCCAGGGTTGTTAAACAGAAACCCCAGTGCCGGGTGCGAGGCTCGTCCTTGTGAGATGTCCCTCAGGGATCCCCAAAGGAAACAGTACAAGCTCTTGCCTCTGTGTCTGGTTGCCGGCCAGAGCTGGTTGATAAGACCCATGGTGAAAATGCCACAGTTTGGTTGTGATGTGTGAAGAAATGAAGCCGGGCCTGAGCTGGGGGCTTCTCCTGTGGCTGTCGAGGTGCTGCATGGGCTTCGGGGGGAGGGAAGTCACGATGCTCTCGTCCCAGCTGTGACTCCTGCAGTCTGCCCTGCAGGTCTTCAGGCAGGGCTGTAGCGGTACAGCCGTCAAGGGTGAAATCAACTCGTCCTTGACAGAGTTTGAGGCCTGCTCCCCAAGAGCAGGTCCATATGCAGGTGTGCAGGCCGCAAACCCCAAGAAAGAGACAATGGCTGAGGTGGTTTTTCACCTTTGATGTTGATGGTGAATGACTTGTTTTCAAGTTCTTTAGAAAAAAATGCTTATGAGTTTTGTTTCCTTGAAAACAGCTACCAGACGCCTACATTTATGTTATCTTTCTTACAATTTCATGTATTTATTCAGTTTCTCTGAATGTGACAAACTTGTTTTATTTGTCTTTCTTGGCCTTTAAGCAAGTTTTTACTTTCATGTTAAAAATTTAATTGGTTAATTGAATTCAACTGTATGTATTATAATATATGTTTTTGTTGATACTTTAAAACTTCTAGAGTTGGTAGAAGTTAAATTAAGATTTGTAGTTCAGTAGTTAACTTAAAATATTCTTTTAATAATGCTATTGTTTAAAAAATGTGTTTCTTGAAGAAATTAGAGCTACATTCACAGCATATACAAATAATATAGTTTGCCCAGGGACTCTGGAGAGTCTTACTTTCCTCCTGTACAACATGAAGAAATAATGATTTCTAAACTTGTGAGAGTCCATGTCCTCAAAGAGTATAGCACATGGGGAAGGCCCAAATTCTGTGGTAGAGAAAGCCTGGAAGCCTGAGGGTGAGGTAAAAACCACTAAATGGAGTTCTTGAATTCTTACTGCTGTTTCTATTTGGATGTTATTTTACAATAACAATTCTTTATCAAAAGAATCATTATAGGTTATAAATATGTAGATACGTTCCCCTAATTATGAATAGATTCAATACTTTACGCACTTTCTGAATACAGCTCTGAAGGAGAGCAGCTCAGAAGTCGTACAGCCTTTCCTGATGGGGTGTGGGACCAAGGAGCCGAAGATCACTCAGCTGTGCCTGGCCGCCATTCAAAGACTGATGTCACATGAGGTGGTGTCTGAGGTAGGATGCAGATTTGATCTGAGCTGCCTGTTTAGAGTCTCATCAGTAGCTTGTACGGGGAATTCAGAAGCACAGCTGATACAGACCGTGAAACACTTTTAAATTATTCTATTTCATAAAAATAAAGTTAGCATTAAGGATTAAATGCATTTCATGAGTTACTTGTCAGCTAAGAGGGCATAGTTCCGTAGTGCAGGTTCTGATTTTAGAATCAAGCCAATTTCAGTATTACAGAATAATTATTTCATATCATCCGTGTTTAAAATATAGATTATCTAGATAGATAATATGTTACTCACAAATGTATTTTGTTTGTATCTGATTTGGTGATGGAAAGTAAAAAAAAAATATTACCATGACTATGTTCTCCATCACCTCTCAGACCTGTTGACTCTGTGCTCTGTCTGCCTTCTGATTGACAGACTGCTGCTGGAAACATAATTAACATGCTTTGGCAGCTGATGGAGAACAGCCTAGAAGAACTTAAGCTGTTACAAACAGTACTTGTTCTCTTAACAACCAACACAGTAGTTCATGACGAGGCACTTTCCAAGGTAAGACACATACTTAATTGTTATCTGTGATGCTCGGAGCTAGTGTTACCAGGCAGCAAGGGACCCTCCTGTCCTAACAGGCTGATTCAAAGAGAAAAGCCTCCGAGCGTTGGAGTGCAGAGAGCTGACCTCTCTGCAGTTACTGTGATGATGGACATTGTGCGGTAGCAGCCGTGGGGGTGCCTCCTCATAGGAGGACATCACGCTGGGTTGCTTGACCAACCTTTGGCCACTGCTTAGCTATGGATAGTAAGTGGAAGAAGAGGGGAGGATGAAGAGCAGGGGTGGGTGGAGAAGGAGTAAAGGCCGTGAATCGGCTGTGTTGACGCTATTGCACATGTGTGCAGTATGTAAATTAACAGCTCAAGCCTGACTCTTTAAGTGGCCACAAACCTTGGATCACTTACACTCGAGGTTTCATGGCTGGATTTTATTTCTTCCCTTTATACCCTCTTTGGAATGTTAACATTTGTTTTCTTATATAGTTAGCTCTTGAGGAAGTTGTTGAAGTCATGAAGTACTTCTGTAAACAGAGAGTGACAAGGACGTGCTGAGCTGATGGTTTATGCTCTGAGGAGTGCTTTGAACTTGTTTGTTGGACAAAGTCTCACTGTATAGACCTTGGTTGGTCTGGACCTTAGGCAGAGGCTGTCCTCAAACTTAGAAATCTGCCTTATATAAGTACATTATATAAGTATATAATTTAAATATACGTAATTTCAACTATTTTTTGTTCTTCTAGGCTCCTGTCTGCTAAGTACTGTTTTTTATATACTTTTTGCATATAGTTCCATTTGGTTTCTTGCTATCAAATTATTCTTCTGATAAATATATTTAAAATGTATGAAATGTTACCCATTGACATCTGAAGAGAGAAGCTGTGGGGCATGGCAGACGGTTCACTGAGTGATGGGTTTGCCATGGGGACCTGAGTTGAATCTCTGCCTCTCATGTGAAAAGCTGGGGGCGGTGCCTGCTGAGTCAGTGTGGACACAGGCAGGAGGGCCCTTGGTGTCAGTGTGGACACAGGCAGGAGGGCCCTTGGTGTCAGTGTGGGGACAGACAGGAGGGTCCCTTGGTGTCAGTGTGGACACAGGCAGGAGGGCCCTTGGTGTCAGTGTGGGGACAGGCAGGAGGGTCCCTTGGTGTCAGTGTGGGGACAGGCAGGAGGTCCCTTGGTGTCAGTGTGGGGACAGGCAGGAGGGTCCCTTGGTGTCAGTGTGGGGACAGACAGGAGGTCCCTTGGTGTCAGTGTGGGGACAGACAGGAGGTCCCTTGGTGTCAGTGTGGGGACAGACAGGAGGGTCCCTTGGTGTCCCCGTTAGGTTTATTTTGCTGTGATCAACTCCGTGACCAGAAGCAGCTTGGGGAGGAAGGATTTCTTTCAGCTGACAGGTGATATAGTCTGTCATCAAGGGAAGCCAGCGGAATGCAGGAGCTGAAACAGATCGCAGAGGGTGCTGTTTACTGGCTTGCTCCCCATGGCCAGCTCTGCCTGCTTTCTTACAGACACCATCCACGGCGGGCTGGGCTACACTTCAACTTTTAGCCAAGAAAACGGCACGCAGACATGCCCCTTGGCCAGTCCGATGCAGACAGTTCCTCAGCTGAGCAGCAGGGCCCCTCTGCTGCTAGGCTTCTCTAGCTTGTGTTAACCTGAAAACACCCTGCTCACTGAGGGCCGTTGGTGAGCCAGTCTAGACCAGAAGGCAACAGCTCCAATGAGAGACCCCATCTCAAAAGCAAGACGCTTGCTACTGGCTTTCACACAGCCATGCACACTGCGAGCTCATGAACCCAGGCACTCACACGCGTGTGCATACGCGTACACACATACACAGGAGTGATTTTAGGATCTAGTTTACCATGCTACCTTATTGAAAACAAAATCTTTGCTACCAAAATTCAAGTACAAAGGTATAATATAAAGCTGATCACCATGAAAGGTCCTGTGTAGTTGATGGTGCTGTTTAAGGCCATGCCATTTAAAATGGAGCACTGGAGGGTGGCCCAGTGGCTGAGAGTGGTAGTTGTGTGGGGCAGTGGAGTTCCAGGCAGGGTTAGCTCTGAGTTCTAGGACAGCCGGGGATGCACAGAGAAACTAAAGAAAACAAAAACAAAAGCAGGTGCTTTTACAGAGGCAGTGAGTTTGGTTTCCAGCACCCTTTCTGGCCGCCTCAGGCACCGGGCATTCAGGCAAAGCACTCAAACACACAAAATTAAAGGAAGTCTTTTAAAACTTTTGATATAAGTTGATAAGGCACAGCATCTCATACTTTTCCAAGAGTGGCACATTTTCAAACCGTTAAACTTTTAGATCTTCGAGATACTGGTTGCATAACCATTTCTTAGTTTGGATTTTACGGCCCATGAACCATAAAATAAGTCACAGAGTAGAGAGAGGAAAACAACCACAGGTATCTGACAGAGGACGTGCATGTTCTTCTAAAGTAACTGAATGAAAAGTTGACAGATCCAAAGACACTGCCGGTAAGGTGACAAGCAGATACACGGAGAGGCTCCTCACCTCCGTATTTGTTTGCGAACTGAGAGCTAAAGTCATACTGTTGTCACAGCCGTTAGGACAGTTACACTCTATAAATGGCTCCAGTCCAAATAGAGCCAAGGATGGGATAGTGCAGAAGTCGCACACACAGAGCCACAAAATGTAAGTCTATTTAGAAAACAGAAGTTTGTTAAAAACAAAAATAAAAAGTTAAACCTGTGTTAGCTGTGACCGGGCCATGTCCTTCCTAGGTATTTATTTAGTGCAAATGAAAATGTTTGTCTTCATAGAGACCTACATTTAAATGTTCCTGGCAGCCTGATTCAGAGTAGCACCAGATTGAACACCGTCCAGATGTGTGGTTAAGCGTAGCCATGCAGTGGAATCTCCTCGGGAGTGAAAAGGGAACTCATGCCGATACAGAGGGCAGCACACACAGGCTTCGTGAATAAGACTCTAAATAAAAGAAGCCAGACACAACCATAATACATGACTCTTTATATACAATTGTAGAAAACGGAGAGTGATCAATAGTGAATAAAATGAGTTATCAGTGGCTTGGGGAGGAAGAGCTAGATGTGGAGATGCACGAGGAGATGTGAGGGTGACAACGCAGTCCATGAGGAGATGTGAGGGTGACAATGCTGTCCATGAGGAGATGTGAGGGTGACAACGCAGTCCATGAGGAGATGTGAGGGGTGACAATGCTGTCCATGAGGAGATGTGAGGGTGACAACGCTGTCCATGAGGAGATGTGAGGGTGACAACGCAGTCCATGAGGAGATGTGAGGGGTGACATCGCAGTCCATGAGGAGATGTGAGGGGTGACATCGCAGTCCATGAGGAGATGTGAGGGTGACATCGCAGTCCATGAGGAGATGTGAGGGTGACATCGCAGTCCATGAGGAGATGTGAGGGTGACATCCAGTCCATGAGGAGATGTGAGGGTGAAAATGCTGTCCATGTGGATACCTGTACAGAATACAGCATGTCTACAGTTTCTTAATGTTAAACTTGCTCTTTAAAGAAAACACTGTGGCACCCTTTTAATAATGGTGTACTTTTATTTCTGTCTTTAGTAGTTTACAGAGTGCCTCTCTGAAGATTTAGTGATAGAACAAACATGACTACTTGCTATTTCTAAAGCAGGTCATTCTGGGAAAATAAAGCATGACACTATTACACACATTAAACGAACCACATCCGGAAAGACATATTTCAAACTATCTTAGCTAACCTTACATATCTATGCATTTACTGAGACTGAATTATTTTGGAATCTAGGGTTTTTATAGTTTTATGAAATTGAAACACTATTTTACTTGTGGTCCGTCTGGTTGGCTAGTGTGCACGTTCTCAGTTTTACCTCACACTGAGGTGTTTTCTCCCCAGGCGATTGTTCTTTGTTTTCGACTTCACTTCACAAAGGACAATATTACAAATAACACGGCGGCTGCCACAGTACGGCAGGTCGTCACTGTCGTCTTTGAGAGGATGGTGGCAGAAGACGAGCGACACAAAGGTAAAGCGGCACCTCGTGAGCTACTAACGCCCAGAAGCTGGGGCTTTAGCCATTGTGTCTTTTGGGGACAAACGTACTGTACACGCCTGTAACCCTGGCCTCAGCAGGACCCCAAGATTGAGAACAGCAAGATACAGGCTCGGAGAGACACTCACAGAAACACCTAAAAACTTAGACACTCATATACGCACAGCCATAAACAGATACAGACGCATATGTAGTATGTGTATGTATGCATGTATGTTTATACATGTGATGAGTTCCTTTGCTCCTCTGTTAACTTGGCAAATTTGCTGACAAATAAATGCAGCTCAGGCAAGGGTGGGTGTATCCCAGTTGATGGCTAGAGAAGGTGCAGTCCAGGTGACAGGAAGCCGCTAGAGCGGTCATGGAAGGTGACCCATTACACTTCACTGTAGGCAGGACGCGGAGAGAGAGCCAGTGCTCAGGGGTGCAGCTCAGGCTTACGGTGGGTCCCAGCGTTCGAACTTTAATCTAGACCCTCCCTCACAGAACGCCCGGAGTTTGTTTCAGACTCCTCGTCATGTTAACAGGCGGTATGAGCCATATTGGTCATACTGTGTATGTGTACACACAAACATGAAACACATATGTATACATACACACATTATTACAGGGCATTTAAAAATTAACGTCAATTTAAAAATAAATTATTCCGCTGGGCATGATGGCATACGCCTTTAATCCCAGGACTTGGAAGGCAGAGGCAGGTGGGTTTCTGAGTTCCAGGACAGTCAGAGCTACATGCAGAGAGACCCTGTCTCAAAACCCATGTAAACAAATGGCCCACTATTTTGTCACCCTAGGTTGAGGCTTCATTTTCTTTGTTGTAACATGTGCATAGCTGAAGAGGGAGAGTTTCTCTGTGTAGCCTGCTCCCACGTGACCCGTTCCTCCCCACCTACCCGGTCCTCACAGCCGCTGATGAAATAGCCACTCTGAGGCTGACATCAGTTACAGCTGTGTGGCCACAAGCTCGGGCTTCTTACTGCCTAGCCCCCCTTGATTATTAACTCAACTCTAGTAACCGGTGTATCTCCACGTGGCCCAGCATCCTGCTCCTCGGCCTTGTATCTCTGTCTTCCTTCTCCCTGCCTCTTCGTTTGGAATTCCCTCCTAGCTACATTCTGCCTGTCCACTTTATTCATTAACCAGTAAGAGAGACATAGTCACAGCATACAGAAGGGCATTCCCCATCATACAGCTCTCTCCTGTTGGAGGTGATAATTTCACATTTTAGCAAAATATTGTTTTGCATGTATTTTTGTGCAAATGTGTTGCGTGATTTTTTTTTTCCGGTATCCTCTCTGTATAGTTTACATTTTAATCTTTGGATTATATTGTGTGGCTATCTTCTAATTCTGTGACAAGCTCCTGCGGAACTTCGCATGATGCTTGATATCTTAGAGCTGCTTAAGTACTATCCTGCCTGTGTTTTCACTGTTTGAGTCACCTCATCAAGGGAATTTTCCAAGTGTAGGCACCCTCATGGGAATTTTTGCCAATACCTCTTGGAAATTACTGGTATATGAATCTTTTACATTTTTATTAAATGTTCTGATTATAAGTTACAACTTTGTGATTTAAAAAGATTCTTAAAAGTTAAAACACCCTTTTAGAGAACTGACATAAACATACTTGCTGTTTGACATGTTGTAATTTCTGAGAATTGATAGTTCTTAACTATGGAAATTGTTTTTAGTAGTACTCATTTTTGGTTGAGAAGTGTTTTTTGTGCCTCCTGTAGAAAAGATTTTAAAGTGCTGCAATCCTGAACCACCTGGCCTTTTTTTCCCTCAAGCAAGAAAAATAATTAAATGCAAAAACTATGTTCTGTGTTGTGTGTGCAGGTATGTACACGTATGTGTGGCCAGGTGTGTCCCGGGACCTACGGGGAGGTCAGTTCTCCCCACAGCTCCATCCCAGAGACCGAGTGCAGGCCGGCAGGCTAGCGGGCCACAGGCACCGTCCCTGCCGGCTCTCTGGCCTTGCGGCATGGCTGGGTTTCTGTCGTAACTCTTGTTCAGTTCACTGACATTGGCGTGTGTACGGCACACACGGGTAAGACTGCAGCCCTGGGGAGTAAGGCAGCTGTGTGCGTGCGCTCATGGCTCTGCCTTCCTTCCTTCCCTGAGCTGACTGTGGACTCAAGGTTTGCATTTAGAGCAACCAGTCTGCACTGTTGGTTTGCTAGACTGTGTCCACAGGCATTGATACATGATCTCCCTGCACGTCTCTTTGAGGACAAGTAAGGTAGAGTTCCAGTGGTTTGAAATGCTGGGAATTATTCACTAAGCACGGACAGTTTTCTGGTTTAAATGTCTTACACTCATAACCTTGGTGTAATTCCTGGGGCAGTATTTTTAGCCATGTTTCTCTAAAGGCTGAAATACTAAATACCTTCTAGTTTAATAATATAGAAAAATGCCAAGAACCCCTTTCAATTAATTATTTATCAAGTCAACACTTATTTTAAAGGATGCCATAATGTACAAGAAATGGTATCTTTAAAAAAAATGTTGTGGCTGGAAAAATGGCTCAGTCAGTGGTTAAAGCTCTGGCTGCTCTTCCAGAGATCCTGAGTTCAATTCCCAGGAGCTTCCCCATGGTGGCTCACAGCCATGTGTAACTATAGTGTAACTCACATAGGCTGACCTCTGTGAGTTCAAGGCCAGCTTGGTCTACAGAGTGAGTTCCAGGATAGGCAGGGATACACAGAGAAATCCCTGTCTTAAAAAATCTAAATAAAACTAAAAAAAACCCAAAAAAAGAAAAAAAAAAAAAAACACTCGAAATTCTTGAACTCACATGAATGCGTGTGTGTGTGTGTGGTGTGTGTGTGTGTGTGTGTGTGTGTGTGTGTACACACATGTCTATGAGTACATACCTTAGCACACATGTGGAAGTCAGGACGATTGTGAGAATTAGCTCTTATTTTCCACCATTGGGACCCAGGCATCAAATGCAGGTGTTGAGGTTTGGCATCAACTACCTTTGCCCACAGACTGTGTCGTCAGCCCCGAGACTGTGCCCATCATATTAGTGCTTAAAGCAAAATTCTGTTAGCGGAAGATAAAACATGGCAGCCGATCCTTAGCTGGTGCAACCATGACCAGTTATAGTGACAGATCCAGTGTATTAAAGAGTATCTAAGAAATGAAGAGTAATTCTTAGGGCATTTTGTATAAAAATATCCAGTTTTCACTTTGGAGACATAGTTCTGAAATCACTGGACTGTGGATGTATAAAGATGAGGAATTTTAAATAGATGGAGTATATCATTTGCTAAAGGCTAATATGTGTTCTTCCCGTCCTGGCCTGTTTTGATTGCAGACATAGAGCCACCAGTGCTGGTCCAAGGAAACAGCAACCGAAGGTCTGTCAGCACCCTGAAGCCTTGTGCTAAAGATGCATATATGCTTTTCCAGGTATCTCAGCTGACCGAATAATGTTTATTGTGGCATGTAGTTTTGTGTGGGGTTTTGTTTTCATTGGAAGTATGTAAAATTAGCATTAAAGTAGTTCTAAAAGCTGAAGAAAGGCTTCTGCATCTTTTGTGTACCTGACTAACAAGGGAAATGCTGTGTCCCACTTTAAGGAAGTAGAGCTGAACTTGGAACTAGAACTATATGGTATGTCAGGGATCACTAATCCTGAAAAAACATTCCTTTACCCAGAAAAGTTTAATAAATTTGCTGTCTACTTGATGTTATCTGATACACAAGTACTTTACATGCGTTGACCTGACTTAAGTCATTTTAAGTACAGTAAGATTTCTCGTCTTACAATAATGCTCGTCTGTAGTTATCTACATGTTGGCTATAGTTACATGCTTCTGTAAAGATTTGCCAAAATCTTTTGAATGTGTAATTTGAATTCCTGATGCTTAACTTTTTAAGAAAAATAGTTTCGCTATAGTTTTTATAAGCTGTGAGTTGTGAGTCATATTTTATTGTGACCCATGGCACTGTTTGATTACTTCCCAGGACCTATGTCAGTTGGTCAACGCTGACGCCCCCTACTGGCTAGTAGGCATGACGGAAATGACAAGGACTTTTGGCCTTGAGCTGCTGGAGTCGGTCCTCAATGACTTTCCTCAAGTCTTTTTACAGGTGAGCCAACTGATGCCGTTCCGTCACGAAGTCAACACGGACTTCTTCCCTGGTAGACCAAAGCTAGCCTTAGGCTTCCGACCAACTACTTTGTGGGATTTGTTGTTTGGTCTATCTTTGAGAATTTAAGATATGTTTTCCTTGGTGGTGGTTTTGTTCCTTTTTGTCAAGGGTTTTATAAGTACAACTGCTTCAGTCTCCTGGGCACTGGGTTTATAGTCATAATTTTGATTTAGTGTTTGTCTGTCTTCTCATTTTTCTGTCTTTCTTGCCCCCAACCTTTTATAATTTTATAATTAGAATAAATTTTAGAAACTTATTTATGTAGACTTCCCCAGGTCTTAGAGTTATGAAAGAAATGTGAAAGTAAGCTGTTTCTTCTTCCTTTCTTTCCTTTTTTTTAACGTGCATGGGTGTGTGTGTGGGGTGTGTGTGCGTGCTTGTGTGCGTGCATGGGTGTGTGTGTGTGTGTGTGTGTGTGTGTGTGTGTGTGTGTGTGTATACCATGTGCTTGCAGTGTCCATGGAGGCCAGAGGAGGGCATCAGATCTGTAACAGGAGTTGGAGATGGTGGTTGGCCAGTATGTGGGTGCTGGGAACCAAACATGGGCTCACAATACAAAAATGACAATTAGAACTGGTGCTTACCATGAAATTCTCTCTCCAGCTCCTAAAACAAGCCGCTTCTTAGTAACACCTTCTTGAAATGTTTCCGGTTTGTGTTTAGTCTATTTAAGAACAGCACATTCCAAACCCGTGCGTAAAGTGTGGCAGGGGCCTCGTGAGACCTCACTGCTGACCTATTGGCAATGCTCAGATCCTGGGGGAGGGGCAGGCATCCTGTCCAGTTGTACCCAACAGTGAGCACCAGCCTCTGATTGATATGTTCAAACCCAGATCACACAATAGCACCTGTTAAAACCTCTTTGGGAAGCCAGGAAACAAAAGAAAAGCAAGCGCTGTGGGGAGGTTTGTAAGGAAAAGGAAGGAGGCGCAGCCAGGCCGGGGCAGTGAGAGAGCTGGGGGCGTAAGCGCAGTGCGTTATGCACATTCTGAAGTTGTCAGAACAGCACTTACTAAGAAAACGCAGTTATTAAATTCAGTCAATTGTGATAATCTGTCTCTGCAAACTAAGTGCACCTTCTTTTCCTTTGCAATAGCATCAGGAATTCAGTTTCCTCCTGAAAGAAAGGGTGTGTCCTCTTGTGATCAAGCTCTTCTCTCCAAACATCAAGTTCAGACAGGGCCCCAGCTCTTCCTCCTCCCCTGCGCCCGTGGAGAAACCGTACTTTCCCATCTGCATGCGCTTGTTGAGAGTGGTGTCTGTCCTCATCAAGCACTTCTACCGCCTTCTGGTGAGTGTCCGTCCCCGCACGCGCCGGGCGGGGGCGTCTCGTCTCCCTCACTTTTTGCCCAGGGTTTCAAAGGTGGTGATCCTCAGCCAGCTGATTGTATTACTTGGGGCCTGAGCTAGGCAGAGATGTCATGGTTGAGGGGGATGTCACAAAAGGTGTTTACCGATGCACACATGTATTTGGTGCACAGACATACATGCAGTAACACACTTATATAAAATTAGAAAGGAAAAAAAGAAAAAGTGCCTGGCTCACAGCAGTGAGAGCTGATGCTCAGCACCAGGCCCTGTGTCTGTGCGCCTCAGCTGCCTGTGTCTGTGCGTCCCTCAGCTGCTGCAGATCTCTCCTTGTCTTTCTGTTCTCCTTGTGTTTGAGACGCGGCCTTGCTGTCGTAGCCTAGGCTGGCTCCTACCTTTCCTTGCTGAGTGGGCTTGCACCATCACACCAAACTGCCCTGTGGCTTTCCATCACCCAGTTGTATATACGTGTAGCGTATTCCCGCAGGGCAGACCGCCATCTGTGAGCAGCTCATAGGACTAGAGGCAAGACCCTGCTGCTGCATGCTTTCCAGAAGCAAGGGTTAGACACAGCAGGTGTCGAGCAGGCCCTCAGCTGGAGAAGCTGTGTTGTTTTCAGCGGCCTCCTCTCCGCTACATTTCCCGCAGTTACTCTTCAGATGGTTTGACAGAGTGTTCGAAAATCTGTTCTTTTTAGGTAACGGAGTGTGAAATATTTCTGTCACTTCTGGTGAAGTTTCTGGATGCAGATAAGCCACAGTGGCTCCGAGCTGTTGCAGTGGAATCCATACACAGGCTCTGTGTACAGCCGCAGCTGTTACGGTAAGTCACAGCAATGTCGTTAGCTGGCCAGCTCGACGATGACTGTGCTGGGTTGTGAAGAGCCGAGTACCTACTCATAAGTAGTAGTGATGCCATCCAAGAAAACGGTGTGTGTGTGTGTGTGTGCGCGTGCTAGGGTGTGTGTACATGCGGTGTGCGCGTGTGTTAGTGCGTGCGTGCGTGTATGTGCATGCGTGTGTGTTAGTGTGCGTGCGTGCGTGCATGTGTGTGTGTCTGTGTGTGCGCGTGTGTGTTAGTGCGTGCGTGCGTGTATGTGCATGCGTGTGTGTTAGTGTGCGTGCGTGCGTGCATGTGTGTGTGTCTGTGTGTGCGTGTGCATGTGTGTGTTAGTGTGTGTGCGTGTGTGTGTGCATGTGTGTGTTAGTGTGTGTGTACATGCGTGTGTGTGTCTGTGTGTGCGTGCGTATGCATGTGTGTGTTAGTGTGTGTGTGCGTGCGTGTGTGCACGCGTGTGCGCGTGTGTGTCAGTGTACGCGCGTGTGTGTCAGTGTATGTGTGTGCGTGCGTGCGCGGGTATGTGTGTGTGCGCGCATGTGTGCGTGCGTGCGTGCGTGTGTGTGTGTGTGTGTGTGTGTGTGTGTGTGTGTGTGTGACAACACCAGGAGGACGCTAGGAAA
The DNA here is from genome assembly GCA_030556225.1 of Cricetiscus sungorus. Taxonomy (NCBI): domain Eukaryota; kingdom Metazoa; phylum Chordata; class Mammalia; order Rodentia; family Cricetidae; genus Cricetiscus; species Cricetiscus sungorus. The sequence goes on from JANBXA010000616.1 coordinate 5,297,963, forward strand.
AGACCTGGGAGAGGTGAAACACGTGGGGGACAATGACTATCATCATTTACTGAGCAAATACAGCCAACATGTCTTTTCTTTTTGTTGTTTTGTTTTGACATGAATCCAAACCTTTGTCTCTCACCCCAGGCAGAGAAACCACTCAGGTGTGACGAATGGCCCCGAGTATGGAACTGTAACTACTAAGCAGTATCGTTTGTTGTTAGGATGTGAATAATACAATACATTAAAGTGCTTTTCCCACTATGTTTAAATTATTTCGCAGGTCATTTTGTCAGTCCTATGACATGAAGCAGCATTCCACCAAGGTTTTCCGAGACATTGTCAATGCGCTGGGGTCTTTCATCCAATCTTTGTTTCTCGTCCCTCCTACTGGAAACCCTACTGCAGCCAACCAAGCTGGTAATGTCGTCTTCAGATTTGTCTTCATTTTCTCCCTCGGTTTATAGTACTCACTGGTAGAGAGAATTCTTTGCCTATACAGACTTAAAGCATCTCAGTACATTGAGATAACGATTTTTAAATATTAAAACAAACTATTTTTTCAGAGTCGGTTTCCCTCTCTGATACACTTTTATTTCCTCTGATTACGTACGGGTGAATGATTGTGCTAGTCTTCATTTGGAATAAGTCTGTGTTGGCTTCTTTAGCGAGTCTAGATGTCTAATCTCCTGGGAGGTCTTAGTTTCTTAATGGACGTTAACTCACAGGGTTTGAGTGTCTTTGGAAGTCAGTGTATGGCTTCTTGTTACCTTTATCATCTTTCACTTGACTCTGGCCTACCGGACGAACGGCCTTTTAATTCTTCATCCGCACCTCCCAGGAGAGCTCCAATAGGAAGCATTAAAAATTTGTGGCTTTGTCTGCTCTTACAACTGTGTATGTGTTCATGTATGTGCAGGCACAGGCCAGTGTGTGTGTAGGCCAGAGGTCAGCCTTGGTTGCCATTTTCCAGGACTGCCCACCTTGTCTTCTGAGACAGTCCTCTCCCCGGGGCCTGGGGCTCACTGAGTAGGCTGGGCCGGCAGACTAGCAGGCCACTGAGATCTGCCTGCTGCTCCCCACTGCTGGATTGCGGATGCAGAGCCAGGTCCAGGTTTCTGGTGTGTACTGGGGCGCGAACTCAGGCACTTGTTTGTATGCCCAGTTCATATCCATCAGTATCCCTGGCTGAGCTTCTCTTGACTTGCTGGGTTTTGTTCATTACTCTGAGGCTCAGTATAAACTGATGCCCACTGTTTTCTTTGTCCCTATAAATCTCATGTGGTACTGGGGACAAACTTGGGTCCCCATACTCGTGTGATAAATGCTTTACCAATAGAGCTGTCTGCCTAGGCTCTCTAGTGTTTTAAAGGATGAGGTGCTCTGGGTAAGAGAATTAGGAGTGTCATTTATAGGTGTGACACTTGTTTTGTTAGCACAGGGCCTTCAAATCTGAGTTGGAATGTACTGACTTGTAATCAACTAATACACTGTTATCTTTGCTTTTCCTCCTTATCTGATAGGAAACAATAATGCCGGTGGTCCAGTCTCAGCACCAGCCAGCTCAGGAATGGTGGGGGTCGGTGGAGGTGTTACTCTGCTACCAGCATTTGAATACAGAGGAACTTGGATACCTATCCTGACCATTACAGTTCAAGGCAGTGCCAAAGCCACCTAGTGAGTAGTAGCAACATTGTTCTTTAATAAATAATACCACTGACGATGATATTTTACTACTGTCTGGATTATATTTCATGTTGCTAAATAGTTTGGAGCTTATTTTTTGTCATATTCTAAGAATTGACTCAATTGTCCAAATAGCTTCTTAGTTAAATATATGCCTTGATTTTTTTAGACGTCTTGGACATAGTTCTTCTAGGATTGAATTGTCTTTGGCAGTTTTATCTTTATTTGAACTAATTTCTCCAATCTACAAGATGGAAGTTGTCATGTAGCTAAGTTCCAGGACTCTTATCTGTGAGAAAAATTATTTTTAATATTTAGGGAATGTGTGAGGTCCTTTTCTCTTGCGGTTATTTCCAGCCACCGTGCTTTATATTATAGCAACAAGAACAAACTAGAATGACTCTGTCACACACAGGGTTTTAGACGCTGCTGCTGCTCTATAAATTGTCCTTTCCCCGCTGCTGGCTGTGGAGCACAGCGGCCTTACGTGCTGACTGAGTCATTTCACGTATTTCTTAATTGTGTTTTTGATCTTGTATCTAACAAACAGTTGCATAACCTACATAAAGGTTTATGTCTATGTCTCTAGGAGTTTTGTGATTTTTTTTTTTTTTTTTTTTTTAGTTTAGATCATTGATTTGTTTCCAGCTAGTGTTATATACAATAGAGGTCTAACATCTTTTTTTCTTTGGATGTGAGTGTAATTATCCTGACACCGTTCATTCTCTTCAGTTGAATTGTTCATTCTTTGTGTTGTTAGCTTGAGAAATAGCTATTTGGAGGAATTCAGAACCAAATTCCTCATTTGTCCCAATTTTAGAACATAAGATTTATTGTCTTACCCGCTGTAGTAGAACAGATCTCGACACAGATATCCCTCAGTGTTACTTGTATTGTTGGCTGACTGGGGTCACGTGTCATCTGGGTAGCTCAGTTATGTTTTCTCTGGTGTAAAGTCATTTTCCTCTTTGTAGCTTATTTTGTTTTTATATGTATTTATTTATTTATTTGTTTTGGGTTTTTTTGAGGCAGGGTTTCTCTGTGGCTTTGGGGGCTGTCCTGGAACTCGCTCTTGTAGACCAGGTGGGTCTTAAACTCACAGAGATCCACCTGCTTCTGCCTGGCATGTTTTATTATTTTTTTATACACTTTATTTTAAAAGTACAGAATTTGAAGAGCATTGTAATCTGTCTTACTATGTTTTATGTTAGTGTTTATATTTCTCATAACAAAAAATAGTAAAGATATCAATACATCTCAAGGAGAAGTTATGGTAGCAGCCAGGCAGAGGGGTCGTCTGCCCATGAGACAAGGTCAGGAATGTCCCTTAATTTTTGTCTTCCTGTAATTTTTAGAGTCTACAAATTATGGAAATAGCCTTCTATGTTTTCTTTCCTGTATCTTCTCCTTAGTGCCTTAATTTTTCATGATTTCAGCCTAGAGATGCTGGACAAGGTCGAACCCCCAACTATACCAGAGGGCTATGCCATGTCTGTGGCCTTCCACTGTCTACTGGACCTTGTCCGCGGAATCACCGCCATGATCGAAGGAGAGTTGGGAGAGGCTGAAACTGAGGGTCCCGCTGTCACTGAAGGAGCAAACGCACAGTCATCAGAGCAGCGCCCTGAGCAGTCAGTGTCAGACCAGGCGGGTCAGGAGGCAGGTATGCCACGATGCTGTAGTGCCGGTGAGACTTCTCCATAGTCTGAAGTTTAGGGAGAACTTAGAGAAATGTTCCCGTGTCATCATTCACCCTTACTTCCCAGTTATTAACACTGTATCGTGTTGATCTTACCTTTCTCTTTATTTGTATGCATATCACTGTCTTTTTTCTGAACTATGAGATTTTTGTAGACAGGATGTCTCACTACGCCTTAGTAGTTGGATGTGTGTTCCTAAAACTTGGTTCTAGCCTTCCCCGTTCTGATGAAGTTGCCAGCAGAAATTAGGACCAGTGCAATATTTCATCTAAGCCCACGTCTTACTCAGGCTCTGCCGGTTATCACAGGGTTTTCCTTGTGGCCCCTTGCTTCTTGAATTCATCGCTGTACAGGGATGATTTTCTGCAGTGTAGGACATAGTTCTTTTGTTTGTTTTATATGACCTTGACATGTTTAGAAGACTATATCCCAAATTGGTTTATTCATTTCTAAGATTAGCACAGGGCAATTACTGTGTTTAATTAAGCTACTGATTTGATTTATCAATATGTGAGGAAGCAAAAATATCAGTTTGTGTCATTTTTGGAGATGCTCCCTTTTGAATAAAACTGGATTTTTATTGACTCCTTAATCAGTGGCCGTCATGTTTGATGCTCAGGGCGCGCGCGGCTTCTGAACTTGGACCATGTTCTTTGACGTTTCCGATGTTCTCTTGGTACCCCTTGCAGTTTGACACTACACGATGCTCAGCTTAGATCTCAGTGTGTCTTGTGCAGTCCAGGGCCCTGGCAGCAACATGGAGGCTGGCGCGTCGGCGCTACGTGTGCTTCTTGCTGCTTGGAGAAGGCACCCCGGCCTCAAGTCTGCGTTCGGAAGCGCGCGGCCCTGACAGTGAACACCCGCCCAGCTTCCCTAGCCTCATTCATTTCTGCAGGGCCCATTTTAACTCCTCAGTCCCAAACTCACTCAGAGGCTTGTATTCATCACAGAACATTTGGCCTACAGTCAGGCTCATTACTAACTAGCTCTTACGGTGAAATGAGCCCATTTCTGTTAATCCGTGTGTTACCGTGTGGCTCGTGGCTTTACCTGCCCTCTAGCATCTTGCTTCCCAGCCGCTGATTGCACCGCCCTCTCTGGACCCTGTTCTCCTCCTCTCTGTATCTCCTTTGACTTCCCCGCCTACCTTCCTTCTGCCTGGCAACAGGCCATTTCACGGTTATTATGAACCAGTGAGAGGAATACGTAATCCCAGAGTAGAGAAGGACTGCCCCACCTCAGTGCCCAGTGCCATTGTGTTCCTGTGTTCATATACTTGTCGATTCTCAGCAGATAAACAGTGTTGTAGCCAAGCAAATGTGTAAGACGGTAGTCTGCAGTAATGCCACTTGATAACAAACACACACACACACACACACAGTGTGGTCTATTGCAAGGTTAGGGAGCAGAAGTGATATTATGTTTTTTAAAAGGTATTAGTTGGGTTGGAGCACTGATCACTCTTCCAGAGGTTCAGAGTTCAATCCCAGCAACCACAGGGTGGCTCACAGCCATCTGTAATGAGATCTGGTGCCCTCTGCTGGCCTGCAGGAATACATACAGGAAGAACATTGTATATGTAATAAGTAAAGCTTTAAAAAGAGGGATTAACAAAGATGTAATACATGTTTTAAAACAACTTAACTTTGAAACTTTATTATCAAGCTATCACAGCTTCTTCTACATTTTCATTTTTTGCGTATTTGAAACATTGCTGTTTGATGTCTAATTGAGTTGTTACTAGAGTATTTGAGTTTTATCGATTACAGTTCATTGTAGCAGGTGTAACATGATTAAGTGCTGTGTGTCCTTTGCAGTTAGTAGAGCCGTTTGGGAAGAGATGGTGAGTGCGTGCTGGTGTGGTCTCCTCGCTGCGCTCTCGCTCCTTCTTGATGCCAGGTACTAAGTCTTCCTAAGTTTTGTATTATGTCACTGCACTTAAAGCCAACACTAAATGTGTTCCCATTTGTCCACAGAACTTCCTTCCTACCTGTAGTTTTCTGTACGATTAGAAGTGTTGCTCATTTTTAATTCCATGAGCAGTGTTGATAACTCGTGTGCACACTGTCATTTCTTTATGGACATTGCTCTTTGTCACAACGCTTTAATGAAAAATGCACTTGAAATCAGGGGACACTTGTATCCTGCCACACCTGACCACTGCTTCTGCAGTAATGACAATTTGCTAGACATTTCTCCTCGGCATCAACTGATTTTAAGATGTTTGATGGCAGGTGTGGTGGTTCATGCCTGTACTCTCTGTGTTTAGAAGGCTGAGAAGATGAACTGCATTGAGTTTGAGGCCAGCCTAGACTACAGACCCTGTCTCAAAACAAAATAAATAAAATGCTTGATATTTTCAGTTTAATTGTTAAATTCCTAGTCTTTTTTCCAACTATGTATGTGCATTACAGTGCATAGTTGAGTATTTTCCATATTAGGTTAATTGGTTAAAGTTCCACTCTAACTAGATTGTTTTTAGCTTCTCTTAAAACTTCACTGAATGTGTAAAAACATCTTGTTTTAAAGTGTAACTTAAAAGAAATTAATCAGATAAACAAAATGCCTTATCTTTTCAGCACAGATGAGGCTGCCACTGAGAATATTTTAAAAGCTGAACTGACTATGGCTGCTCTGTGTGGAAGGCTGGGTCTTGTAACGTCAAGGGACGCCTTCATCACCGCAATCTGCAAAGGGTCCTTGCCTCCACATTACGCTCTGACCGTGCTCAACGCCACCACTGCAGCTACACTTTCCAATAAATGTAAGGTTAAAGTGCACAGCTTTCTCGCCATCTAGTGAGATAAGGAAACGGAGAAAGGGTGACAGAGTCTCCGCTCAGGCCTCTGCTGCTGTGTGCACTGTTTCCTCCCGACACTTGTTCCCCTGCCTCTCCACTCGCCCACCCTTTAAAACAGTTCTTCCCACCCCCTCCCCCTTGAAGGGGTTTCTCTGTGTAGCCTTGCCTGTCACAGAACGCTGTAGACCAGGCCGGCCTCTAACTCAGAGATCCGCCCGCCCCTGCCTCCCCGAATGCTGGGATTAAAGGCGCGTGCCACCACCACCCAGCTAAAATAGCTTTTCTCTCTTTAAAAGGGAAGAGAGAAGATGGGACTTACGTCATTGGACTTCTTTGTGTGGCCACAGAGCATACATCTTTTCTGCTCTTCCCTGAGAAAGGAGGAGAGAGGAAGAATCTAGGATAGTGATTTTTAGTAGTAATTATGTAGATAAAGTAATATAATCCTGGAATTCCTTTATAAACTATAATATATGATTGAAATGGTGATTTCTGTTTCTCTATTTGGCCTAGTAGACCTTAAATTAACATTCAAAAACTTATTTTCTTTGAAAACACTGTTTTAATACATTTAATGTTTGTGTGTATTTCAATATAACTCAGATTTCACACTCAACATGTATTTGCCTCTAACTAGAAAGGCACACATAGACACATGTTTAAAATACTTACTGTGTCCTAATTCTGTTTTGCTTGTAAGTGAGTTATCTTAACAGTTTACATAGAAAAGGGCTTCCTATCTGCTTCTTCTGTTTGCGCCTCATGGGTTTCCGTGTGCGTGCGTCTGGACGGCGGCACGGCTGCGGCTGTTGCTGTTGACCTGTGCTTTAATACAGTGTTACCGTGAGGAGAAAACTAAAGCGGCGCCTCACGCCCAGCCTCTCCGCCTCTCCTTTTTGCTCTAGCGTACTCGATCCAGGGCCACAGTGTCATGATGATAAGTCCGTCCAGTGAGTCCCACCAGCAAGTTGTGGCAGTGGGCCAGCCTCTGGCAGTGCAGCCTCAAGGGACAGTAATGGTAAGGCCTAGGGTGCTGGGTTGATTTGGTTACTGGCGATCGGTCAGGGACACCCGTGGTGCCTTTTTTCTTTTTACTTTCCAAGTGTCTTCCCCTGCTGCTCCAATTACCTGCTGATGCAGCGTTTCTAAACTCTTGGGTGGGGGAGGAGCTCTCCTGCCAGTCTATGTAGCCCTGACTCCACCCTCCTGATGGCTGGGGTACAGGCAACTTACTATGCCCTCCCAACATGCATGTGGCTATGCGGATCTGAACCCAGCCCTCGCGCTTAGGTGGCATACATCTTACCCAGTGAACCACCTGCCCAGCTCTGATAACACAACTTTTAATTAAGCAAAGTTGTGTTTTATAGAACCCCCAAACGTATTTAAGATCTGTGAATGCATTGGTGCTGACTTGTGATTTGTAAGGCTGCACAGCAGCAGCTGCCAATCTGTCTCTTTCCACTACAGCTGACCTCCAAAAACATCCAGTGCATGAGGACACTGCTTAACTTGGCTCACTGTCACGGGGCTGTTCTTGGGACATCGTGGCAACTCGTTCTGGCGACTCTGCAGGTATGCTCTAGCATCGGAGTCTAGATCAGTGGTTGTTAGCAATGGAACAGTGGCTTTTGGTCCTTTAGGCAGGCCTAATAATTGCATGAAAAAGGAGAGGATGAGGAGTAAATAAAACAAGTGGTTTCTATTTGGGGGGTAGTGGAGTACTTAGAATGTGCTAAATTGTACTGCTTCTGCATGCTGTAACTACTTTATATGATGGTGCTAATTACTTTCACTTTAATTATTAGAAATGGATGGTTTTAATTTTTATTGCTAGATATTACCACTGGTTTTATTATAGTTTTTATAGTTTTATAACCTTGTTTTAATTGTCAGCATCTTGTGTGGATTCTGGGACTAAAGCCGAGTGGTGGTGGTGCCTTGAAGCCTGGAAGAGCTGTAGAAGGGCCCAGTACAGTAAGTTAGAGCCCGTGTTACCCAGCGACTACAGTAAGTTAGAGCCCGCCTTACCCAGCGACTACAGTAAGTTAGAGCCCGTCTGCCTTACCCAGTGACTACAGTAAGTTAGAGCCCGTCTGCCTTACCCAGTGACTACAGTAAGTTAGAGCCCGTCTGTCTTACCCAGTGACTACAGTAAGTTAGAGCCCGCCTGCCTTACCCAGTGAGCACAGTAAGTTAGAGCCCGCCTGTCTTACCCAGTGACTATAGTAAGTTAGAGCCCGTCTGTCTTACCCAGCGACTACAGTAAGTTAGAGCCCGCCTTACCCAGTGAGCACAGTAAGTTAGAGCCCGTCTTACCCAGTGGGCGCCCCTTAGAAATGTCACCCTTCGTGTTTGGCTTCACCCTTCCCTTAGGTTCTGACAACAGCAGTGATGACAGACCTGCCAGTGATTTCCCACATACTCTCAAGACTGTTTGAAAGTTCACAGTAAGTCTGTTTTAAATTGACAGCCACATTGCTCTTAGCTGTATATTTGAGATGAAATTGTCTTTTTCATTTTCATTTTAGGTATCTTGATGACGTATCTTTGCATCATTTAATAAATGCACTTTGTTCCTTATCTCTAGAAGCAATGGATATGGCCTATGGAAATAATAAGGTGTGGTAATTTACATTTCTCTTTAGTTGTAGAAGGTGTCTAAGTGCCTTAGCGTTTGACTGGTAGGGCTGGTGCTCTGGTAACAGTGAACTGTCAGGGTTTGCCATTTGTAGGAGGGGGAATAAAGAGGGTATGGCATAGCTCAGGATTTTTCCAAGTGGCTGGTGTAATTTAAAATTATGTCCCTTTCTTCTTGTGTGCTGAATATTCTTAATATTTTATAAACACATAGTTCTTATAACTAGCTTTCAGAAAATATCTTGATAGTATTTGTATTTGGTAACACAAGATTGCAGTTAGGAAAGGTGTGGCAGGGTTAGGTGTCTGCTGTGCTGCCTTCATAGGATGGACAATGAGAGGCTCACTGTTTGCCTCTGACAGCAGTGATGCTCCTCATTGCAATGAAACGCTTTCACTGTCTGTTAACTGAGTGAGTAGACGAGGACTTCCCCCATCAGGTAAGTTTAGAACAGTACTTCTGACATTAGCATTCAGGAACATCCTCCCCGTACTCAGAATGTTTTCTGTAACATTTGTAAAACAGAGGAAAATTTGAGCATAATCATATTTTAGAGACCACCATTTTAAATGAAGCGTGTTTGAGGCTAACAGCGTTTAGTAGTAAGGCGTTTACCTACACTGTGGGGGGCCTTGGGTTTGATTCTATCACCACAGAGATAAATACAGAAAGAGTGAACGAAAAGAAATTCCAGCTGAGAGTGACTGACAGTGCTTGTCTAATGGGCGTGTGGTCGGTCATAGCACACTGCAAAACAGAATGGGGCCCTCTGTACATTTTAAATGAGTGTGTTCGTTTGCTCAGGTACGCTTGAAGGTCAGAAGGGAGCAGACCCTGGAATAGTATCAGGTGTGAGCCACCAGTGTGGGATCCAGGACCTGAACTCTAGTCCTGTGCAGGAGCAGCCAGACAACTCTCCCGCCTCCTCTCCACATTTAGAAATATGAGGACAGTGCTTTTAAATAATAACTGCCCGGCTTCAAGCTATGGTCTCCAAAGTTCTTCAATAATTCTGTGCTCTGTGGCTTGTCATTGTGGTTTATGCGACTCTTCTCTTCCTGGAGCTGAATAGTAGCTCAGTTGGTAGAGTGCTTGCCTCGTGTGCCTGAGACCCCAGACTGGGTCCTTGGCATCATGTTAGAAGCAGACACGGCAATGCATGCCTAGCATCCCATACTCGGGCGATGCCGACAGCAAGACCAGAAGCTCAAGGCCATAGTTAAGTCTTTCTGCAGCCCAGGCCATCCTGGACTGCATGAGAGGCCACTTACTAGGGACTGGAGAGGCGGCTCAGAGGTGAGGAGCACTGGTGCTCTTCCAGAGGACTCAGATTTGCTTCCTAGCTCCTATGTACTGGCTCACAACCACCTTAACTCCAGATTGGGATCAAAACTCACTTTTTAGCCCTCCTTGGGCACTGCGTTCACACGGTGAACAGACATTTGTAGCAAAGTACCCACACACATACAAAAATAAGAAAAACTTTCTTATTGCAGTATGGTTTTATATCATATCTAGTTAACTATATGAGCACTCAGGTGTTTGAAAATATGTATTATTTGTTCCAAACCCAGGCAAGAAAACATTAAATCCAATAGTAAACTATTCAGCTTTTTCTTGAAAAAAATTTAATCTCAATACAAAACTATAATATTTTTAATAGAGTGCCAAATGAAATACAGGCAGATTGACAGTGCTTTGTGAATTGTATCTGTTTGATAGACACAGCATGCTTATTTACATGTATGACACTTGACTATGAGATATAAAGAGAAAGGTTTCTAGTTTAGAAGTGAGTTGGTGACTATGGAATGAAAATAAACTTTTATAAAATGTTTAAGTCAAAGAGTCCCGGGTTCTACTCCCAGCACAAAATAATGTTCAAATATAAATAATATAAAATGTAATTTAGAAATGCTCTCCATTGACAAGATGTTCTTATTCCCTTCTCTGCTGAACTATGTCTCTAGTCTTTCTTCCCAGGAGTTTGTTAGCGTTCAAGAAGCAACCTCCCCACCCCCCTTGTTTTTTGTTTTTTTCTAGACAAGGTATCCCTGTGTAGCTCTGGCTGTTCTGGAACTTTGTAGACCAGGCTGGCCTCAAACTCAAAAATCCACCTGCCTCTGCCTCCCAGGTGCTGGGATTAAAGGCATGCGCCACCGCTGCCTGGCAAGAACCCTCAAATCTTGAGGATGCTTGCTGCTCAGGGATGCACTCAGTCAAGTGCATCAGGGTAACTGACAAGGCAGACTTACTTTTAAAAGGCCAGTTTCATATGTATATTATATAGATGACCAGTGTTTTTGTTTTTAAGATTAAACTTTTATTGTTTCATCTTCTAGTTGAAAGACAAATATAAACCTATATTGCAGTTTAGTAAGGATCAGGATAAACAAATAGGCCGAATAGATGTTTATTCAGGGAGAAATGACTCACAACATAGGCAGATGAACACCAGCAGTTGGAACTGGATGCTCTCCTCTCCACATCCTGCCAGCAAGAGAGCGTTCCCTGGCTCCTCCTCAGACCTAGTTCCATGGGTCACTTCCGCCCCTGGCTCCACCCCTCAATGGGTGTGGTCAGTGCCACAGAAGCAGACACAGTGAATATCCCACTACAATTCCCCTTTTAGTCTAAAGAAAAGATTTAAGCTTGATACAAAATTATATACAAAACAGTGAATAACAAGTGTGCTCTAAGAAAAGTAAAATCGAGAACAAAACGACCTACATATCTAGTTCTAGGGTGAAGGCATAAGGGAGTTTACAATAGAGTTGTCCTAAGCTGGAAAGTCTTAAGTCTAGTACCCTAATATATTTAACTAGGAAGAGAAAATAGTTGTGATAGTTTAATCTACAATCTCATCAAGACCTGAGAAGGAAAATAACAATACTAGGGTAGACAGGAAGTGCGGATGGGCAACTTCCAAAAGGTGCAGCGAGGACAGAAACAGCAAGCTACCTGGACAGTCACCAAGGTCTCACAGCAACGTTGGCACAGCCAGTTATGGCTAAGGCCAAGAGTACCTGACAGACCACAACAAAAGCAGGGAGGTAGAAAGGCTGTCTCACCCTGACTCGGCAAGGTTCAGCAGTCTTCTGTTTGTCTCCTCCTGCAAGCACATAAGACAAAGTGAATATCCCACTACAAACCCAAACTCTAAGTTTCATATTCTTGCATGATTAATTTATTGCAATATTTGAGTAGAATGTAAAACTCATGGAACTTTAGTTAAAACTTTTTTGTAAGAAACTTTCAGGTGTGAATCCAGGACGTGTATGTGTTCCTTTAACAGCTACAAATGATTGTGTACCCCATTTCATGAAGAGGAAGGAGACTAATCCTAGAGAGTCATCCCTTGGGGATGTACTTTACCATGTACTCTCTGACAAGATCTAGTTTATATATTATTATCTCCATTTTACAAATTAAAAACTTCAGTAGATACTGTTACGTACATAAGTTATGTAGCTGTTCAGTGGCCTAGCCAAGATGACATACCATGCATTTAAAACTTTGTCTGCCTTATTTCTCCATTAACATAAATTTTCTACCATAATTCTTAGGGTACCTATAGGTTAGCTCCTGCCACAATTGTCTTTAAAATCTCAGTGTAATTTAATTTACATCTTCTATTAGGGGGAAACAAGACACTGCGAAATATTTTCATGTTGTAAATGTTTTCAGTTAGCATAGAATTTTTTTCAAGTTGGATTTATATCTTTAAGATCTGTAACTTATTCACACTTTGTTCCAATATAATTTTAGGGTAGCTTTAGGAGGTATTCCAGGGTAGCAAAAAGTCTTGTTTCATAATAGGTTCTATTATATACCGCTAACTTTACATATGTAGACTAATCATAATTTAAGCATAATAATGTTCTGTTTTATTCACAGTCAGATCTCAGAATTCTCTGTACCATATCACAATGTAATATGTTTCCTCCTCAGGAACCATCTCTTTTTGCTGTTGCCAAACTCTTAGAAACTGGTCTAGTTAATATGCACAGAATAGAGATTTTATGGAGACCTCTAACTGGCCATCTACTTGAGGTAATCCATCTTTCTTAAATACTGTACGTTTTTACTCATGAGGGCGTGTACATTGATCTTATGATTTCAATATAATGACAAAATAACTTTCCCCTCCTCTTGCTCCTTTAGTTGTATAGTAATGAGCTCGGGGAAAGGTTTATCAAATAAAAATGGGTAAAGTTTAACTTGTGAAATAGCAAAGACAGCTGATGTCTGTTAGGAACAGTGCCCTTGGCTCACGGCATTTTCAGGTGTTTCTCATAATCTGAGGCGTTTGGGATGAGAGAGTTACAGATAGGCTTGTTCACAAGTGTGCTGCAGTGGAGGTAGCGTGAGAGAAAAGGCTGTCTTGCTGCCACTAAGTCACAGACAGAGAGTTCTATCTAGACACATCTCTTCAGCTTGCAGTCCCTTGATGAGTGGCTGGCATTTACCTCCAGCTGCTCTGTTGATGTTATGTCTGGGTGTAATGTGGGGACCCTAGGCATTTAAAGTCATTTTAGAACCTGAGAAAGAGCTATTCTTCCTAAAACTTTACCCATTAAATTTATCAGTAAAGGGTATGTGCAGCTTTCTCTATGATTAGATCATCTTATCAGGTGAGGCTGGGCTCAAGATAGCATGCCATAAATTGGGTTGTTGTATCACATGGTTAAAGCCCTAGCTCTGATGGGGGATGGTGGGGACGGTGGGGAGGGGACGGCTACAACTGTAGTAACTACCAGCCCTTTAGATAAGCTTGCTTCTGCGTCCTCTGGTGGCATGCATGCATGCATGCATACATACACACCCACCTACCTACACACATACATACACACACACCTACCTACACACATACATACACACACACCTACCTACACACATACATACACACACACCTACCTACACACATACATAGACACACACCTACCTACACACACACATACACACACACCTACCTACACACACATACACACACACCTACACACACACATACATACACACACACCTACCTACACACACACATACACACACACCTACCTACACACACACATACATACACACACACACACACACACACACACACATATCTGCACACACACACACACACACACACTCACTCCTCCAGTCTTGGAACCCTTCCTTTCCTGTGACTGGTTTCAGTTTGATCTTTTGTCTTTTTGTCTTTTTCTCTATTGCCTCCCTTGCCTTTATTCAGAAGGTAAGCTTACAGAAAGTTTTCTCTTTGCTGAATATATGATGTTTTTAAGTTGTAAAAAACCACAACAAAAGCTGTGATAGTTTTTCTGCCCTCAGGTTAATGCATGTCTTACCTTGTGTGCACTGTAGTTTTACTGACCATGCGTTTCCTCAGGTTTGCCAGCATCCAAACTCTCGGATGAGGGAGTGGGGAGCAGAAGCCCTGACGTCCCTCATTAAAGCGGGGCTGACTTTTAGCCACGAGCCGCCGCTCTCTCAGAACCAGGTAAGAAGGGTGCTTGACCGTCTCTCGCAGGGGAGCCTCAGGTCAGTGTCGTCTCCTGGTAGCCTAGTTTAAACCCTTTGTGAGACAGGGCCGTATGGACCGAGGCTGGCCTCCCTCTACAGCAAGGGTGACCTTGCTTTCTTGGGCTCCCTGTCCTCACCTCCCAAGTGCTGGTATTTTTTTTTTAAGATTTATTTATTTATTAAATACACAGTGCTGTGCCTGCACACCAGCAGAGGGCACCAGATTTCATTACAGATGATTGTGAGCTACCATGTGGTTGCTGGGATTGAACTCAGGAGCTCTTGAGGAGCATCAGGGCTCTGAGCCGTCTCTCCAGCCCCCAAGTGCTGGGATCTTAAGGTGTATGCCAACAAGCCAGTACCTAAAACAGAATCCTTAAGCAATCAATATTCTATTTTACTTGTAGGCTGTGGAGTGCTTATGATACTCAGTGTTAGGATGGCTTCATTCAGGGATGCTGAATGAGGTGCACGTCCTCCGGTGTCGCCCCGGTCTGCAGGCTGTCCTCCCCACGCAGCACTGAGGCTTCTGTCTGGGGCCTCCTCGGCCTATCTGTCCCTGGTTGATGGCCACTTTCCTCACTCCTCTCGCACAGCGAGTAGAGTAAAGTGGGTTTTGGTGTGCGTGTGTGCGTGTGTGTGCGCGTGCGCGTGTGTGTGCGTGTGTGCGTGTGTGCGCCTTGGGGTGCTTGCTCAGTTACAGAGGCCAGCCACGCCATCCATCGGATGTCTTCCTGAAGCTTTCCACGTTTCCTGTTGTGCCGCCCCATCAGTGGTGGATACAGATGGTCGCTGGGCATCTGAACCCCGGGCCCTCATCCCTGGCTGGCGAGGCCTTTACCCACTGCACGCACGTAAGCTCCAGTGCAGCGTGGTATTTTACATCAGTAGTCACTTGGCCTCAGTTTATGTCCTTTCTTTCTGAACTCTGTCAAAGCTCCTGGTGGCCGTCAGTGTGCCCTTCTCCTCTCCTGCCTTGTGAGAGAGTCCCACACA
Source organism: Cricetiscus sungorus (assembly GCA_030556225.1). NCBI lineage: Eukaryota > Metazoa > Chordata > Mammalia > Rodentia > Cricetidae > Cricetiscus > Cricetiscus sungorus. The sequence goes on from JANBXA010000616.1 coordinate 5,313,291, forward strand.
GCACTCAGCACGCCACTGTTGACCGTAGCCATTAGAACAGACAGACCGCTGCTCGTGTGGAGCTGGCAGTTCAGAGAGTCCTTTTTTCTCTGCTACAACTTGAAGGGTTTGCTGCTTCTACTGTTGCTAGGGACTGGACTCACGGCTCTGTACGTGCTGGGCTGTTAGCGCTCCAACTCTCAGCTGCATCGGCTGCTGGTGATGTTTGAAGACAGGGTCTTGCTATAGAGTCCTGCTGTCCTTAGACTGTCAGTCCTGCTGCATCTGCATCCTGAGTGTTGAAACTGCAAACCTGACTCTGGTTTGAGGCTTTAAAATATATAAACTACTCATGGCTGACAAAATGGCTCAGGGGGTAAAGGGTACTGACATTCAGTTCTGACTCCCTGTGTTCAATCCCCAGGACCTACATGGTGCAAGGAGCCAGCTGACTCCGAGTTGTCGTGACCTCCACATACACGATGTGGACACACTCACACATACTAAATAAGCAGTTATATACACACTTTGGACTCTTTTTCTATCCACTTCATTATCCTCAGCATCTGCTCGGTATCTGGCACACAGTGAAAACTCAATATATGTTGGGTAAATTAACCACATAAATGAAAATTGGAGAGAACAGGAAAATGAAGTGCTTTTCAGATGCTGAAAGGAACAAAACTCAGTGCTTTTTCCCCAAAAACTTGTGCTTAACAATAATTGTTATTAAAGTATAGTTTCAAACTATTATAGTTACATGACATATAAATAAAGTAAGTGCAAAATACTAGATTTTTTTTTTCTTGAAATGCACTAAAGATACATTTCTTTCAGTGAGGGCCATCGCTAGTGGGTCTAGACAGAAGGCCATTCCACCCTTACCCTGAAGTTTTACATACTGAATGTTGGTTTGCTTTTCCCCTTAGACGTATAGACAAGGACAGACTGCTGGAGTTCTGCTGGGACATCACAGTGTCATAGTGTGTGTTCTCCCAGTAGGAAACTGTTACTGCAGCACTGAGAACGGGGGAGAGTGGAGCCCTCACAGGGAGCAGGAGGCACAAGGTCACGTGAGCCCAGACTTCTAGACCAACTGTGCAGCGTAGAGATGGCACTGCCAAAAGCTCAGAGGGGCGTGGACAGCTGTGACAAAGCCTTCCTGTCTTTGGGCTGCTTTTCCTAATTAGCCTCTTGTTCCCTTTAGAGGCTGCAGCTGCTTTTGTTGAACCCATTAAAGGAGATGTCCAGTATTAACCACCCGGACATTCGACTCAAGCAACTAGAATGTGTGTTGCAGATTCTGCAGAGCCAGGGAGACAGTCTTGGGCCTGGGTGGCCATTAGTTCTTGGAGTCATGGGAGCTATCAGAAATGATCAAGGGTAAGTGTTTGAAATGGAAACCCAACTTGTGAGAATGTCCTGTAGTGAAAAATTTTAATTTATGCCTTCCTGCTCATGTTCAGGGTTTATGTCAGTGACCCCCGGTTAGCTCTGAGAAGTCTCAAGTATTGTTTTAGTTTTAAAAGGATAGAAGATAGGCTGTTTAGTGACATTTGCATTATGAGATAAGCAATCTAACATGATATAATAGCGCTGAAGGACCTCATTAAGACATCTTAAGAAATTGCTTTAAAATGACTTTGTCTATTAGACATTTTATTCTGAGTATTGTACCCTCAATACTGTGCTTATTAGTTGTTCTGAGCACACTAGAGTTCAAGTAAAAATACTTCACCACGAAACACAGCTGTAGCGTTAACAGCTTTAGCCAGAATTAGAAGTGGTGTCCTTTGCTTTTAGAAGCAGTCTGCATTTACCTTGAGTATTTGGGATGCATTTTAGGATTTCACACAGGGAGTGATAGAGTCCGATGGGCTTTGACAGACGCCACTGTACAAGAGCAAGGCGGGGGTGGGGGGGTGGGGGGGAGCGGGAAGTGTTGAAAGCGGTGACAAGTGCGTTCTTTGTTTTTGGTTTTTTGAGACAGGGTTTCTCTGTGTTGCTTTGCTGGGACTAAAGGCGTGCACCACCAATGCCTGGCTAAGGGTGTGTTTTCTTACACTTTTCAGTGTGCATTTTCCATGTCTTGTGTTTTCAGAGAATCGTTGATAAGAACTGCCTTCCAGTGTCTTCAGTTGGTTGTGACAGATTTTCTACCAACAATGCCTTGTTCTTGCCTCCAGATAGTTGTAGATGTTGCAGGGAGCTTTGGACTTCATAACCAAGAACTTAATATTAGTTTAACCTCAATAGGCTTATTGGTAAGTATCATTGCTTTTCTTATGATGTCATTTTTAAATGACTTATGAAGTAAGTGAATACTTACAAGTATGGTCTGGATTCTGGAAGTGTCTACTGGCTTTTAAGTACCATTAAATAATCTCACCATCAGCAACAGGACATTTGAAACAGTTTGATATAGTGAGCTTTAAAGTTTATGAGGCGAGGACTTAGCGTGCATTTTCAGAGACTGTTCAGCAGCACAGCTTTGTTTACAACTTCCGTACGTAGCCTGGTGCGGCCAACAGCACTGTTTGACACAGGAGACAGACAACCTATTACAGTGGAAGGCTCTGAAGACAGGCTTCAGTTGTGTTGTGTCTAACTCTCGTGGCTATCCAGTTATTGACAATTGACCTCACTTTACATTTGTGAGTATAGAGGTAGAATGTTAGGCTATTGCAAGTAGTATACATGAAGTAAATATGAAGAGAACTGCCCCCAGTATTTGTAATTTATCAAATTGTTTGAACTCTTACCAGGGTGTTAAAATTCAGAAAGTTTATAAAGCTGAACTTAAATTTCTCTCATTAGTTAAGTACTATCTGAAGGCAGTTGTTTAGGATCTCCTAAATGTTTATTATAACTCAGAAGTTCCATAAAATTAAGCTTCACACTTCTAGCATAAAAACAGGTAAGTTTGTGTTTTTCTATGAGAAATGTGACCATGGAAGACTGTGTAATCTGTCACATACAAACCTGTTGCCAAAGAGCAGCTGGTTAATTTAGGGCTTGGCTACTGCTGACACCCCCTCCTTTCTATCAACGTTCACAGGGTTTGGAGACACCACGTTTTCATTAATTCACATACTTCATTATCCCTGAGAATAAAATCTTTGGTATATGTTAAGATAGCAGCTGTTCTTTTTGTATGCAATTATAAACATTAAGTGACACTAAGGAATTATTTTGTTGTGGATGTATTGTTCTATACTTAACAATTATAATGACTAGGTGCTATATATCAACACATTGAAACTCATTATCCTATATATAATTGAAAATTTCCATAGTAAAAGGTACAGGACAATAAAAGTTAATGCTAAGACAAAATAATTAGACACACTGAGAGAAACTTTTATTAAGTCTATTCTGAAGTTTAAAACACAATTTATGAATTAAGTTACATGTTTTTATACTTTTCTTTTTAGTGGAATATTTCAGATTATTTTTTCCAAAGAGGGGACACTATTGAAAGGGAGTTAAATAAAGAAGAGGAAGCCCAGCAGAAACAGGCGGAAGAGAAAGGAGTGTCTCTAAATCGGCCATTCCACCCTGCACCACCGTTTGATTGCTTGTGGCTGTGTCTTTATGCGAAGCTGGGTGAACTTTGTGTGGACCCGCGCCCCGCTGTGAGAAAGAGTGCGGGGCAGACCCTGTTTTCTACAGTCGGCGCGCACGGGACCTTACTGCAGCACGCAACCTGGCACACGGTCATCTGGAAGGTAGTGTAGGTGCTGTGGGCTGGTGGCTTCTAGGTGACATGCACTTTTATAGTGTGTACTGTTGGCTTTTTAAACCATTGAAGTAATTCCCATGCATTTGCCATCTCTTTACTCTGTGTGCGTGCGCATGTGTGTGCGTGCGCATGTGTGTGCAAGTGCCACTGTGCCTCAGACACCCACAGGCACTAGAGGCTCCTGTGCACTCAGACACCCACAGGCACTAGAGGCTCCTGTGCACTCAGACACCCACAGGCACTAGAGGCTTCTGTCTGGTTTCCCCCCCTTTCTTCCTGATGAAGCAGCTTCACTAGGTCCCTTGCAACGGCATGTAACAACTCTTGTCCTCTCCCTCGTCCTGTCCTGTCCTTCCTTTCATGTTGCTGTGTTGGGAATCGAACCAAGGACTTTGTGCCTAACATTACTTCATCTTTTTGGCATTTTCTGTTTCATGAAGCAGGCCCCACCCCTGTCTCATTTTTCTTATTTTCACTAAGTGCCAACTAACTTTCTCTTGCTGATTGTTTTCCCAACACTTTAGTCATTTGGTTCTAAGCTCAATCTGGACATCTTCATAACAATACTTTTTGCCTGGCCCTGTCTCCTTGTCTCAAGTAGTAGCTATAGGTATTCCGCTGATGTTCTGTCCAGTTAGTTTTACTATTTCGTATTCTGTGGCCTTAAGCATAGGTTTAAGAATAAGCGGTTGCCTCTTACATATTTTTGGAACTTTTAGTTACTTAGCCATTACTTAAGCTGTCATCAATGACCTCTTTATGACCTTTAATAAATGTCTAGGTACTCTTCCATCTACTGGACCGAGTTCGAGAGTCTTCTACGACTGCAGACAAAGAGAAGATTGAGTCTGGAGGTGGAAATATTTTAATTCATCACTCAAGAGACACAGCAGAGAAACAGTGGGCTGAGACATGGGTGCTGACATTGGCTGGAGTGGCAAGAATCTTCAATACCAGGCGATACTTGCTGCAGCCGTTAGGTATATAAATGTTTTTCTGTTCCAGTTACACAGGTCAGTTATGTTAAGAGATTTGGAACACACATAGAAAAGTCTTTGGGGCTTGATATGTAGTAATACCTCCCAAGAATCATCAGTCTTACGTGCCAGGTGCCTTTTCCCGAGCCATCTTGCCAGCCCCTAGTTCGTGGTTTTAGTACCTTAGAACCTAATTTCATTCTTTTGAATTTGATGTCAATTTAAGCAGAAATGAAACAAGCATGTGCCAGAGTGTCTTAATGGTCATTTTTATGCTAATTGGCCCCCCTTCCTCTTTTCTTGATACAGGAGACTTTTCACAAGCCTGGGATGTTCTTCTTGACCACATCCAGTCAGCTGCGCTCAGCAAAAACAATGAAGTGTCCCTGGCCGCTCTCAAGAGCTTCCAGGAAATCTTACAGATTGTGTCCCCTGTCAGAGACTCGGAGAAGCCCGAGACACCGCCAGTGGTGAATGTGCCCGTGCCTGTCCTTATAGGAAACATTTCAGGCCCAGGCCTCAATAGGCCCTTTGTAAGAACAGATTCCATTGGAGACAAGCTTGGTAGATACAGTTCTGAGCCACCCATAGTGACTGATGAGCTCGAAGATTTGAGCCTCTGGTGGGCTGCCTGGAATGCCTGGTATAGAATCGGTTCTGAAAGCACAAAGCCTCCTATTACTTTTGATAAACTAACCTTTATTCCCAGCCAGCCTTTCCTCACAGCTTTAATTCAGATTTTCCCAGCTCTCTACCAGCACATAAAAGCTGGCTTCAGCATGGATGACTTACACAAGTTGGGGGTCATACTGCACAGTGCCGTTTCCGTCCCCATAAGTTCAGATGCGTCTCCTTTCATCCTTCCATCCTATACTGAAGCAGTCCTAACAAGCTTACAGGAAGCTGTACTCACAGCTCTAGACGTTCTCCAAAAGGTAACTAACCTTAACAGCTGCATAAGCAATAGTAGATGTGGCTTTCTGGATATTTTTATTTTGCAGTAAAAGCTTCGTGAGATAAATTCGGAGTTATTGAGATTGCTGTGTATGTATACTTTGGGATAAACTTAAGACTGTCAGGATTTTAAAAACTTATTCTGATATTTTCAAAAAATGTACCAGTTGTTGGTAGCGCACACCTTTAATCCCAGCACTTGGGAGGCAGAGGCAGGCAGATATGAGTTGGAGGCCAATCCTGGTCTACAGAGCTAGTTCCAGGACAGGCTCCATAGCAATACAGAGAAACTCTGTCTCAAAACAAAAGACAAAGTAATTCAGGTCTGTTCTGAGTCATTAGGAAGGGGCTTGAGTCTTCTAATACCAGTTTAAGTAAAGTTAGTTCTACAGCTAGAGAGATGGTGGAGGGGTTAAGAACATTGGCAGGGGTAAGAACCTTCCAGAGGACCCAGATTCAACTTCCAGCACCCCTATAGGCTACAACTGTCTGTAATCCCTGTTCCGGGTACCCGACACCCTCACACAGACACACATGCAGACAAAACAGTAAGTGCTCATTTTTTAAAAAAAGGCAGTATAAAGTTAATTCTGACATTATTGGTAGCCTATACTAAGACACAAGGGTAAACATGTATATTTTTCTTACTGCCATTTTCAAAAATATGTTTTTACCTGTGTATTGTTTTCTACAACATTAACTCACAGATTTAGACAGATATAAAAAGCATTGAATAAACTCAGATTGAGAAGCAAGACCATATCCAAATTACAAGTTGTAATTCGTAACTATCAGAATCCTAACTCAGGGCTAACAGTGTGTAAGCAGGTAAAGAAGTGTGCTTCTGAGCCTGGCAGTGGTCCCTGGGACCCACATGGCAGAAGACACATGCCAAAAGTTGTTCTGCTCTCCACATACATGCTGCCAGGGTACAGCATATGTGCACACGTACACGCCAGGAGGTAAATGCGTTGAAGGTAAGAGAAAAGGTGAGCACAGTCCGGTGGAATGCGTCATCCGTGACCCCCGCATGACCGAGTCTGAGGCAGGGAGGTTCACATGAATTTAAGCACAGTTAGCTACAGTGTGGGACTGTACCCTCGGGAAACACGGACAGCAAGGGCCAGCCCAGTGACCAGCCGTTTCAGCGGAGTGGCTGAGACGAGAGGGAGCTCGCCCGTAAGCGTCTGTCAGGCCTGGTTCTAGGAATGTGGTGGCCTGTACCTGGCTGGGATGATGAAAGTGTGGCTGATGTTTCTGCTAAGGACCATGATACCCAAGAGCCGAGAACACTTTCTTATCCGTGTAACCTTAGTTGCATTGTACAAGAAACAAACGGGATAAACTCAAATTGTAAGACAATCTGACATTCAAGGATTGTTTGAGGGGCATGAATCTACAACTGAAATCAAAACTAAAAAAGTTTTCATTCAAGAATATGATCACACAATACACTGTTTATACATTTCCCTAAATTAAGATTTTCCACCAAAAAAAAGGACTCATTTGGAGAATTCCCGGATTCCTGACCCCGTAACTCCCTATGGAGGTTTGTTACACGTACATAGAATATAGAACATACCCCCTTCCTTTTTCAAGGTAAAACTTGAAGTTTTACTTTTTAGTAACTCCACTTCAGCAGAAAAAGAACAAATGCTATCAGGAATTTCTTTCTGAGCTTTGGCTCTGAAAACAATATAACATCATTCCAAAACTTGAAGACTTTATATCACTAAAATAATTTTGTGTGATCTTTTTAAAAAGATTTTTCAACCATAACCCCTGTGAATATATAGACATGCACGGGGCAGCGATCAGCTGTGCTCATGGACCGATCAATAACCTGATGCTGGTCTCACAGGTGCACTGGGAAATCTCAGCCTGCACCTCAGCATGCGGGTCCTCACCTGCTGGCCCTTCCCCTCCCCTTCTGTGTAAAGACCAAACCACACCTGGTTAAAATCATTTTTAACCTGACTGAACACTTTCAGGCTGGCGTTTACTTAATAAAAGTTTAAGTGGGGGAATCCAAGTATGAGAAGATGGCATACTGCCTGAGAGGGATCTTTTTCTTAAGATACTTTGGATGAGCAGATGAGTCCACACTCTGCATCCTAATTTTCACACCCTGCTTTACAGGCCATCTGCGTGGGACCAGAAAGCATGCAGATAATGTACCCCGCTATATTTGACCAGTTACTGGCATTTGCCGAGTTCTCCTGTAAACCTCCACAGTACGGACAGCTGGAAACGAAGCACATTGCAAATGCAAAATATAATCAGGTAGTTCATGCCTGTGTTTATTCTGAGTTATGGCTTATTAATGAGCCCCAATGAAGGCAAACCTTGGTTTCCTAAGAAAGGAGTTTTCATCCCTCCTCCCGTGTCTGTTACACAGTAGACGTGTTTGTTATCCGAGGAACTGTCTGTGATCCTTCTTTCTTGTTCCCGACTTCTCTCCTCAAAGTTTGCCCTCTCTTCCCTGCTTTTCAAATATGAGGCTGCACTGATCTTTCTTGGCTACCCCATCCTACAAAATGGCCTGTAAATCTCAGATTCCAATCTTACCGTAGCAATCTACAGTACAAGACAAGACATCTGTGTGTACTCAATTAGTTGTCCGTTGCTGGTGTGAAATTTATAGTTGGATTTTTACATAAATTGTCATAACCTTAGTTGGCAGCTTACATCTTGGTTTTGACTTAGAACAAAAGTAAACTTTTGAATGCATGTACATGTTGATTTTCTTCATCGATATAAAAAGTATAATATATATAGTCCAGAAGGAGTTTTAATATGTATTCATTTTTCTCATTCTATTCGTCTTGCCTCACAATGGAATCACAATAGATCCAACTATTTGCACCGGTGAGTTAAATTTCCTAAAACTGTCCTAACCCTGGCACCAAGTGAAAGCCCGTCTCCCCAGTCCTGACAGAGTGCTCTTTTCCCCAGTAGTTGTAAATTCTACCTGGAAGTACATTGTGTTTTAAAACTTTGCATGGAATATGATCTGATCTAGAACCAAGGCCTGAACCTGTAAGGAAAAGGAGCTTTCTTTTCAAAAACATTGTTTCCTTCGGTCCCATTGCCTTTAGTTCCATGTGAAAATATTACCTTCTAGGCGGAATGGGTAGCCCTGAACTATGTACCATTTGCTGAAAGATCTTTGGAAGTAGTTGTGGATTTGTACCAAAAAACGGCCTGTCATAAAGCAGTGGTGAATGAGAAAGTCCTCCAGAATATCATTAAGGTAACCATCTTATTTCTATAATTTTATTTCATGTTACAAAAAATATTGAAATTTCTCTTTAGGCAATATATTGGAGTAAATAGGAAAAAAAAGTGACTTAAGATGCATGAATTGTATTTAGCAAACCCTTTTTCTAATCTATGAGATATATCTAAACTATATCTCCAGCCTAGTTAGGTTTTTCTGGACAGTAGATATGTTGTATCTCTTAAAGACCCCTCAGGTGTTAGATGCACTCAGCATCCGTGTAACTGGTGATGCGGACTCACCTTTACAAGGCCAGTCCTTACGTATAGTGTAGATGACAGTGTTTGCTTTTTGTTTCAATCTTGTTCATTATGTTTCTTGTATTTGAAGGACAAATCTAAACCTAGATTTCTTCTGATTACTTTATTGCAGTATTATAAAAGGTACATTAAAATACTTGAGTAGAATATAAATCTCAAGGGATTTTAGGTATGAAACTTGACAGTAATGGTATTTCAGGTTGTTAGCTCTCCCCTAACCACTGGGAAAATATTCACAGTTACTGCCCTCTTGGATGGGCTACCCATGTGCACAAAATTCCTTCCTGCTGGGAGAGCGAGGTCAGGATGGATGGAGACGGTGTGAACACAGCATAGGTGCTGCACTTATGTAACCTAGCACTCGGCAGACAGACAGAGGCTGAGTCCAATCTGAGCTGCGTTATTGATACTTTCTTCCCCCTTAAAAACGCATGTAGCGTTCAGAGCTCTTTAATCAGTGGCACTGGTCATTCTTAGACTTCATTTTGTTTGGAACGAACAAAGATAGCCTTTTGTATGCTACTTTTCTAGGAAGCGGGCGTTGGGGCTGTTTCTTCCATTTTTGTTTTGATGCAGCTGGGGGTGTTTTACCCAGTCTTAGCGGTCTTTCTCCTCAGACTCTCCGGGTTCCCCTCAGTTTGAAGTATTCCTGCCCTTCTGAAAGCACATGGAAACTGGCAGTGGCGTCTCTCCTCAAAGTCCTCTCCGTCGGGCTGCCTGTCGCCCGACAGCATGCTTCTTCGGGGAAATTTGGCAGCATGTGGCCAGAGTTAGCCAGCACTCTCGAAGACTTCCTCTTTACTAAAAGGTCAGCTCATTGATGTAGGGGTTTGGAGACATGGAAGACTGTCCATCACAGCTGCTCGACCTGGGTTGACAGTCACTGCCTGCACACTGGATGGGCATTCGTGTGTCCCCGACTAACAGGAAGCAGCTAGAGGAGGAAGGCTGTTTACGGTCACTGGTGGAAAGGCCAGTGCCCGAGGCAGACGACCCAGTGCTTCGTGTCTGGTTATTGAAGGCCCACTAACCATCCTAGCTGTAGTGTAAGAAGTGTACAGGCTACTGCTAAGCCTAAACGCGTTGAGACTGCATGCGCTATGAAAGAAAGTAATATAGGTTTCAATGTCAGATAAAGCAGTTCAAATTGCGGCCTTGCCGTTGACTTGAGGTGTGATGGCTGACATGTTCTTAGGCAGGTGTGGCCTGGGGGTCCCCTCTGGTGACTGGGGCTAACACTGCTTGTTCCGTGGGGTTGCAGTGAGGACACAGTAATGCAGACTAAGCTCCTCCAGACCCTAGCTGCGTGTGGCTGCTGTCGTAACTGTCTTTCGATGTTCACTTGTCATATGAAACATGTTAATATTTCAGGGCTTTGTAAACTTATGGCCATCTTGGTATTCATGAGTCAGGAAGTCTAGACTCTACCTTAGGTCTTTCAGAACTATTTTTCTTCTGTAATAACTCGGTTTTAGAAAAATCTAAATTGGGCCTCCTTATGGATGTTCTCCGTGTACTTAACGAATTTAATGCACTGTATTACAGGTTAATAATGTGCTTGATTGAGGGTCTTTTACGTCACAATCAGCATAAATCAGTTCAGATGTACTTTCAATGGTATTATCTATAAACTCTTTTTGTAAATTATACCAAGAGAAGTTCAGTTTTCCAACTATTCAGTTCAAGATTGGTCCGAGGGTTGTAACAAATCGTCTACAATAACTACTTTATTGAAAAGTGCATTCTTTTAAGTGAACCATCATGTCTCAACCTGAGGAGGAAGAGCTAATGTTTTGTCATGTGAATACTGTTTCTCTTTTCTGTTTGTTTGGAAATGTTTTACCTTTTAAACTCTATTTTTTTTTCCTTTCTTAGCATACCTCCAGATAATCTTTCAATTCAAGAATTTCAAAGAAATGAAAGTATTGATGTTGAAGTAAGCAGACTTTTTTCCTATATTTAAGGACTATAAGGGAATTTGAAGACTTTTCAAGTTTGGGTCAGGACAACTTAGCGGCGACTTCTACTTTTCTGTGGGTTCTGTACCAACTGAGCCATCTTGCCACCTTTAAAGTTTTAGCTTTGAAGTGGGGTTGGTGACGGAGTTGGGATCTGTTGTCTTCAAGTGAATCGAATACATTATTTCAGGTGTAGACCCAGAAGTGTAGGCGTCGTCATAGATCTGTCCCCTTTGTGCCTTTGCTGTTTCACTGTGGATGAGCCTTTTTCCCCTCAAGTAATAAACTGTCAGGATAAGTAAGGTATTTGACAAAAAATGAGTGTAACTGTAGTTTCTCCTAGTTTACAATTTCTGATACAAAAAGTAGGCTTAATCTTAATTTTGCATATCTTACTTTAGCATGGGTGAGTTTCCATTTTTGTATATGTCTACAGTTGGGATGAAGAGCAACATGTACAATTGTAGTATAGTAACCCTTAGTGTCAGTGGTCATGTTGTGTAGTAAAGCTTAGTTCATGTACTCTCTCAGGGAAGGTTCTTTAATTTTTTAAAATAGAATTTAACTTACTCTAGAAATTGTACTTGAGCCAGTCTCTTTCGAGGACAAATGTACTTGACTTTCCTTCTGCTTTAGGTGGTCCAGCTTATCAGTGCAGAGATACTTCCGTACGCCAATCTTATCCCTAAAGCCTTTGTGGGCCAGATGATGGCCATGCTCAACAGGGGCTCCATACACTCCCAGTCCTCCTCGTTTACAGGTGCGTGGTCTCAAAGGCGGGCACGGTGCTAGGTGCTGGAAACAGTGCTTTGGAGGAGGCCGAGAAGGCGTGTTTAATCCCCCATTCAAGTATAAACTGGAGAGGGGGGAGGTAATTGTTAGGGATATGATGAAGAGGATTATGCTTTATGAGGGAAAGGTGTGTTTGTATTTGTAAGATCTGATTAAATTATGTGGCACTTCTGGATTCTAATGAAGTTACATGGGTTGACAAAAGTTACTTGTTTTGTCAAGTTGTGGATTATTATAAGGAATATAGTATCAAAGAGTACTCTGCCACTCAGTATGTTGGTTCTTTATGGAAAAAGAAACGCCTTAGCATTTTGTTAAAGGAACAAACACTTATCGAGTGCCGCCTTTGTACAAACATTATGCTAGAGATTATGCTGGTGATAACTACCACAGTTTTAAAGAAAGATGTGTTTAGTCCAATTGAAAACGCTGCCATAGTACTAGACTAGAGACTACATAACAAACATGTCCTCTCTATTATGTTATCACATCCTGATTTGAGCTGCTACCCAAATTGTGCTTTATTATTTCTGTTTATTAAAACATGTATTCAGATCTTGATGTAATTGTGACATCGTTGTGGTTTTTTCCTGTGAGATTTAGAAATTATAAATTTTTGCAGTATATATATCCTTAATCCCAGCATTTACTACACCCATATGATATTTTAAAGGACATTTGTACAGTCTGGCCTCTAGATGGCTCTCATACTGCTTACAAGACAGACTATTTTTTTTTTCCACTTGCCCAACCATTTTAAAAAATTGGCCTTTAAGTTAATCATGGGAATTTCAGAGAAAAGGAATTATGTGGACTTAATGCTTATATCGTACTTCCATTTAAAATGCTAGATATTTTAATAAGTACAATTAAAATGAGATGTAAGTATTTCCAGCTCAGGAATGCCGAGTTATGGGGTGTGCTCTAGTCCTAGACATTTTCCTGATGGCCTTCACTGCTGTCTGTATGGAACGTGCCGCACTGATGGCACCTACACACCCTTCCGGGAGTCTGCATGAAGCCCATCCCTCAGCCTTACCTTAGTGCTGTCCTAGAAACACAGAAGGACATTCCCTGCTAACGGGTGGGCGCCCATGAGGACTTGGCTCTTGGCTCTTTAAACATGACCTGATAAAGGCCAGATTGGAGAGGGATGCAGGTCCACCCCGTCACGACAGGGAGCATGGCAGCAGCGAGCGAGCAGCTGGAGCAGCAAGCTGTGGACTCGTATCTGGAACGCAGGCAGGAAACTGAGCGAGAGCTAGAGGCCGGGGGCGGGCGGGGTGACAGAAATTAAGACCTACAGCACATGTAGAGAAAGGAGGGAGAATGAGGGGGGACACACTGCCTCCTCAGCCTCCCCAGGCAGCACCGTCAGCTGGGGAGTGCTCTAATGTCCTAGTGGTGACCCAGAAGATAGGAAAGAGGCGGGCGCCTAGCGGGGGATGCTTCGACTTCCAGCCGAGGAACAGACAAGAGATTCCCGAAGACACATCTTCACATGAGAAATGATCACTCAGTGCCCAGACAGTGAAAGACCCTTGGAGTAAGGCACATCAGGAAGTAACATCTTACAATAAAGAAGGTACTATGGATGTCAGAGAGACTAAGTCTTTGAATGGCTTAGGAGTTCTCCATAGGAACTCACGCTTCCCAAAGACTTGCCATGGGTGCTAGAAAAGAGTTCTAACCTGGAGGTGCAATCTGCGTACAGCGTGCAGTGCAAGGCTGAGAACAGGACAGCGATTCTTGGACTTGGGCAGAAAGGATGTTCCCTGGCGTTTTAACCTCAGACAGGGCGGGAGAGGAGAGCTCACATTTCCCACCACAATCGATAGTGACATCTTCAAAGAGCAACAAATTCACCTTCCCCGTCCTGCCTTAGGAAGCCACTGCAGAATCTTCATGAAAACAAGATTAAACCAAGAAAATGGAGGGCTTGCTTCCAGGAAGTGCAGCATGAGGGGGCATGGTGCTGGCTAAAGAGGACTTCAGGCTAAGGCTGGACCAGCAACGATAGAGAAGACCTAGTCTACACCAGAACAGCTCATGTTCCAGACACTGCGATGCTAGGAAAGGAGAAAAGACAGTGAGAGACAGAAAGGCAATTGTTACCAAACTTCAAGAGTTAATAAGGGCTCCAGGCTCCCCAGGCTGGCCTCAAACACATAGCTGGGTTCAAACTTGTATTTAAACTAGAATGGCCTTGAACTTCATTCTCCTGCTGGGGTTACAGACATGCAACCCTGTCCTCTTTATGAGGTACTGGGTATTGAAGCTGGAAATCAAATTCAGGGCCTTAAGCATTCTGCCCATCAAGCAATGTTCCTTGCCCTTGCGACTCATTTTACAGTATTTCATAACCGTAAAAAGGTAAGAAAATAGCTCTGGCCAACAGGTGTTTGCCTCCCAGCCTGATGACCAGAGTTCAGTCACCAGAACCCAGACTCATACAAAATGTCTTCTGACTTCTGTATGCACACTATGGCATGTGTAAATACACATACACACAATAAAGTAAAATCAAGAAGGAAAATGTCAATTATAACTTTTCACATTCCAGGAGGGGAAATTGTTGGTTTTTACTAACCGTTGTTAACTATAGGTTGTTTAGTGCTTTTCGTCTTTCTGAGGGCATATTCCTAGCCTAGCTTGCTGAACTCTTATTAGCATTTTAGTAACAATCAAATGCCGTTCATTTCATAGAAGCAGAGATTGGCGTCCGCTTGAGAGAAGACTTTTCTAAAATGTGCTTTGAGACACTGCTGCGGTCTTCCTTCAGTAACAAAGTCACCACGCCCCAAGAAGGCCACATCTCACGGATGGCGCTGTCAGTGCTCTTGAAGAGGTCTCAGGATGTCCTGCACCGCTACATCGAGGACGAAAGGCTAAGTGGAAAGTGCCCTCTGCCAAGGTACGTGGTTAGTAAGAAGGAGATACACTGACACCCTAGTGACAGACAGCTCGAGAAGCAGATTTCCTAAGTGAGCTGGGTCCCCTGAGGTGGTTGATACCTGAATTCACCCCTCACAGTATAAACATGGAAGAGTGGTGTTTTTGATTATTATCATGCTATGTCAGGCCTCTCAGAGATTAAGAAATAGGTGATACGTGTATCAAGTTACCTTTTGGACCTGAAAATAATTGAATGTGAAAATAGGGCCAGAGGTTTCTGTGTAAGGACTGCAGGATTTGCGTGAAAACAATCTTTCTCTAAAGAGAGAGAAATCATTCCCAGGGTCATTGTTACTTCTTGCTATCTGTCCTCTGGCCCTCGCAAATCTCACAGTTTTCTTGTACATCACCTTGATAGAGAGAATTCGGCAAAGGGTGTGAGCAATGTTTTTTATGTAAAAACAAGTTGAAGTCAAAGCAAACAGGAAATAAGTGGACAGAGATGCCCAAGTGAGGGAAAGGTGAGGAGGCTGCCGCTCTGATTGGACGGGAGCTGAGGCAGGCCTCCTCCCGAACTCAAGTCCCTCGTTCACGCCTGTTCCTTTCGGTCTCTGAGGCTGGGCCTGCCAAAGAGTAAGCGAGCAAATGTCCTTTATCAAGTGTCTACTGCAGGCTCCCTACCAGTGTAGATTCATTTCCCCAGCAGTGTTTGAATGCCTTTTCCTCAGTCACTAGCATTTTTAAATCTTTATTTAGTGTTTATTTTACAGTTTTCTCATTTGGTTCATGAAAGGTCACAAAAATCAGTGTTTAAAAGGGTCAATACGTGCCATAAATTATAGGTCTCTACCTTCAGGTGTATACACAGAAACATCCCATGGACAGCTTGCTAGGAATTTGGTTATGGACACAATTAAACATTGGCTAATTAAAGTTGATTCCTGATATGTGAGCAGCATTACAGTGGGTCTTAAGAAAGTAGCTTCCTTCATTTTCTGTATTGAATATTTAACCAGCTCAGTTAGTACTTTAGTCCTTTATTGGTTATGCATGTGCCAGTGTGTGAGTATTAGCACATGCACCTGAGAACAGAGGTGTCTAATCTGACGTGAGAGCTGTAGGCAGTTGAGAGTGGGCTGAAGTGGCGTCTTCTCAGCACCAAACTCAGACCCCTCTAAAAAGCTGCCCCTCGTTGAGCCGTTTCTCGGCATCTGATTAAGTTTCACTTGTGTTGCATTATTACGTGTTTTCTATATGCAACATTCGACATCCAGCTACTTGCAAAGAGGGTTTGCTGTCCAGGGCCGTAGTTCAGTTAGTTGGCTGAATACTCGACAGGGCCCAGTCCCTAGAACTGCAGCAACAGGGCCTGATAGTGAGGCCTCTCGTCTCAGCAGTCAAGCCCTTGAGGCAGCAGGATCAGAAGGTCAGGGCTGCCTTCAGTTTCAGGTCTGACATCAGGCTGGGGGAGCCTGGCTCAAAGAGAAAGGAAGGCTTGAAGTGGTATGCTGCCCAGTACGGGGAGGCCGGGCTGGCTGTGGGTTACACATCTGACCTGTAGCGGGACCACAGAGCAAGCAGACGCCATCCCTTTTGTGTTTGAACCCTTTACTGTCAGACGTCACTGGACAGGCTATCGCAGAACTAATTTCTGCCATGTTTCATATTGTTTTATGAAAATATCCATAAGGAAGTGAAAAGCTTGAGTGTCATTGTAATTTTGAGTATATTTTAGCAGCTTTATAAAATATGGATCAGATATTACTATTGGAGAGAAGTTATTTAAAGTGTGTTATTTTAGTTATAAATAGTTGTACTGGCTGTCTTATAAATAAATGTAGGTTTTCCAAGATTTGACTCCCCCCCACTTTCATTGATACTTTTGGAAAGAGTAACTACAAATCAGATTTGTGTCTGGAAATACAAGTATTACATGTATTTGTTTTTAATATGTATTTGATTTTGATTTTCCTTAACATTATCTTTTATTGTATTCAAAAGTTTTCAAAAATAGATCTGTTTGCACAAACAGATTTCTGTGGGGAAGAAATATAGTATGTTCTTTCAAATCCTAAGGGAACTCTCTTGTCTGTTTTAGGCAACAAGTAACAGAAATCATATTTGTTTTAAAAGCAGTCAGTACTCTCATTGATTCGCTTAAGAAAACTCAACCTGAGAATGGTAAGTGCTGAAAACTTGGTTGTCCTATGAGACATACACAGACGCCTCCCATCCCTGTTCTTGGTCCTGTCCCTAAGTCAGCGGGAGTTCACCACTGTGCTTTCTGTCCTCCGGGTCTTGTGATGACAAAAAAAGTCCATCACAATGTCAGTCCAGTAAAATTCATTTGCAATGACCTATTTTTAAAAGATGTGGGCGTCCAGCAAGATGGCCTAGCCTGACAGGCTGAGTTTAGCTCTCAACACAGAAAAAGTAGGAGAGAGCAGAGTGTACAGCATCGTCCTCTGACTTCTGTGTGTTCAGACACAGGAGTATCTGACACACGATAAAATGAGCAAACAAAACTTACCTAAGTGATGGTGGCTGAGGGATATCGGAGCTGCCCTCTGGCCTCCACTCCCCCCCCACACACACACAGTTTAAAACATGCACAGTTTAAAGTATTTTAAAGTTGGAATTATGAAGTGAATTTGTATTTGATGTAACTATGAGTTACAGTGATATTAGAAAAGTGTAATAAGCTTCATTAAGAAAGGAGAAAAAAGGAATGCCACCCTTCCTAGCAGAACGCAGCAGGCTTGGCCGGCTGTCATGTGGAGAGCCAACAGGATTCATGTCTGTCTGAACTTTA
This sequence comes from Cricetiscus sungorus, assembly GCA_030556225.1. Lineage (NCBI taxonomy): Eukaryota > Metazoa > Chordata > Mammalia > Rodentia > Cricetidae > Cricetiscus > Cricetiscus sungorus. The sequence goes on from JANBXA010000616.1 coordinate 5,330,940, forward strand.
TTATCGTCTTCCTATAATTTTGTTGCTGGAAATGATGCATTGGAAGACTTTGAAGGGATTTTGTTTTTATTTTGAATTAAAAATGGTAAAAACAGCAGGTGATGAGGTGCTTAATGGGTTCAGGGCATTTGCCACCAACCCTGAGAACTTGACTTCTGTAACAGAAACCACATAATGAGAAAACTTTATTAATTTGTGCTTCTCTAGTTAATCATGTATAGTTAATCATGTAAATATAAAATACATACTCCAATCTTGAGTTTTCTCTGCAAATAAATACTACCTGTTTATACCACTTTTTTCTTTCTTTTTTTGGTTTATTGAGACAGGGTTTCTCTGCAACAGCTCTGGCTGTCCTGGAACTCTGTAGGCCAGGCTGACCTCGAACTCAGAGATCCCCCTGCCTCTGTCTCCCGAGTGCCGGGATCAAAGCTGTCATCTCCCAGTTTTTACTTTTTGGTATTCTACTTTCTCATGTAACAACATTAACACACACATCTCTAGTAGTTTTTATAGTTTGGGGGTTTTGAAACAATCTCATGTGATTCAAGCTGGCCTTGAACTATACATTTGTAGCCAAGGATAACCTTGAATTACTAATTTTTCTCCTGGCTACAGAATGTACTGTACACCGCGCTTCCTGTTACAAATCCGTTAGATTATGGCAGGTTTGAGGACATACTGTATGAACTGTGTAGACTCCCCAAAACTGTTACATCAGGTGTCATGTTGTTGTGGCTCCTGATTGACCTGGCTGTTCACTGGCCAGCACAGCCAGTCCTGCCTTTGTCCCAGGTGACAGCTGCAGCAGCAGCGCTTTTAAGCCCCCCCCCCCACCCCCACACACACAGCAAAACACACGGTGTGCCTTCTTTATTCCATCTTACCCATGTGTGGAGGACAGGTGCCTCCTCCACACTGCCGTCCTCTCGTGCAGGGCAGATGCCAACTGTGGGAGTTGGTTCCCTCCTGGGGCTCACACACTCACACGTCAGGAGCAGGGAGTAGTGTGAACAGACGGGAAATCCCACAAGCATCTTCACTTTGGAAACAAACCCTGGATTCTGAAAACTTGAATGTGCTCTCCCTCTGAGCCTTTAGTGAATTCATGTGGCGGCTGCCCAGTTTATTTGACCAGGAACTTGCTCCAGAGGTTACAGATGTTAAGCTCATTTCCTCACAACGAACTGAGACACTGACTTAACCAGAGGACCAAGAAGTGCCTATTTCAGGGAGAAAATGTTGACACTGATAAAGGACACAGTGATTATAAAAAAAAGTGCTGTGAGCCAGGTGTGGCGGGCACACCTTTAATCCCAGCAGCACTCAGGAGGCAGAGGAGGGAGGTCTCCGAGTTCGAGGGCAGCCTGGTTTACAGAGGGAGCTCCAGGACAGCCAGGGCTACACATAGAAACCTTGTTTTAAGACCTGCCCCCTCCCAAAGGGAGTGCTTGTGCATTTTCATAGTGTTCAAGACTGGAGGCTTGCCCCATGCAACAACAGGACGCCTGTCAGCAGGTTTCATGTAGAGCCTGAACACTCTGAGTACTTGCCAGAGAGTAAGATGGAGGGGCCAACCTGGGAAGCTGGTGAGTCTAAAAACGTGAAAAAGACTAATAATAGTGCAATACTTGCTCACATGTGTAAGTTCCCAATACGGGGACCCAGCAGACGGTAGACAAGTGTCACGTGTGACTTCAGTATAAGCAGATTGTTGGATAAGCTGGGGCTGCCTTGCCCACCTGATGAGAAGCCACGGTGAGGGAAGCAGACGCCGTTCTGTCCCAGTCAGTGATGCACATGGGAGCTTAGCAAGCCCTGTGAGGGGCAGCTTTGAAGTTACCGCCAGGGTTTGAGTAGGCAAGGGAAGAAAAAACTCTTTCTAATTGTTCTTGACATGTACAGAACATAATGATCGGAAGTCAACAGTCTAAGTTAATCCCAAAGTTTTCACAAATTGAAGCATCATTTAAAATAAGTTTTTTTCAATTTGTTAGTATTGATGAGTCTATACTCACTGGTCATTTCTCTTAAGATTTCACTCATTTTTGTTATCTGTCTAGAAGTATTTTGTCCACATGTATGTATATACACAACTTTTGTGCCTGGTGCCCGAGGAGGCCAGAAGAGGGCATTGGCTTCCCCTGGTGCTGAAGTTAGAAATGGCTATTAGCCATGGGGGTGCTGGGAACCAAACCCTGGGCCTCTGCAAGAGCAGCCCGTCTTAAGGCACAAAGCCGTCTCTCCAGCCCCTTATCTGTACACAGTGCTGCTTCACCTCTTATCCACACTCATGTGCAATCCTACAAGTTTAAATATTAAAAGATGCTCGCAGAGGCGTGTGTGTGTGCGTGTGTGTGTGTGTGTGTGTGTGTGTGTGTGTGAGAGAGAGAATTGGGTGACTGTCTATATTCACGCTGTTGAAATGTTTATTCTTCTTGTATTACAGTTGATGGAAATACCTGGGCACAGGTAATCGCCTTATACCCGACTTTGGTAGAATGTATCACGTGCTCGTCCTCAGAAGTCTGCTGTGCTCTTAAGGAGGCACTAGTTCCCTTTAAAGACTTCATGCAGCCACCAGCATCCAAAGTTCAAAATGGAGAGTCGTGACCAGTTCGCCATGCAGAGGAACACAGCATCGAGTCCTCTGTGGAAGGAGGGTCCTTACCGAAGTCGTTCTCGGCAGCTCTCGGTGGCCTTCTTTAAGTGTAATTACCTGGGTTCAGTAATTCATATAGAAGCATACACGTCAGCCAAGGCTCCTGGGAAGAATCGGAGCCTTGGAGTGGTGATAGCGATGGGAGGGATAGTGAGCTCGACATCATACCTGCTACCGTATCTTCAGTTGGTGATTTACAAGTGAGCTTATGTACAGTGTGTGGTGTGCGTGTCAATGATGTGCTTTTTAAAAAGCAAGAAAAGATATTTCCATTCATATTTTTAAGGCTGGTGTTTTGCACCCTTTTCAAGTACAGAATTATACTGAAGGTTTTATGCAAGGTGGTACTGTAACATTCCATATTATCTACAGCCAGCCTTTGTGGACACAAAGGGAACTGATATACTGTGTGTATAATAAATGGTACAGTTCTGTATAAAATAGTTGCATTTATTTAAAATTTAAAAATATTGATGTTAAATGCTTGAAGCTGTATTTATTAATACAAAATGTTTGCTTACATTTTTACTTCTGATTTGCCTTCTTATGGGGCAGATAAGCTTATCGTGTAATCACAGTTAGCTTCATGTTTTTTACATGCGTTGTTGGTGACCAGAGGATCATGGGAGGAAGCAGGAATTAGGATGTTCTGACTCTGCACCTTGGAAACAGGTTGTAAAGTTAACATGTTGAGATACATTGTAGCACGATGACCCAAATCATACCTCATTTCTTTAAGCCTCCAAGCTTTCATGTGTCCCTTTGTATTTGCTGTCTGAACTTTTAAGACTTTTCATACTTTCTATTTCTGCTGACTTTTCCTATGACATTTGTCACAGTCTTTAAATGACCAAGGCAAGATGCCTTGAGGTTTCATGAAACTTTGCCCTAGGTCTTGTTCATTTCTGTGTTTCCCTTTCTGAGTTCCTTTCAAGAGTAAACAGGGCTGGGCTACCCCCAGTATAAACCATGTGTCACGGGCATGTGCGATGAGGCAGCCAGGCTTTCCCACTGCAGTGGGCTTTCTGCCACAGAGTGGGGACAGTACATGACCTGTCTTATGACACTGACTGGCCTTGCCCATTGTATTTTTTATTTAATTAATTATGCTGCTGTCATACTTTCCAAGTTAAAATTTCATTTCACAGATGCGGAAAACATGAAAAAATGTTAACATTGTTATTAGTAAGAAATAATGGGGCTGATATTTTAATGTACTAGAAAGCTTTTGATTTTAACAAGACTTATAAATTTTTGGCCCTCCAGAGTAATCATAAAACTATAAGGATACATTTAAGTTGAGTAATCAGCGATACAGTTTTGAGGCTATTTTAATTATGTAATGATTTAATTTGCACTATATTATGTGTAAGGCCTATTTTGAAGGATATTATTTTTATTCACATGAATCAATGAATTTCTATTTTATTATTTCATCTAAGGTTAAGGTAAAACATGGCATTTCATAGACTGCTATCAGTGTTCTTAAAGGTGTAAAAATTTGACTCAAGCCGTGTATTTTTTATATTTTGATATATTCGTGGGCTTAAAAATGGTGATATCACAGATAAAGTATCAAAATAAGGGTGGCAACATTTCCAAAGTATTGCCGTGAGTTTATGTAAAGTAAAAGTGTGCTCATAACAGATCAGTTGCAATCTGATTAATCTCCGATGAAGGTTATCTGCAAGTCAGGGTCTACAGCACAGTTATTATAAACTTGAGCTAATACATTATTAGCTTTAGTGTATAGTTCAAAACAAAAATGTGATAAGTCAATGTACAGTAATTAATGACAGTCTCAATGTCAAGCAAGTGGGCCACTCCCCTCGGTGGACTAATTGTCAGGCTTCTCCCTCAAATTTCCTTGAACTCCCAAGGAGTCACTTCTGTAATAATGCCTCTGGGTCGCACGTTCCTGCCTACCTTTTCTAGTATGTGCTGGCTCTGGACAGTTAGATGTCCTGTCCTTGTTCTGTAACTTACTGCGAGAACTGGGCTTCTTGGCGTTACTAGAGTTAAAACCAAGGTTCAAATCCCCATCATTGCTCCCCACCCCACCCCCATCCCAGTTCGAGGAGTTTTAAATCGTTTTTTACCACCCACCATCTGTTAGAGACTGCCGAACACGGTGTGCCAACAACTGGATGGTCATAGAGGGTTTAATGTAATCGTTTACTTGCATGGATCACATTTTGGATTCGAGTACTGCAACCATGACCAAGGAAGGAAGGAAGGGCAATTTTTGTAGTGTCTTAATTATTATTGACTTTAAAGTTTTGTTAGTTTTACTATATGCATTTTGCATAACATTTATTAAAAGCCTATTATGTGCCAAAAGAAAAACATTGTTAAGTCTGACTAAAAACGAAATGCTTGTAACTTACCTCTTTATTAACATTTATGTTCTCACCCACTTCCCCCCATATGGTTGTCGAGTGAACCCCGGCTTCATTCTTTAAATTACAAAGAGCATCAGAAGAAACAGTGTACAATCTAGTTCATGTTATCCAAGTGAATAACACCCACGTTAGGTAGCAGCCAGTAACAATCATTTACAACGTTAAGAATGTTGGGTTTGTTGCCAATTTGGTACCAACTAGTCCTACATTAAGTGTTTGGTCAATGGTCAGCTAAGAAACGGAGAGTAAACTAGCATACAAAATTAAAAGGTGCTAGAAAACATCTGAAACGCATCCATTTAATGAAATGCTCACGACAGTCATGTCAAGAAAAGTCGTCATTGTGTACACTCCTCAGATGCAGATAACCCATGTGTAGCCAGATCTTTAAGAGTTTGCTAAGGGCCACTAAAGAGGACACTTTGAGGAAATACCTGCCCATGATCGCCACTGAAGGAAACTGCAAATCAAGACCCAAAATAGATTCATTTGTGCCTGGGTTCAGGTTACTGTGGGTATTAGATTTCTCTAGAAAATTACCACAGGTAGGCAAGAATGGTCCAATCAAAAATACTAGCGGCCTAGAATGTCCCCAACCTACTACATATGGCACTTGAGATACCCTGAGTTGTCAAAAGTTATCAAACGCAGTGCTTAGGGCTAGAAGACTGTCTTTATTAGACTGAACTGTGTTTTTGTAATTCATGAGAAGCACAGGCATCACATGACATGTATGACTGACTGACATGTACAGGAGGAATAGTTTTAATATTTCATGGTCGTTTGAGTTAAAGTTGTTATGTCGGAGAGTAGAGCTTTTATTTTGTAAATGGGAGAGAAAATTGTCGCTATGCCTTAACTTACATGCCAACCATTTTTGAAGACTTGGACTAAATCCAGTCATTTTTACTGTGTAATCAGTGTAGTGGATAAGCTGGGTGTAGTGGCTCATGCCTAGAAGGCCAGCGCTCAAGCGGCAGAGGGCCACACAAGACTTCTGGGCCAGCCGGGTGACAGGGAGGCCCTTGCTCAGAAAGCCAAGCAACGGAGCCTTGACTGAGTACTCTCTCTCTGTGGTCTTGCAGTGCTGAGTCTGCCTCCCAATTACCTTTAAGCAGGGCTCTAAAGGGCTGTTTGTCTCTAAACGTGAACTTCAGAGAAGTGCTCGGCGGGTGTGGGCGGGGCTTCTGAAGGATGTCCTTGGGCAGCATTCAGTGATGGAGGCATCGCTGCCTCCACAGAGTAATTGCTGCTCTTCCCCTTTCCTTCCCTTCTGCTCATTCTCCTGGTTCCGATCTCCTCACTCCTTTATTCTCCGCCCGTTCCCATCCCCTACTCTGTCACTGCGAGGTTGAGCGGTTTTAGAAGTGCCTTCCACTCTGTCCCCATTGCCCGGTTTCTGAGGTAAAGTTCCCTGCCATTTTAATGACAGAGCATCGTAAAGTAGTTTACGACCATCGCCGACTGTATTTCTGAGTATGGTTTCTGCTGCTAAGACACAGAACGAGATCGCTATAAATAAATGGATTCAGTAGCTAAACTTGGAACAGTTATGTCTTTGCTGTACTGTGTACTGTGAATAGAATGGTGCCACTCTTCTTGCAGAGGGGTATTTAATGTGTGTAGGTCCTGTGTTCTCGGGAGAGGGGCTGTTCAGCCCTTGGAGGGAGGAGCCTTTGTTTGTGAGGTAAACAGGTTGAATATGCTGATAGTAGTATTAAGATGACAAAGCTAACGTATATTCATACTGCTTGCTTTCAGGAAGCATTCCAGGCAGCATATTTCTATTTCATCTGTTTCTATTTTTCTATCACAAACAGTAATTTGGACGCTGGAGAGATGGCTCAGCAGTTAAAGAGTACTGGCTTCTGTGTCAGGGGACCCTGGTTCAATTCCTAGCACCCACACTGCAGCTTATAGCCATCTAACTCTAGATCCAGGAGATCTGACTCCCTCCTGAGGTTTCCATGACCACCATGCACTCCAGTGGTGGACAATCATACATGCAGGCAAATTACCCAAACACTTAACATTTAATACGTACCTACAGCAATTTGACGGAAGGCCAGAGTATCTTGTCTTATTTCTGAGTACTCCTGGAATATTTTGGTGTCGCTTATAATGACACAGACACCTGGAGACATTCTTTATTACTCTGTTGAGAATGATTAGACACTCGTGTAAGCAAAGCGAAATTGCCAGGTGGTGATCCACGCCTTTGATCCCAGCACTTGGGTAGCAGAGACAGGTGGATCTTGGGGAGTTTGAGGCCAGCCTGGTCTACAGAAGGAGTGCCAGGAGAGGCTGGCACTCCCAGTATCTGAAGAAAAGATTACTGAATTTCGAGGTCATTTTCAATTGCTACAAATATTGTTACCTTAAGCTTCATTTTTAACTAATTAAATAGAGTAGCCACGAAGATCTTAGACCATGCCCAGCCCCGTAGTATAATAGCAGTTCTACTTATTGTGAATGGTTAGTAGGTGGAAGAAAGAGCTACCATTATAGTGTTACCCTAGTTATCTAAGAAAATAGAATATTAACATTTAGACCTAACTGTAAATTCCGTTTTCTTTCCAGCGTTTACTCCCTCTGTCATAATTTTAACACGCAGCATCCAACTCCTGTCTCAAGGCTACCATATGGCGTTTCCAGACTGGATATTTATCTAATTTTGCAAGTTTCCTTTTCTTAGCTCCCAACACAATCCTTGAAAGTAATACCACACCACAGTTTGCCACACGCTCCTCTTACAATGTCTGTGTTGAGCTGTGTGGGTTATGTAATATAGCCAGAGCGCTTCTTGGCTTCAAGGCCAAACCTTTGTAATCTACGGGGTTTCTTCTGAGTTTTGTAGCTTAAACTGAATGCGAGGGCCCTCGCTTTGCCTCCCATGACCACGAAGCTGACCACGAAGCTGATTCTTACACATTTTGTTCTGGTCCTACTAGTCCCTTGAGGAGTTTGTTTCAGAGCTGATTGCGGCCCGGTTTCTCTCTAGTACACTTTGTTCCTTCCGTCCCCTTAGGTTCAGAGCATCGTTGATTCCCTCATCATCTATGACTGGTGATTTTGTGTGCTTACAGTGCATTATGTAAATAGTTTGGAAAAAGTTATACGATGGAATAGAGAAATATTTTTGAGGTACTTGTTAAAGCTATTGATAAATAAAATGGGGAGGGGACGTGTACTAGATGAGAAAACCTTATACCTCAAATTATGCTGACGCCAAGACGACGTAATCAAGTTCTGTTGTGTCAGTAACACCTGAGTTTCTATCTCTATCCTTGAGCATTTACAGGGAATACAGCCAAGTGCAAAAATATAGTTCAAGCATGAGGTTACTGTGTGTCCTGTGGTTCTGGTCGATAAGGTAACTCAAGGATGTGGTGGGGAGATATAGGAAAAGCTGTAAATTTTACTGTGTGTATGGGAGAGGGATATGTGCACATAGGGCAGGTGCCTGAGAGAATAGCAGAAGGCTCCAGGTTCCCTGGAGTTAGAGGCGACTGCGCCAGCCAGCGTAACTGCTGAGAACCAAGTTTGGGTCCTCCGAAAGGGCAATGCCTTCCTCCCAGCACGATGCAGGGGGGGGGGATAGTTGGTAGAATTAGTAACGGTCCTCCCAGCACGATGCAAGGGGGGAGGGGGTGTTGGTAGAATTAGTAACAGCGGGTTTTGATATTGGAGGTAGGGACATGGAGGGACAAGGGTTGCCTCACGGAATTGAAACTGAGTCATTAAACTTAAAAGCCAAAAATAATTTGGAATGACACAAATTTACCTTTTAACCAAAAGCACAGCAGATACATCTAGGTTAAGTAGAATATAGGAAATCGAGGGTAGGGAAAGTGGAAGTGTTAGCTTTTCTGTTGAGGTGATGTAAAGGGTTAGCTGAGGGTGCTCATGTTTGAAAGGGTGCCTCGAGCCAAGTATGGCGGTGCACACCGGCCATCCTAGCACATCCTAGCACTTCAGCGTGTCAGAAATAAGTCGTGCAACAGCTGTACCGAGTTTAGCTGGAAACTTCTGGCAGTCCGTATACCTCTTAGACCAAGTGCATACATTTGATGCCCAGGTTTTGTTGTTTAGGTTTTTTGGTGGTGGTGGTGGTTTTTTGAGACAGGGTTTCTCTGTATTGTTTTGGGAGCCTGCCCTGAACTCCGTCTGTAGACTAGGCTGCTCTCGAACTCAGAGATCCGCCTGCCTCTGCCTCCTGAGTGCTGGGATTAAAGGAGTGCGCCACCAACGCATTTTTTTTTTTTTAAGTCGATGCTGCAATGGCCAACAAACTCATGTGATGCAAGATAACATGATCAACTGCAGTGCATTTAGCAGTGGGGAGTAGTGTGACAGAAATAGTCATTAAGATGGTGTGAGTTTTCTATAGGTTATCAGGGTTCAGGTAGTAAATTAGCATTGAATTACAAGTGTCACACAGACCCACGCAAAAAATATTAGTTGGAAATAAATTACCATTTGCGTTGGCTTTAAAATATTAAGATTAGTGTAATACCGAGATCCGTCAATAGCATATCCAGGATCTAGTTCGAGTATGTACATTTATTACATGTACGAAACATGTAGGTGGGTTGCTAAATTTAGAAATTTGTACTTTGAGGAATTTTGGTCCTGTGTTCGTTGCAGTGAAAGTTAATGTGTGACATATTCCGGGCTTCTGGGTCTGTTGTACTGGATTGGGTTGGGTGGGTAACATGGGTGTCCACATGCGTCGTGGCCAGATTGTGCTGCAGACGTTGCTGTCCAGCTGCCGCGAAGGGTCCGAAGTCTAGAGAAAGCGCCCGGGTTGCAAGTGAGCGCGTCTGTGTGCTTTCTTCCCGGGAGTACTCCGCGCGCGCAGAGCTAACGGCCCTGCTAGCAAAGCCGACGGACGGACGGACGGCAGGACAAACGCGAACTCCGGTGTGGAACCCGCCCGCCCCGTCGCCGTCCGCCCCGGTCTGTGCGGGCGTCTGCGCGCAGAGAAGCAAGGGCGGGAGCGAGCCCGCGGGAGCGTGCGCAGTGTGGGCGCGCGCCTTTCCCGCCAGTTTCGGGCCGGGCGGGGGCGGGGCCTGGGAGGGGCGGGGCCGAGCCGGGCGGCAGTGGGCGGGGCCTGGGAGGGGCGGGGCCGGGAACTTTCCCCGCCGGCCGGCGCGACGTGTGCAGCCCGCGCCGCCGCCATCTTTGCGGCCGAGCCGGGGCCCCGCTGGGCCGGGCGAGCGGACGGACGGACGGATGCACGGACGCGGGCCCGAGGCCCCGGCGCGCCCGGGAACGAGCGAGCCTCGGGGTCCCCGCCCGCCGCCGCCCCCGGAGCCGCGAGGCCGGGGGAGGAGGAGGAGGAGGGCGGGGCGGGCGCGGGTGAAGATGGCGGCGGCCGTCACGTGGCGCCCCGCGCCCGCCTCCGCCAGGGAGCCCCGTGCGCCGGCCGCCCGCGCGCAGAGCAGCGGGAGCGGGAGCGGGAGCGGGACGGGGCCGCGGCCGGGGCGCTGCTCTCGGTTCCCGCGTCCCCCGGAGGCCGCGCGGGGCCGGGAGGGCGCGGCGGGCGGGCGGGCGGATGGGTCTGGGGCGGACGGACGGACGGACGGACACGCGGACGGACGGGCGGCCCGCGGCCCCGCACCACGGCCCTGGCTGAGGTAGTAGTTTGTGCTGTTGGTCGGGCTGTGACATTGCCCGCTGTGGAGATAACTGCGCAAGCTACTGCCTTGCTAGTGCTGGTGACGCTCAGCGCCGCCGCCCAGGACAATGGCCCGGGCCGCCTTTGTGTTCCGCGCCGTCCACGCCCGGGCCTGGGGGACCCGGAGCCCCGGAGCGGCTCCCAGGAGACGGAGGAGGAGGAGGACACGAGTGCGAGCCGCGGGCGCCAGCTTCGCGCCCCGCCGCCGCCGCCGCCGCCCCCTGCGCGCCGCTCAGCCGCCGCCGAGGTCCGCACGGTAAACGCCCGCGTCCCAAACTTTGAGTGTTCGCGTGCTCGCGTCTGCGTTATCCTAAGGACGCCCGCCGAGCTCAAGAGTTTGCTTTAAAAGGCTGTGAAGCCCGAAAAGGCAACGCCGAGTTTCCATTTGCAATTGTCCCTTAACTCCTTACTTAAAAAGAGGGTTGCGTTATAGCTCAGTGCGCCCTTTTTTTAATGTTTGAAGCAATGCAATAAATTCTTCTACCGTTTGCTGTGTTGTTTTGTTTTAGTTTAACTTTAGAGGCTCAAACAGCCATACGGGTTTGGGGGTTTGGGGGTGTGGGGGAGGGTTGGCCTTACATCTTCACGTTAATGCGGTTCTTTAGAGCTGCACTTTATTAGAGGAGCACAGATCAGAGCTGCGAGTATGGCTTCCGAGAGAGGCGAGTTTGGTGTGTAGCGACACGAGAGTTCAATTAGTGACCTCTATTAGGAAAATAGTCTTGTGGAGAGAGTAGTTTGGGGTAATTAATGATCACCACCCTGCAGTCGATGTGGACCATACTTCTATTCAAATCTATTTTCTCCGAGGGGTGGAGTATGACGGTAAGTTTAGTTCTCCTTTTCAAACTGGCCTGGCCTCACTCGCGCATAATGGTTGTTTTCACTCCATGTAGTAAATTTGCTGTAGCACTTGGGTGCTCTTTAAAGGCAGTTCTTTGCTGCGAAGAGAGACATGAGAGAATATTTAGGAAGCAGCTCCATCTCTTGTCCCTTTCCGTAGAGTTTGGTGCTTCTGTAACTCAAAGGTGATGTAACAGTGCCTCGTAAAGCTCAGTTTTAGAGCCTTGAAGATCAGCATAATATGACTTCACCAGGATGGAGCTGCCTCGTCATAGAAAGGTCAGCAAAGAACTGAGAATCTCAACGTCAGGCAAGCCTACAATAGTGACTTTAAAACTGGCTTTTCTTGACAGGGCAAAGTACGTTTAGGACTGTAACCTCTATCCCCAATGATGAAAGCCTGAAGCGTACCTTGGTAAATCCTGATTTGTGGGGGAATTCTAAACTACTACTGTTTTGTTTCCCAGAACTCTTCATTGGAGCAAACAAGCAGATAGATCGCGCAGCCCCCACACATGAGTCTCTGTACCCTCCAAAATAGTTAAGTTCTGTCGGTAACAGCAAGTTCAGTCCAAAACTGCCCTGCCCACAGAACATGCTCGCGTTGCTGGTCTGGAACTGCTTCCGTATGTCCTTTTGCTGCCTAAGGGAAGCAACTCCCATAGTTCCGCTCTGCTCTGTTGTGGGAAGCCGATCCGGCTGTTTTGCCTTTGAGTCTCCGTGCGGCAGTGATAGCTACCAGCTGACTGTTTCCACTGTGGACAGGTTTCCAGCAGGGTGCGTTCACCTAACAAAAGCTGCAGCTTTGCAGTCTCGTCCGTGGCATTTACTAATGCAATTAACTTTCCTGTTAAAGGTCTACTGTCAGGCGGTTAATGTGCCTTTCACAAAGCCATCGGCAGAAGGAGGAGACGGTGTTTTGACTGCCCTTCAATACTGAACCAGAGGAAGGATAGGCTGTCGTAATGAGATTTGAGTAAATGCCACCTCCGATTGGAAAGTAGAGGAATGCTAGCATTCAGGATGTACCATGTAGGAAAAACCAGGCATTTTAGAATAACCTTTTGGCTGATAGTGGAAACAGCTTTGTGTTATAGAGTACCCCCAAAGCATTCTTGCCAGAGACCTAAGAGCAGAAGACAGCTCTTCAGAGTATAGCCCGGATGCCAAGGCTGCCATTTTTAAAGTGTGCTTTCGTCCTCCTGTTTATTGTACTCACTCCCTGGATGAGAAACCAGACAGGGGAGGTTCTAGACAGTTTCTGCAGCCAATGGAGTGACCATCTTCAAAAAATGAATTACATCACGGAAATGATGTCCAGAAGGAGAACGTTACGGATTATCAGAATCTAGGAAGTCATTGGCATCACCACTAAGTAATCAAAAGATTGTCAAGTTGTACGATTAACAAGAATTCATGTTGTCGATCCCTCACGTAGGCATCCGGAGGAGTAAAGTGGTTATGAACCATGGGTCGCTGCCCCCAGGGAAAACTTGACAAGTGCGGTACTTAAGAGACAGAACACAGATAGGTATTGACACTAGTATGGTGAGAGCTACAGAGAGTCGTGTATCACTCAGATTAGTCATTGAGAGAGTTCTTGCGCCTCTCTATGGTACCAAAGCCTAGGGATAGCTGTAGTTAACTTCTTGGGGACTGTTGCCTGTATTGTACATATTGTATATTAACAATGTTCATGGTAGTTTTTAAAGTTGCTTCTCTAGTCAAACGTTTTCTGGAAGTGGACCCTGATTTGGGTGTCAGGTCCCTGACTTTACTGTTAATGAGGATGTAGTGCTGTGGAAGTCGGGGCATCTTAAGATGCCAGTGTTCACAAGGCAGTGTGGACCACTCGGACAAAGTTGCTCTAACGTTCTTTGTAATGGATGAAATTACTAACTGCTCCCTGGCATAACAAGGCCTGAGTAATTTGTTCACTTTGAAGATAACTTCCAATAACTTATCTAGATATTCAAAGGGTGCTGTTTTAATCTGCATATTTCAAAACTTGGAACAAGTCATAGGCACAGTAATAACACGTAACACGGGTATAATGCTGGCGCTAGGAAATGAAAATAGGATCATATTTTCTTTTTGATTTTGAGGCAGGGTTTATGTGTATCACTGGCTGTCCTGGAGCTCTCTGTAGACCAGGCTGGCCTAAAACTCAAGACTTTCCTCCTTTGCCTTCTGAATGCTGCGATTAATGTGCACCACCTGGCTAGTTATTTTTCTTTTGTTTTTAAACAAACTTACATACTATTAGATAAGACTGAGTGAATTATCAGAATAAAAATTCTAACTGCATTTCCGTTTGGTTTTGAGACAGGGTTTCACCAGGCTGGCCTTGAACCCACAGATCTGCCTGCCTCTGCCCTCCTGAGTGCTTGGATTAAAGTGCACCCATTTCACTTCAAGCAAGTAAACAACTACAGTCCCAAGTACATTCATTGTCTTCACTTAGTACCTAGTCTTTCTGGGCAGCAGGGAAGGATGGTATAATATTTCTATGCTATTGAGAACACATTGTTCTAAAATATTGTCTCTGGCCTACTTGTTTTTTTCAAGCCCAAGTACTACTTGGGTATCTTCTGAAGGGCTCTCCATCCAGAGTATGTTGGTATTGTGATTGTATTTGAGATGAAATCAGTTTATTTTGTTAACAATTGACCCTTGCTTTAAACGTTTGAACAGTCTCAACACTTGGGAAGTAGAGGCTGGCTGAGTAAAAGCTCAAGCTCTGTGCTGTAGAGTCCAGCTTGGATTACACATTCCACTTCAAAACGGTGCAAGCTTATCCCCAAGGTGAATGGCACCACGGGTATGTAAGTTCACAAGGGACCTTTAGGAGCTTTGAGGCATTGTCTTATGGAGAATTGCTACCCATATGGAACATCGGAAGGCCACACAGCCAGACACCATTCTCAGTTCTAAGCATCCAAGGAGGCAAAGGCACGCTGAGTAGTGTTGGGGGTTCAAGAAAGCATCGGAGGCTTCGGAAGTGTCAAGATTGTGTGAATGGTACCAGCAGTGGAGAGTTGATTAGGAGCCAGGAAAAGGTGTGTTGCCCGCATGTATGTCTGTGCACTGTATCTGTGCAGTGCCTGCAGAGACCAGGAGAGGGCATCAGATTTCTCCGGACTGGATTTAGAGCTGCTTGTAAGCTGTGAGGGTGCTGGGAACTGAACCCAAGTCCTCTGCTAAAGCAGCCACTCCACACAACCACTGTCCCATCTCTAGGCCCCCAAACGACCTAATTCCAAACATCCACAGCACTCATTAGTCTTTTCCCCCAGGATCTGAAAAGGCATTAGTCTTTTCCCCCAGGATCTGAAAAGGCTCAAGGTTCCAGGGGGTCTGTTCCTATTCCCTTGTGGCAGGAGTGTGAAGCAGCCACCGGCTACATTCCATGTCCCCAATGCTCCCCAAACATCACCAATGGGGTCCAAGTGTCAGAAACATGAGCCTGGGGGAGACACGTCTGGTTCAAAGCGCCATACTCCCTAACATCCACTATTGGGCCTCTGGAGGAGTTGACCTAGTTCCTAAACTGAGTATGACCTCTTCCCCAGTGGATACCGTGTTACACGGAATCTGAACAACTGTGTTCATGCGTAGGTGTTCTTGTTAATTCAGGCCATGGACAGGGTTCAAAAAAAAAAAATCAGAAGGAAATCATGGAACCCTGGGTCTTAAACTTAGTATGAAGGTTTTCTAAATGACCTAGGCCTTTTTTTTTTTGGCCCATCATTTTTGCCTTAACACTTTTTTCCTATGAGTTAAAATTGTTTTTATTTACTTCATATACATGGTTTGTGCACATTGACACCATTGAGATCTGAAGATGAAATACAGTTGAGGTAGGTGAAGTAGAAAGTTACATTAGGAGACAGGAGTTTTGAAGTGCTAAGAGAAAGATCTCTAGGTTCCTAGAAAGATTGTAGGCTGG
Organism: Cricetiscus sungorus; assembly: GCA_030556225.1. Lineage (NCBI taxonomy): Eukaryota > Metazoa > Chordata > Mammalia > Rodentia > Cricetidae > Cricetiscus > Cricetiscus sungorus. Next base: position 5,346,476 of record JANBXA010000616.1, read on the forward strand.
CTTCTTCCGAGACTTAGGGTGTAGGGGTAGAGAAAGTAGAAGACATCTATCTGGGCAATGGTGGCACACACCTTTAATCCCAGCACTCGGGAGGCAGAGGCAGGGGGATTGGAATTCGAGACCAGCCAAAGCTTACGTTGAGACTGTCTCACTAACAAGGCACCTTGGAGCTTTCTGTTCTATGAAACCTCTGACAGACTTAGAGCAGGGGTCAGTAAGTTCAGCAGAGCCAGGCAGCAAAGACCTGGGACTCTGGACGAAGCTTTCTACTTTCCCTGTCTTGTCACCTCCACATTTCTCCTTCGGGGTTTCACTTCTCATTTTAAAGCAAAGCGTTCTTAGCTTTTAGGCCATTCAAAAGCAGGCCGTCTCCCACAGTCAGTCTGGTCTGCAGAACACTGGCTAAGACCTACTTTAGAGTTCAGGGTTCCTGGTAGACCCTCAGTCGCCTCTCCCTTACCCTGCTTACTCTCCCCAAACACACACATTGACACACGTACACTACACATACGGTGACACACAGGGATACAAACACTACACACATCACATACACGACAGTGACACACAGTGCATAGAGACAAACTACTTCCTCTCAGTCTTGTGATCACACATGACTACCGGCCTCTGTTGGTGGGATGTGTGAAACGTTAGTTCATCTTTGTCTGTGGTTCCCAGCATCCCTCCCTGCACCTATGCTCTCCACCACCTCTTGGCCTAACCAAATGCTCCAGACACTTCCTGGTGTGTTACTGTCACACAGACTCTGACAAGTTACCTTGTTTCCCCCCCTCCAAAAAAAGGAAAAAAAGCACTCCCTGAAGAACTGGGTAACACATCAGAATAATGCTAGAGTGAGGATAAACTCTCGGGTTGGTGCTGAAGTACCTGAGTGTGGCCTGAAGCGAGGCCTCTGGGAGTTGGTACCCAAGCCATGCATCCCGTTCTTTGTCTTCCAACAGGAGCCCTGTCTGAGGGTTATTTGTAGTGCAGTAGGATACCCCGCTAGCCGCTGGCTCCTCTCCATGGTGGAGAGCCTCCAAGGAAACCTGAGTCTCGTTAGCCTCGTCAGCTCCGTGATCTGTGTGCTCCTCATCTGACTACAAATGAATGCCCATAGCCATGTGGAAAGAAATCCGGAAGGAAGCATTTTTGAAGAAAAGAGAGCCAAAACAGAAGAGCATGTTTACCTGAATTCTTACCTTGCAAAAATGAATGTGCACCGGAATTCTGTGAGTGCACATGCACACGCACACACACACACCCCTAGTGTTGTTAAGCATTGCTGTGTGACCTAGAAGTATATTAGATACTTACAGAGGTAAGATAAACAGAAGGCCTTTGTGCAGAAGGCCTGGTCCCCACAGCAGCTTAGCTGAACCCTGTGCAGGCCAGGGGAGACAGTGACCTGCCATACCTCAGGGAAGGATGTGTTGACATTAGACCTTCGTCTTACTGCCGTGACACATGCTCCTAGGCTTTAAGAACTACACCAAGTTCTCAGGAAAACTGAATTCCATCACACACCTCTCCCCATAAACTAAAAGCTGGCAAAGCCTTAAAAGAAGAGACTAACTTTAGGAATGATTTTATTACTGGTGAATCTAATTCACAAAAGGAACTTCCGAGAATACTTAGGCTATTGTTGGTTTGACTTGTTTTTAATTAGTTTGATTGAATGCTGAATCTGGGTTCAAAGACATCTCTGGAGAACGTGATGTAGAGGGGTTAAGTAATGGAAATCAGAGGTCCCAAGCTTTGCAGTAGTGTTGGCCGGTTTTCTGTGGCAAGCAGTGCGTGCGGCGCGCATGTGTGTCTTTTGTTCTAGATACTCAAGTACAAGATAAAGTGGGTAACAGGGAATCACTCAATCTTTTCCTCTGCTCCATTTAGATTGTCCATCTTTTTGTTTCTGCTTTGTCTCCTCATTTCTGAAACAGTCAGCTGCCTTTCTGTTGTGTTATACACTTGGTCAGAGGAGGCACGCATGTTCTGTGCCTGTGTAGCGGAGAGGACAACTCGTGGGGTCAAATTCAGATGACCAGGCTTGGTGACAAGTGCCTTGACCCATTGAACCATCTTGCCGGCCCTGTGGCTACCTTTTAGAAGAAAGGATAGGACACTGTAACAAGTCAGCTCAGATTTCCATCCTGCTGAGTCCATCTGGGGACTCCTGTCAATTCACAAATGGCGAGATTGACATCAATGCTGTTTAGGGCATTGGTGGCTCAGGTGGTCTTAAGTCTTCAACAAGGGAAATCCTACCTGTGCCATCACTACCGCTTAACTTACAGGCGTTGGGATGCTTGGCGAGTTACGACGTACACACAAGAGCAGACAAGCGTTTTAGCCTTGGGTGACCTAGGGGGTCCTGACCCTCTGACATTTAACAGTCATGTATTAGGTGACTTTACCCTTAGTGGTCTTGTTTGTAATATCTGCAATGAAAGGTAGCTCTGGGAACCTCAGGTAACATGTGTAATATGCCCAAGTTCTTACACAGGATGTGTTTTCTAGATGCATTTTTTCATATACCCATAAATTTCTCTCAATCTGTTTTGTTCTGTCTCTCCGCACAAGATGTTCAGCATACCGATTCTGAAATCGCATTTCTACTCTAAGAGTGGGGGTTTCTGTAGCCAGGGAAGTGGCCCTGCTTGCCAGTTTAAAGCAATAGTCAGGAGACGGCTCAGAAAGACAGTGAACAGGAATTATCTTGTCTGAAAGTTACTCTATAATTTTAATTCCATCATGCTTAGTTTTGATGTCAGCTTTGTAAAAGACAAAGCAGAAGCCAGCCAGCCGGAGTCATTTCTTGCTGGCTGAAGTCTAGCCAGCATGTGACATGAGTCTCCACACTTGCTTGGTAGCAGTGGCTGCAGTAACTGTGTGGCATCACTTTGAGTGGCTAAGAATCATTTAGCATGTTCTACAATTCATCTATGAAACTGAACAAGCCCCTAGGACTGTGGTGTATAAAGTGCTCCAGTTTCCACGGTCAGAATGCAGAGCCATTCTATAGGCTGATGAGCGGTGTGTGTGTGTGTGTGTCCGGGGGGAGGGGGTGTCAGGTGGTATGTGGACAGTATGCAGTAGCTCCTTTGGCTAAGACTGGTTTTTGCTGAGATGTATTCTTACTGTGCAATCTCTTACCCGCGTAGGCTGGGAAGATGGATAGGGGGAGGGGGGAGGTCTCTGCAAACACCAGGGTCAGCAGAGAAACGATCCATGACAGCCAAGACAGTCTGGTTGAGCACAACTCAGTATCTGTTCTTTGTTGGTTCAAACTTCTCGTCTGACCCTGGGCAGTTTCATTTTAGACACACTTAAGTACAGTGCAACTTGGGGAAAGACATTTTCTGGTGAGAATTATGGAAAATTTGCAAACTACATGTGAACTTTTCCACAGTTTTTATATCTTAAAGGCCTACGGGCAGTTCTGGTATTGTCTAGGTCTTCATAGAGGTCCCAAACTACAAGTTCATGTGACACCCCCCCCCCAAGAAATGATCCTATTGACCGAGAAACAATGCTCAAGGTAGAGGTCTGGGGAGGAAGAGCTTGGGTTAAACATCATAGTCTAGAGAATTCTAGCGCGGCCTGCCTGGGCCTACAGGCAGCACAGCTCTCCAGAATATCAACTCATCCACCCCAGCCTTCCTGGTGAAAAACAGGGAAACTTCTGCGAGACAACGCCAACATCCCTGGGGTTGAACAGGAGTATGGTTATAACCGTTACTTCCATTTCCAGCACACCCGTAAGAGGAGAAAACCGACATCCAGAGATCTTGGATTCCAAGGTTTCTAAACATCAGGTTTGGCCTCCGCTGCTGGGAGAAACACCATGACCAGAAGCACCTTGGCGTTGGAAGGGTTTTCTTCAGCTTATAGCTTCCTAGTCCACCATGGAGGGAAGTCAAGTCAGGAATCCGAGGTAGGAACGGAAGCAGACACCAGGGAGGGAGCTGGTTCCCCAAGTCTTGCTCAGCCGGCTTTCTTATACAACCCCTGAGTGGCGCCTCCCACGGTGGATGGGGTCCTCCTACACGAATCCTTCGTCGAGGAAGTGCTTGCAGAGGCTGGCCTACAAAGTCAACCTGACGGAGGCATTTTCTCAATTGTGGGTCTCTCCAGGTGGCTTTCACTTGCATCAAGACAAACAAAACTAACCAGCTCACTAGGACGGATGGACAGTCACACAGTATGTGTGGCCCATGGGGTACAACGAGTGCCTAGCGGTGTCCAAACCTTAAGTCCAGACGTTAGCTGGCATGGCAAAGGGAAATTAACTTTGTATGTGGAGTTTAAGGTGGGTTGGTACTTGATCCCCAGAACCCACACAGTAAGAGGATGGACCACTGTAAATTGTGGTCTCACTTCCATACATGGCCTGTGGGACACACAGATATATTCACACTAAGTAAGAGCAGTAAATTCACGCACACCCACACAAACACCGCACGTGGAATGAAGGTGGACGTTAAAACCCCTTCCTAAGAATTTTCTGGCTGCCACTCTTTACAGAGGACCCAGGTTGGGTTCGCCAGAGCCCTCAGAGCAGTCTGGACTGGTCTGTCAATCCCAGGACATCTGGCACCCTCGCCCTTCTGGGTTCCACAGGCACAAATCATGCATGCAAACACCCACACCCCGTAACTAGATGGCAGTTATTTAGGGTAGGTAGATGATACAGATGAAAGTTTGGATTCCAGATGATCTAGGGGATCCAGTATGAGCAGTGGAAGACAGGGCTGAAGACTCAGAGGAGATCGGATACCAAGGAGTCCAACTTCCGTTGCTGGTTAAGAGGAAATTAGCACGCAGTCCTACAGTTAGAGAAGGCTAGGAAGCAGATTCTAGCTTCACACATCAGGAAAATGCTTGATTTTCTATTTTTGACCTCTAACCTCCCCCACCCAAGAACTGTAAGAAAATACAGCTTATGTTGAATTCAAGTTTGTCACGTTCATTTACCCATTTTGCAGCAACAGCAATGGAAAGCTAATAAAGCATTTGATGAAAAGCTAAAATTGGTGAACTTAAAATTTCACCTACTCTTTCCCATTCATTCCAAGAGGTATTTTTAGCTGAAGCTACTGAGGACAGAGCTACCTGCATGTTTCAACGCTGCTCAGTCCATCCTGATCTTGGTCTTTTATCAGAGATACTCCTCAAACAGGACGGGGCTTCCTTCATTCTCTTCCGTCTTTAGTTTGCTTGCTAGAATTCCTCTTGGCCTGGTTAGCTTTAACTGTCAGCTTGACAGCCTAGATCAGGTCGGCCCTTGGGGATTTTTCGGGCTATTGTCTGGATCGGTACTTGGTGTGGGAGGGTTCATCCCAGTGTGGATAGCACCGTTCCCCAGACAGGAGATCCTGGAGTACTAAGATAGCCGAGTTTATATAAGCCTTCATGATAGCGGGCAAGCAGCATCCTCCATGGATTTCTATGGCTGCAAACTGAGTTCCTTAGTCAGAGGCCATGCTGCAGGCGGTAGAAAAGGCTCCCTTTAAGTTCCCGCCTCCACTCTCAATGATCATGGAGTGTGGGCCCTTGAAGTGCAAGCCAAATAAACCCCTCCCTTCCCTAAGCTGCTTTTGCAGCAACAGAAATGAACCAGATAACCCCGCTTCCTCATTTTCCCTCTTCCAACTTCCCCACTTTGCCTTCATTCCAGTTTCCCCCCCTCCTCTCCGAGACGAGCTAGCTTTAGCCGGAGTCAGTGCAAAGCAAACTCAAGCATTCCTCGCCGCTTTCTTCCTCACCACACCATTGCAGTCCCTAGGGCAGGGTTCCCAAGCGAAACTAATGAGCAGAGGTAAACGAGAAATGCGGGTCAGAAACAGGACAGAAAACATGAGCCTGTGGGGAGTGCCCACCACGATTTCCCTTAAGCAATTTCCTCCAGTGTTCTGAGCCTTCACAGACTTTTGAACGTTGGGGGCAGGGTCTGTGTTTTGGGGAGTACAATGGAAGGTTCTCTATTTGTGTAAGTAGTTGACACACTAAGACTTCTGGCAGGGTCTAGAACAGGGCCAAGTACCCTGCATGTATCAGCACTCTCGGTATCCAAGAGCTTTTCAAACTGATACCCACCTCTAGATAGATGTACATACATATACTATCTACACACATACATAGTCATATATACAAGACTTCCATTGTATAGTGGGCAGATGCAGACAGGTCGCGTGCATGCTGGACACATAAGCAGTGTATTGTGAGCACTGCCCTGGAAACTCTAGCTGGAAGACATGAGCAACAATTCTTCCTCCTGAAGGTTAGCCCATGTCCGTCTCTGAAGAGCATAAGGCTATCTCCCTTTGCAGTTGCATAGATACTTTCGGAGCAGGAGAAAAATACTCCAGTTTCAAGGTTTTCCTCAGTCCTCCACACGATCCAGGCATGCAGAATTGGCCTTGATACGAGTCCAACCTATGCTCCTCTAAGTTTAACCGGGTGACTTTGTATCTGAATGAACTACATCTTTTAAAAAGGGGTATCTGACTGCTGTAACAGGCCGTTGTGCTCTAGGCATCCCCTATGAGAACTGCCACGTTTCCTCATTACAAATGGACGGCAGGATTTGAAATAGCCAATTCTAATCCTATTATTGCCACAGCTGGTAAGTTGGTTCCCTTGGCTTTTCCTCCTGCCTTGCGGGAGAACTTTGGTTAGACAGCAACAACACTGGCAGACGCTTTCCCAGAGTTAGACGCTTGATAGTTAATTCTGTCTAAGAGCCCAGAGTTACCTGAAGGAGAGAAAGCTCTGGACATGGCCCTGAGGAGAGTTGAGGTGGAAAAGACCTACCATAACTGGACGGCATCATAGGGTGTGGGCCTGGGTTAGAGGACACATGGCAAGCAGGCCGACATCAGCATTAACACTGTGTCCTCAGCGTGGAGGCCACACAGCAGCAGCCTCTCCCCCTACTGCCACCAAGCCTTCCTCAGTGTGTACCCTCAAACTCAACCAAAATAAACGTTCCTCCTGTAGCAGCTTTTGCCAAGTATTTTGCCATGGCCACAGTAGCTTAAGCAGACACGTTTACAGCGCTGCCCACCCTGCCCCCTTTCAGAGTCATGGCACTGAAGGATAATTATGTCTGCGCCCATCCTGTTGACCCTGACCCATCATGACTTGCCTGTGCGGTCTCGTGTTTTTGTTCGGCTGTAGACTTGGTAGCCTTGATGCTGGGTGTGCTTGATGAATAAAAGCCATTGGTCTTAGAGTCTCTGTTGTCGCGACGAAACACCAAGATTAAAGTAACTTGGGGAGGAAAGGGTTTATTCGGCTTATGTGGCTCTGCCAAGCTTATCAAAAGGAAGCCAGGACAGGAACTCAAGCAGCGTGGGGACCTGGAGGCAGGAGCCATGGACAGGCACTGCTTACTAACTTTCTCCCCATGGCTTGCTCAGCCGGTTTCTTACAGAACCCAGGGCTACCAGCCCGGAGTGGTACCACCCACAATGCACTGGGCCTTCCTCCAATCACTAAGAAAATGCCTCATAAGTCTTGCCTACAGCCCGATTTTATGTAAGTATTCTCTCAGATGAGGCTTCTTCCCCTGTAACTGACTCCAGCTTGTGCCAAGGTGGCCAACTAACCGGCTAGGTATACCACTCCAGGGCTGAACAGCCTACAGTGTTTCTCAGTACTATCTACAGCAGACCTAGAATCTGCTGTAATTACAAGGTTACCAATACCCAGCCAAAGAAAGGAGCTAAAGAAAGCAAATTTTATTCATAGGAAACAAAGAGAGCAATTAGGGCATTATGAAATCTTAGACCCTTTTACATTGCTGGGCAGAGGCTGTCCAAGCTGCCATGTCCTTTCTGGAGCATCAAGAGAAAGTCTGAGTTGGAGTTTTAACAAGTCCCAAGATAGCACATATGGTGATGGGAAAAAGGGGGCCACAGTTTAAAGGAGGAAGACACGGTCTATACCAACGGGAGGTGATAGGTCTGTGAGTGGCTCTGTTCCACAATTGGGCAAAGGCCTAGAGATTGAAAAAAAGACAACATCGGATCCTTCTTGCAACAGGAATGCCAGATGCCCAATGCCGTTTATTGAGGGGAAGGAGTGGCTTATATGTGGACCCACAGCACAGTGGAAGACAGGGTCAAAGGGTATAAGCTTTCAGGCTCAGTTCCTGCCCAGCAGATGTGCGTTAGCAAGACAGGAGTACCAGTAACAACTCCTGGGGGCAGATAACAGGGGAGTACCAACTCCGGGGGTAAGATGTCCAGCCAACAGCTTCAGGCTTGCTCAAGCTACCTTGGGGGGTCCATGCAGGGCCCTATACTCTCCTAAATAAAGTGTCCCTGGAGAGGCCACTGGAGATGGACATAGACCCATCATCGAAAACGTAAGATTTGGCATGTCACAGAGACTTGACAAAGTAGTGGACTATCAAGTGAACATGACAAAAGGAAGGAACATAGCCGCCTTAGCGTTTCCATGGCCCTCTTACAAATGAAATTAATGAGGCTGGCTTACAGTTTGAGGTTTAGCCCATATGACAGTGGAGCATGGCAGTGTGTGGGCAGACACGGTGATGAAGGAACGGAGAGCTCTATTCCACAAGCAGCAACGGGGGACTGTCACACTAGGTGTAGCTTGAACATATGAGACCTCAAAAGCCCACCCCTATGGTGACATCATTCATTCAACGAGGCCACACCCAATAGTGCCATTCCCTATGGGCCAAGCACTCGAAACACAGCCATTTAAAGGGGCCAATTCCTATCTAGAGCGCCACAACAGCACGGAAACTGAAACGGAGAACAGTGGCTCAGGACCAGTTCTACAGTCCTGTTTCTGCTTAAGGAAGGGGGATTCAGGCTGGCGCACTATGGATGCGCCACGGTCATCTCATCCGCATGGCACAAGGCGGTTTCCCCTGTGTGTTGGTCATGCTGGCCACGATCAACATTCAGGGGCCCCGTTTCCTGGAGCATCCCTTGTTCGGCGAGATGGCTCTGGTATTGGTTACGACACCTGCCCTCAAGAGCCCGGTTATCTGGGGCTCAGGTGACGTTTACAATAACAGACAATGCGTGCCTTCCCCGTGGTTGTCCTTTTCCCGTCCAACTTTCCCTTTTGTCCACTCTTTCTGCTGCCGGAAGAGATTCCTTCTTGCCTTTTCCCTCCATCTACCGCTGAACTTCAAGCTTTGCTTCCCACACGGGACCAGCAGAACCTGCCACCACCCTGCACCCTTGTCAGAAGTTCCTCTCACCCCTTCACACCCCCGTGCAGCGTGGCCAGCAGGAGTCAGCGTTCACTCCCCATCACCATCCTTCTGTACACTTCCAACTGTACCGTTCCGATTTAGCATCACGCACGTAGGTACGACTTTCCTCAATCCTTAGACTTCACCTACCTATACATTCACTGCAGTCTTCGGGAGAGTTTCTGTAGCATTTGCAAGGTGGGTGGAGAACCCAGCAGCTGTCAGGCTCACCCAGAACTGTTATGACAGGCACAGTTTGTCACTCCGTCCTGCCCCCAGCAAGCCCCTGGGCTATCTGTCCTTGATACAGACACTGCAGGTCCTCTACAAAAAGGCTTTCCTATGGTTTGAGTGCAAAGCTGGTAGAAGGGCACTGACTACGACAGCCCAAAAAGGAAGGGGAACATCACATAAGAGACTGGGGTGTGGGCTGGGCGGTGGTGGCACACGCCTTTAATCCCAGCTCTCGGGAGGCAGAGGCAGGCAGATCTGAGTTCCAGGTCAGCCTGGTCTACAGAGCAAGTTCCAGGTCAGCTTCCAAAGCCACAGAGAAACCTGATCATACACACACACACAAAAAAAAAAAAAAAAAAAAAAAAAACCAAAGACAAAAACAAAAACAAACAAGACACAAAAGGCTGGTGCCAAGTTGTGGTCTTGGAAATGCAGGCTGAAATGGGCTCGAGCCCTCCCCCTGAGGAGAGTGTTCTTCCCAAGCGGGTAAGTAAACCTCACATCTTTCTAGGGAAAGTTAGAGCTGCCACAGATTCTGCCTGAGACTGTAAAGACAAAAGCTGTTTGGGACTGCTCTTTTAACAGCTGGGCAGGGGTTCTCCAGAGGGAGGAGAGGAGGCTAAGGGTACAATCAAGGAAAAAAAAACAAAACAAAACAAAACAAAACAAAAACACCCGTAGAGCATCCTGGGAGGGGCCACCCAGCGAGCAGAAGAATGCGGAGCTACTGAAGCTAGTCTCCTGCAGCGTCAGTTGCGCTGGATGCAGGGAAGCTGTTGCACAGCCACCAGCCCGTCTTTAGAGCAGAGCACCTCGAGAGGTCAAGTTGCGGTGCTGGGGAGACCGCGGTCCTCCATAATGCGATTTGTTTCTGTGCCCCACGTCCTGGTGGCCGAGGACGACTCGCGGTGAGATGAGGTGTTAGGGCTTTCCAAGTCCAGCCCCCTTTGAGACTCGAGCTTACCCAGCAGTCCTTAGCGTCCAGTGTGCTTAAGGAAACTCGGACCGGGTTTCTGTTACTCTTCCGATGTCGGGATGCATCCTTACAGGAAGTGGTTGACAGGTGAGACGCACAGAGTTGGGCAGCCTGGGACACCATCACCTTGGTCTCCTCCCCAACCCTCCCGGTCCTCTCCATCCTCCTCTCCATGCTCAAAGTTTCACCCCTGCGACCATGACCTGTTCTGTCTGTCAACCCCTCATCCTTCACGAACCAGTGCAGCCACAACACGTGGGGAAACCGTGCGGGCTCACACACGCATTTCTAAATGTTGCATTATCCAATTACTTCATGGGGCACACACGCTCAGGACATGGATGTTAAGACCTCGGTGCCCAGGGCGGATCCCGTGCCCAGTGATCCAAACAGGTCCCTTGTCCAACTCCACATCCATTTTTGTTGCTCTGCGAGTAACCTCTGAGCTTTCTGCCCCACCTGTCATGTCATCAGAAGGCTAAATGGGCCATCTTCACTTCCACTGGGACGTGTGATGACGCCAGTAGGCACTGACAGGCAGGCAGCCATCTCCCCACACTGAGCCAATTTCAACAGCAAGATTGCACTTTGCCCACCTTGATGAGTGGCAGGGCAATTACCGATGGCCTTCCAGACCCGTCTCAGCTTCTGCGACCTGGCGATGAATGAAACGCACAACCTCTGGCTCAATGACATTTAAGGCAACCACTCATCGGTTCCGGCAGCAGAAGAAATTGGAACTCAGATGCTCCCAGTCCGATATTCAGGTTAGAACTAAATAAGGATACACCGATTATTTGAGAATGTCTTTTCTTAGAGGCATTGTCTTTTAGAATTATTAAAAGGACACGAAGGCTGAACTGAATTCTAGATAGCAACCTAAAGCCCCTTGAAGAAATATACACCAGTGAAGTAAACAGTAAGGATTCCCCCACATAATTCAAGTGGGAACTGCGTAAGTAAATTATTCAACTGTTGATGTAATTATAGAGATATGTAACTTGTATGACAATAACACAGAGGGAGAGGAATGGGGGTTCATTATTGGAGCAAAGTTTCACACCGATGAAACTCTAATAATTAAAATTATAGTGCTTAAGATGTGATTGGTAACCCCTCTCCAGAACTACTGAGAGGATAATTCAAGCAAGAAAGGAATTTACATTTTGTTAAAAACTTTATAAGAAGGCAGTACAGAAATAGGAACAAGACCTAGAAGACAAATATTGAAATGGAAGCCCATTTATAGGAGAGGCGAGCCCAGGATCTGTGTACCAAGTAGGTACTCTAGAACCAAGTCAAATCCAAAGCACTCAGGATAATCCTACCTCCTCAGTAACTACATTAAACTTACCTAGACTAAACATTCCAACAGAACGGCAGAGATTGGTCCAGCACTTGTTTCTTTTGTCTCCTGGCACCCACATGGAAGTTCAAACAAACTGCAGTTTCAGGAGATGTGATGCCCTCTGACTCTGAAATGGCCATCTTATTTCAGGTCAACTGAGCCCATAAAGACAGATGTCAAAAGCCTAACACTGACGACACTGGCCCAATGACTCTCCACTCCAATACTTCAGGTTCCAGATAACTAGAGCTGGGCAGCCAGTGAAAAGATTTTCCTTGTACAATTCCTTTTATCACAGCCCAGTGCTCAAGACTGTAGGAGCTGTTTTAAGCACACGTCAGGAGAATTTATATATAATTTCATTCAGTTTTTTTAGACATCCGAGATTTGACCCCTTTCAGCCACTGGTGAGCTAAATCCTACCTGGCTCCTCAGTTTGACGAATATTCATAGAAGGTAAAGGCACGACAGGTAACACCTTTGGGTTTGCCCCCCGTTCATTCTGCTCAGGCCGAGGCCTCCTAACTGAACCTGGCACTCATACAGTTTGTGGGACAGAGCTGCAGGCATAGGGGTCTGGCTAAAGTTACCAAGAATCTTCTATAGGAGAACCACTTAAGCTCAGGAGTTTGAGGCCAGCCTGAACAATGCACCATGAATAGATTATATAATATATACATCTCCATCCCCCTCCCTGAGAGAGGTGGAAATTCATTTCTTTTAATAGAAAATACCAACCGGGGACAAAACATTTGAACACGAGCCTATGGGGGCCATTCTTATTCTAGGCACATTCCACATTCCATTCCCTGGAGCCCACAGGCTTGTAGCCTACATCAAAATGCTTTCAAGTCCAACTTCAAAAGTCTCACTACCTTTCATAGTCAACGGTTTAAGTCCAGAGTCTGAGACTCGGGCAATCTCTGAAATTTAACCTCTAGTGATACACCTCCTGTAAAAACCAAAAGAGCAAATTACATGCTTCTGGTGTACACAGCCACAGAATCTACATTGTCATTTCAACGTGGAAGAAAAGGTGGGCAATAGTGTGAGAAAAATAGCAAGACGGGAACCCAGCAGGGTAAACTCCAAATCCTGTCACTTCATGCCCAAAGCCATACGAGTTAGATGGCTTCCATGCTGGCTTTTCTGCGTCAACACACTTCTCTAGGGCTGGTTCTTGAGTAGCTCTCCATGGCAGGCATTCATGGTTCTGGGACCTCTAACATCTTGGGGTCATGGCCTCCATACAGGAACTTCCCTACCACACTCCATAACCAGAGAGAAAGAGCCCACAACCCATGTATTCCCAGTATCCCGCAGGACTCTGAACGGTAGGATGCTTTGGGCTAATGCATCCTAGTACTCTGCTACCAGCTTGGGATGAACCCTGGTACCCCTGAATCTCATTTGTAGCATCTTTTGACTTGCTGCTGCTTTTGAGAAGCACAAGCGATGAACTTCTATTCTGGAGAGGACCGGTCTCCATCTGTTGCATCACAAGCCTGGGCTCCCAACACTGAACTCTTTCCCTTTCAAACTGCACAGGTCACGTCTCTTTCTGCTCCCTTTGTTGCATTTTTAGACCTGTGTAATACATGTGACTACTAACAGCCACAGAACAGATGTCAGACTGTCTCAAAAAAGTTCCTCCATCAAAAAGTTAGTCCATTTTCTTTTTAAATGTAGCCTCAGGGAACCCTCAGGACGGGGGCAGAGAAAGCAGCCACACCCTTGCCAGAAGTTCAAGAATTGGCCCTTGGCCAAGTTGTTAAGCTAACCGTGCTCAGAAGATCAGCAGAGGACTATCCACTGGAGAGGCACAATAGCTGGGCAGCTCTCTGCAGAACTATCCTAGAGATGGGTTACCAGCTGGCCTCTGGCATTCGAAAACAGTGCTGTTTCTTGGGGCTTGTTTTATTTGATCTTTGTGTGTATAGCTCTGATGGGAGGGCATTTCTCAAAAATAACCCACAATGGCCATTTACCACCATAGCCTCCGGAGAAAGTCAATGATACAGAGTCTGGTAAAAACCAAACCAAACCCGGAGAAAGGAGGAACCTGTGGGTGAGATACTCATCCTCAGCTTTGAAGAAAGACATGTTACTGGAGTTTGACGTGTACCAGACAATGTGGCTACCAGCAAAAGCCAGAGAAGGGAGGCTCAGCAGAACATGTCTGGCTCATCTCCAGGCTCTACATTACCAGGGAGGGAAGGTTAAGCCACAACTGTATGTTGCTAACTACAGCATTGGAGGTGTCCCAAATGTGATGGACACTTCACACTCCATGAATCCAGTTAATTAGCTGCAGGGTTCATGGAGGGACCCACACCTACTTGATCTGGTAAAAACAACTAGAGAGAAAGGACTCACCACACAGACTCTCGGTAAGACTAGCAAACTTTATCAGAAATCATGGAAACAAAGATGAAATATTAAAAATTCAAAGAGGGGAAAAAATCGGTTTACCAATAATTCTACATTTAGCAAAACTCTTCGAAAATGGAGAAGCTGAGCATGGAGGCTGAGGCAGGAAGATCACAAGTCAAGACAAGCCTGGGCGACTTCGTGAAACCTCGAAGGAAAAATAAAGACATTCTCAAACACTTGGTGTACCGTTTTCTTAGAGATTTCTTAGAATCATTAAAAGGACACGAAGGCTGAACTGAATTCTAGATAGCAACCTAAAGCCCCTTGAAGAAATATACACCAGTAAACAGTAAGGATTCCCCCACATAATTCAAGTGGGAACTGCGTAAGTAAATTATTCAACTGTTGATGTAATTATAGAGATATGTAACTTGTATGACAATAACACAGAGGGAGAGGAATGGGGGTTCATTATTGGAGCAAAGTTTCACACCGATGAAACTCTAATAATTAAAATTATAGTGCTTAAGATGTGATTGGTAACCCCTCTCCAGAACTACTGAGAGGATAATTCAAGCAAGAAAGGAATTTACATTTTGTTAAAAACTTTATAAGAAGGCAGTACAGAAATAGGAACAAGACCTAGAAGACAAATATTGAAATGGAAGCCCATTTATAGGAGAGGCGAGCCCAGGATCTGTGTACCAAGTAGGTACTCTAGAACCAAGTCAAATCCAAAGCACTCAGGATAATCCTACCTCCTCAGTAACTACATTAAACTTACCTAGACTAAACATTCCAGCAGAACGGCAGAGATTGGTCCAGCACTTGTTTCTTTTGTCTCCTGGCACCCACATGGAAGTTCAAACAAACTGCAGTTTCAGGAGATGTGATGTCCTCTGACTGAGGGCACCACACACACACAGGCAAATCGTTAACACTTTAAGACAGAAATTGGCATCATGAATTAAAGAGGAAAAACCCACTATAATTGGAGTTCCCTTGTAAGGCATACTTAGAATAAGAAGCTGGAAGTAAGAACGGGTTCATAGGTACTTGAGAACAAGGAGATACGAGCATGAGTGGCTTGTACAGACAGGGCCTTGTACAGAAATAGCCTTTAGACAAAAACATGTTACTGGAAACATGACATTTTATAGGGACCCAGAGATAAGTCCACAAGGAAAATTATAAACATAGGTGTATGTTTATTTAAATTTGAAACAAGCTTGTTTTTATACAAGCTTGTTTTTATACATCAATCCCAGTTCCCTCATCACCCCCATCCCTTCCCCTTTCTGCTCCCCAGGGAGGGCCAGGCCTTCCATTGGGAGTCTTCAAAGTCTGTCGTATTATTTGGTGCAGGGCCTAGGCCCTCCCCCATGTGTCTAGGCTGAGAGAGTATCCCTCTATGTGGAACGGGCTCCCAAAATCCATTCCTGTACTAGGGATAAATACTGATCCACTACCAGAGGCCCCATAGTCTGCCCAGGCCTCCTAACATCACATTCAGGGATGGTGGCTTCCCAGCTATCAGTCTCAGTCTGGGGTCCATGAGCTCCCCCTCCCCTTGTTCAGGTCAGCGGTTTCTCCAGCCTGGCCTTGACCCCTTTGCTCATCACTCCTCCCTGTCTAACAGGATTCCAGGAATTCGGCTCAGTGTTTAGCTGTGGGTGTCTGCTTCTGCTTCCATCACTTACTGGATGAAGGCTCTAGGATGGCACATAAGTTCGTCATCAATCTCATTATCGGGGATTGTTAGTTGGGGTCATCCTTGTAGGTCTTTGGACATTTCTCTAGTGTCAGATTTCTCCTTAACTCTATGACGACATCTCTTTTCTTTAGCTCCTTTATTCTTTCCCTGTCTCGATCTTCCTGTTCCTGCATGCCCACATCTTTGCTCCTCTTCTCTCCTTCATTGCTCATGCCTTTAATCCCAGCACTTGGGAGGCAGAGGCAGGCAGATCCGAGTTCAAGACTAGCCTGGTCTACAAGAGCTAGTTCTAGGACAGCTACCAAAGTCTCAGAAAACCAAAAACTGCCCCCCAACAGAAAAAAGCACAAAAACAAGAACATGTATACTTAAGAGGGCCCAAAATCCAAAATACATAAAACACATAATACATTACTGGAAAGCCAAGGTAAGTAGTCAATTGAGGTATTTAACATCCCACTTTCAGTCATGGATAAAACAAGCAGGTATGAAGTTCACAAAAGGCACAGAAAGCTTTCAATAGGCCAAGCCAAACCTAACAAGTCTACAGAAGACTTCAGAGTAGAATACATATCCCTTTCCAATGAGGCACAGGGCCTTAGGACAGCTCAAACAGCAGGCCATTAAATAGCCCCCAGCTTCAAGGGAGGAAACCACGGACAGTATTGTTCTCCAACTACAAGCACACACGGATTTGTAGGAGGCAGTTAACTCTAACTAGAAAGGAAATTTTAAAAATCCATGAATCCAGCATACCACACAAGGCATGCTGAGTAGCAAGGACATGCATGCTTTTTGATTTATAGCTGAAATGTGGTGAACAAAGAGTTACCTTATTCACTCTTAAGTTAGAAACATTTAGAAAGGCCTGGTAGATGTGTTAGTGTTGAAGAAATGATGTAAAATAAATCTGGGGCAGTCTTAGCCTGTTTAGAAGTTGCCTTATTTATAACTCAAGGTAAGATTACGGATCTGCCTGGCTTTTCCTCCGAATTAGATTCAATGCTCATTAATGACTTTCTTCGTTTTATTTCAGATGAAAATCAGAACTTCACAACAGCCTTTGAGTAGTGACGGCTCATCTACTTGTAACAGTCCAAATGGCCAACCCAAATCCTAAGTTATGCATAAGCCCATTACAGAAGTAGTTTGCTAGCCCATAGCCTAGTAGCTAAGTAATCCTTGGGTGTGCCTGGCAGATGGCGTTCCAGAAGGACACGAGAAACGTGTGTTCATTTCCGGTTTGCGTAAGTCTTCAGCATGGCCAGCAGTATTGCTGTGTCTGTAAACTCAGCCAACCCTCTCCTCTCACACTGAATTCCCAGAGAAAGTGTAATTGTTTCTTCCATGAGAAGTAGGTCTATCTCCATTGTAGCTTAATAGGCAACATTAATGAAAACGCTCATTTCTTTTCAAGCAGGGAGCCAACCACACTGGTAATTTTTTGTTTGTTGTTTTTAGGTCAGGGTTTCTCCATGAATCCCTGGCTATCCTGGAACTCATTCTGTATACCAGAGAACTCGGATATTCGTCTGCCTCAGCCTCCTGAGTGCTGGGATTAAAGGCATGCACCATCACCACCCAGCAATTCTTTGTCCAGATGTTCTGAATTGTGTTTTAAGGTTTATAGAAGAATGGGGAAACTTGTTTATTGTCTTTCCCAATCTGGAATATGAGTGCAGATTTCACAATTCAAGATTTCTCCCTTTTCCCCTTGCTGACCAGACACTGGAAGTGATAGCTGACTCACAGGAAATCGTTAAGATCAACGATGACCGCTCCCACAATTCTCTGCTTTAAAGTCAGATTCATGGTCACTAAGGACGCGGTTTTCCTGGATGCGCATGGCCACATGGTGACTTGGTTCGCGGCGTTTCACAGCTGTGGCTTTGTTTCTCCCACATTCAAGGCCATTGCTGTCCCACTCAACTCCCAGAGGAGCTGACCCTCCTTCACTACAGTGACTCAATGTGCAAGTATGAAACTGGAAGACAGAAGTCAAAGCTTGTTTCCACATCCTTCTAAGGAAGTGCTGACATCTGGGTCTGTTCTCAGCCTCCCAAAACCTGGTCTTGGACCCCGTGGTCCAGCTAACTGATCAGACCCAGACCCTGGGAGACTGTCAAAGGACACCCTGTCCCCATCTTTTGCTCAGTCTCATCTTTTAGGTAGTGTAATTAGAATCAATAAAGCAAGAGAGGCCACTGGCTGGGAAATCTTGTCAGAAAACTCAGGGTTACGGAGCAATCAGCCATCTTGAGGCTCCAATGACAGGAAAAAAAGCAAACACCTAGGAAGTGCAACTCTTGTCACTTAGTTGAAGGAACATAACACATTTGAAGTACTCTGTAGATTTTTAAACAGTACAACGAAAACTTTTGATCTTCATGAAACTACAGGCGTTAAAAGTTGCTTTACAAGTTAACACAAACCAAGCACTCAGGAACCAAGGGACCACTTGCCAAGTCCAGTGGTTGTAAAGAACATGTAAGCGTGTGGTCACAGCCAGAAGTGCCCTCTGGTTCCCTCCTGGGCCTGGTGCTCTGCAGCGGCTGCCACTCCCCTGGGTTACCAGTGCTCAGTGCAGAGGCAGGAAGTGGGACATCAAACTCTGGATTCCAGCTTGGGTCCTAGGCCGTCTCCATCACCGACAAATGGGCTCCTCCATTTCTCCACATGGAGGCTGCTCACCAAGTTACCAGGGCATTTTCCTCAGTCATTCTTTTTCCTGTTCCTTGTCCCTCCAGCACTGCTGAGGGTCAAATCTCAAGGGCGGTGGTGCACACCTTTAGTCTGCAGAGATGGGCCGACACAGTTCAGGGCCAGCCTGGTGTACATGGCAAGTAACACCTTGTCTTTGTGGCTGTTTAACCCTGCTCTTCCTGAATGGAAACCTATATAACCCAGGTTTTCTCACAGCCCAGGCACAGAGGAAAGAGGCCTATGACCTCAGCACAGCAGAAGGACCAGAGTTGTCATTCTCCATTACATAGCAAGTTCAAGGCCAGCCTTGGCTCTACCAGCCCATCTCAAAAAGCCAGAACAAAAACTTGTGAATCAATAGGTTTTTTTCACACAGATTCATCTTCTATAGTTTTGTTGCCTGCAATTAACTATGGCCTGAAAATATTAAATGTGAAGTTACAAGACTAGGCAATTCATAACTTGTATTAATTGTATTTTATTTTGCTGTCTTTGTGGATGTGTCCTTGTGACATGCTTGGGAATGTAGGCACACATGTGTGTCACAATGTAGGCTCAGATGACTTCTGGTGCTCTGCTATGTACGGCCTTCAAGCTCTGGGGAGTCTCCTCACTCAGCCTCTCACTTCTCTACAGGAGTTGCTGTGTTTTATATGGATTGAGAATTTGAATCCAGGTCCTCATGCTTCTTGTGGCGAGCATTTTTTTTTTTTTAACCACACAAACTCAACTCTCCAGCTGTCACCTCCCCTCCCCCTTTGGGACTGGGTCTTGCCATCTAGTTCAAACTGGTCTAGAACTTTCAATTTTTCCCCGTCTCAGCCTCGTAAGTACCAGATTTGGTACTTAGTGCAGTCACATTCACCACCCCAATTTGGTTCCTAAACTATTTCAGAAATATGTACATATGAGGAAAAGAATGGATTACACACAGTTCAGCAATACATGTTTTAGGACATCTGAGGAGATCTTGGTTAAGCATCCTCAGATTAACATCTTGTTAATACCCGTTGTTGCTTTTTAAGTTGATTCTAAAAATGAAGCATTCTTTGATGTTTTACTCCACGCTTGTCAAAGTTAAAGATCCAGCTTACAGCTTTTTATTAAGAGAGTTTTATGTAGCCCAGGCTAGTCTTAAACTTTCTATGTAGTGGAGGTTCACCTTTCACTCCCCCTTCCTGGGGGCTGGAGTTACAGGCATGGACCACTCTGCTGCCTGGATTTAGGTCTGTGAGCGCTCAGAATGCTTTGATGAGTAGTGTGTCTTAATTCATACCACTTTCAGCTCAGACTACCTCTCCGGGCACTCAGCCACAAATGAAGACATCTGTATCCCAATCTACCCCACCCCCAAGGGGCCAACACAGAAGAGGGAGCAGAAAGGTTGGAAGCACCAGGGGTCAGGGAGGACCAAACAGTTTTCTGGACGTGACCAGAAGCCTGCACTCAATGCTCAGTGGCTTGGTTGCTTGGAGAAGGGCAAGCAGTCAACATTCCAGCGTGGAGGAGGAAGGGGTTCCCAAGCACCTGACCCAACTGAGGTGTTACATGGTTAGTGGTGGCTTCTGGGGTCAGGGAGAGTCCATTGTAAGGGTGTGGTCTCCCTGGCCAACTGGTCAACCATGCTCCAGCGGAGGGCCCAGGCTCAGGACTAAGTGTGCAGCCCAGACTGAATTTTAAAAAAAGAGGGTGCGGGGGGGGTGGGGTTCAGTGGTTGAAAGCCCTGGCTGCTCTTTCAGAAGACCTGAAGATTTAATTCCCAGCAACCACGTGGTGGCTCACAACTGTAATGAGGTGTGGTGCTCTCTGGTGAGTAGACCTACAGGGTTCTGCCTGCATGTAGTAAACTTCAAAGGGGGGAAATGTAAATTAAAAGGCAAAGGTACGTGTGGATAGAGGGTAGGGATAGACCTCAGAGTTGGAAGAATTGGGGTCAATGTCATTGAATACGCTGTAGCAATATTAAGCTGGAAAAAATTTACTCTTGGGAATTTTGTGTTTTGGGGTTTTTTTTGAGTCCGGGCTTCTCTGTGTGGCCCTGGCTGTCCTGGAACTCACTCTGTAGACCAGGCTGGCCTCAAACTCAGATCCGCCTACCTCTGCCTCTCCAGTGCTGGGATTAAAGGTGCCCACCAATGCCTGGCTGGGAATCATTTTTCCTTCTGAAATTTTTAGTGTTGATAGAGTGTGTGTGTGTGTGTGTGTATAAAACATGGTGACTAGGTTTTGAGTCTGCTCACAGATGACAACCTCACACTAACCCATGACACATTACCACTACCTGACAAGAAAGAAACTGCATGGCGACTTTAAACATGAGACAAAAACACATTGCTGAAGATGTCCTTTCCTATATACATATTTATATATACATATATAGTACTTTATTTAAAACGTCATTGAGCATATACAGTTCTTGAGCTTTTCCAGGGGACATTGCACCTAAGTTTCAAAACACACAAAATAGATCCCCTTTAAACAGTTCATTTGGGGTTTTACAAAAGTCAATGTTTCACAATCACAAAGCAGAAAGGTACAAGGTCCTGAAACCATTCCCAGGCAGATTCCTCAAGCCACTGTACTCGGAGTAGTTACCATGACATACAATCATTCTTACAAAAATGATCCTTGTAGGGGCTTCCCTGGGTTTCCAGACAAAGAAAGTTAGAGGCCAAACAAATGAAAGGGAAACTGTGGGACCCCCTAAAAACACATGGAGTACTCAGCCAATGAGGGGAAGAGTAGAGGACACGGCCTCTCCATCTTCAGCACATTCCAGTTGAGAATACGTACACAGCCTTCTTTCGTCACCATCTATTTGGTTGCTACATGAACACAACTTCAGAGACACACGAGAAAAATTAGAGCTATTTACACAGATAACATGGGGAATTAGAGCAGTACACGCCCCTGGACAGCATTCACATCTGACATAACGGCCACAGGGCTCCAGAAGAGGCCAGTAAGCCAGGCAGCTCATGTAGTGTCCTCTCAAAGTTCCAGTGCACACATATGCCACATAGTACCCAAAGTTTGCTCAGAGAGGCTGTGGTCCACGGGCCCTCACAATGATCACCAGCTCCAAACAGTCTGTCCTGTGGCTAAAGGCCACTCTACTGTTCCATTAGCTCTGGCGGGCTTTAGGTCAGTCTATTCCTTGCATAGACGATTACATTGCTTTTTCCAGCTGACCCCGGAGCACTAACTCACTGAAGTTTGAATCTCATTGCACAACACACCCTGAAAACCAGATCCTGCCTCATTTAAGGGGTGACACCTTTAAAACCAGCACATGCAGAAGCACCCACCACTTGTCCCCTCACAAACACAGACAGGCTGATGAAGGAGGCGAGGGAGAGGAGTGAAAGGAAGAGTTGGGATTTTAAAGACAGACATGTTCCCAAAGGGGTTCTAAACTAGCGGCCTTGGGGTGCTGAATTCCCCCACCCAAATGGCCGAGGTCTGGAGTGAAATTTGGCTGGAGGGGCGCCTCCTTGCTCAGTATCCATCTGTCTAATTCCCCTCAAGAAAGGGACTTGCAGAGAAGTGTACTGGGAAGACACGCTGACTTCACAAAGCCCCATGGTAAGACGCTAGGAATTTTAAAAATCCAACGCTCCAAATCCTCCAGAGTTGAGTACTGTGGGAATAATTCGAGGAGCCAGCTTGTTCCAGTTAGACAGCTGCATATTTGGCCTAGCCCAATTGTCACCACTCCCTTCCTGCTCCAGGACAATCATGGGTCTACACAACCCCAGCAGGCCCTTTTTCCCTGTCTTTGGCTGCTGACATGGTGTTGTAAGAACAATGCTTTTAGTTACAACCTAGTAAAAAACACTTCAGAGTCCACACTTTTTGGGAGGCACCATGAGACGAAGAACAGCGGCCAGTCGGCTGAGCCAAGAGATTTAGGCTTGAAAGAGCCTTTCATTAAAGGAAGTAGCCACACAACCCCCTAGACACCCATAAGGACTCGACTAGCTAATCAAATGCTTTCCATCACACATGGCTTCCTCTGGGGCAGGTAGGGCATTTGGGTCAGTCACATGTGATTTCTAAACACAGAGATAGCTTGCAGAATCCCAGTGTGGCGTCTTTTGACCTTTCCAGGAATTGTCCTGGGGCTATAGACAGTTATTGTTCTGGGACAGGGTGAGACTTGGAGCCTGGTGAACCGAGACCCAAACACAGTGCTGAGCAGGTATGTCATTTCGTTAACAAATCGTTTCCCCACGTTTGACTTATCCACCTCATTTGTAGTCTTTCCTGCCCACAGATAGGGCTTTAGCCTGCAACTAACATCTTTCCACCCACAGCATCTCCTGAACAGAACTCCGACATGTTGCCAACGAAGACCAGGACCCTACCTTTTAGGACTAGTTTGAATTTGGATTTTCCAGGTTTTAGGATTAGTTTGATTTGGATTTTCCAGGATTTTCCAGGTTTGTTTTGTTTTCCTTAGGCGTACCTTGGCAGTAAGTGAATTGGGACAGTGCTGTCAACACCTGTAAGATATTTACACTTGAAGTTCTGACTCCGGTGGGGGGGGGGTTGAGACCCAAGGAAGAGATCAGAAAAGCAACAACATGAGACGTACTGGGAACATGGGGTGATTCCAAAGGTGGCCGCTCAGACCCTCCACAGAATTCGAGACTTTCCCATTTCCTGCTCGTACATGGCTTTGAAGACCTGAGCAGATGTGGGAAGAGACCATGCTCCTGGAACATGCCTCAACAGTTTTCCACAGCATCATATTCTGCCAGGGAAGCAAAGCGTTGCCGCAAACCACTGCCCACAGACGTCTGGGGTGGTAAAGACTTCCTGAAGGAGGAGGTGCATACACAGCCAGATGAAGATGCTCCGGCCATGGTAGCTACCTGGTTCCCAGGCACACACAGGGTCACCTGCTGGACGGGTAGTGGTTCTACACAGTGGGGTGACTATTCCTGAGGAAGGCACCAGGCCTTTAAGAAAGATCTACCATTCTAGAATGCGGATGACTTATTAGCCTGGAGGATATATGCTCCTCTGCTCTCCTCTGGGAAGGAATTCTCTTAAAGACACATAAGACTCTGAATTGCCTCTCAAACATTTTAGGGAAATTCTACCTTTTTTTCTCCTGGGTTGGTAGAAGGTGTGAGTCACATGAAGTTCCTGACATCCAAGAAGGCTATAGGAACAGGGCTAAGCCATCAGATGTTAATCCGAGGGCCCCTGGGCTGAGCAGCAGTCTGCCCAAGAGAGACAGGTGGTTTTTAAGCTGGACTTTGCCCGCTTTCCCTTCCAGTAAGGAAGGAGGAGGCAGATATGACCCCATGTGCGTGCTATGCTCATGGGGCATACTCAGCGACGGGGGTGATGCAGTGGGAAAAGGGTCTCGGCTCTTGGGGTAGGCAGCACACACATGACTAGCCCCCATTCAAATTCACTTTTATTCAAGTATCATCCCATCTACCCTTGACCATTGACAGGGAGGAGAAGACAAATCTTAGTAGGACTCGACACTTCCCATGGGGGTTGGGAGACAGCCAGGGAGTGGAAGCCCTCAATCCCATGTTCTTCCTACGCTGGTGTTGGATTGCTGCTCCCTAAGCATCCTCAGGATACACTAGGTGTGAGAGCACCCACCCAGTTCACAAAGGAAAAACTGACCTCACAGCAAAATCTTGAGATGTGCAGGGGGACCTTCATCTCAGATAATGGGGGGTGGGGGGGTGGGGGGGAGGGACTGGGGCCAATGAGTCAGCCACAGTTTGAAGCGAACACAACTCAGGGTTACCCTTATCCAACAAACTCACACGGGGCATTGCCCTGGACAACTGCACACGTGTACAGACCAGAACACGGGACAAACCACATTGGGCTGGACTGATGAGCAAACTGTCCAGCAATGAGTTGGAAAGTCCCAGTGGGGACAAGATTCAAGGAATGTCAAAGAGGAAAAAAAAAAATCTGCCTCACACCCCATCATTACCGGAGAAAAGAATCCACAGAGAAACAGGCGGGAGATGAAGAGAAGGAGACACGGCAAGGCAGAACTCCCTCCAATAGCCGGAGCTTACAAGATGGGTGGCTCACTCAGAGCCGGGCCCCCAACTGTTCAATGCTGCTCTTCACCTGGACAGAAGCTGGCAGCTCGTCAGCTGAGGGGTCTTCCGCCCGTTACACCTGAAATGGCTGCTCCCGCTATTCTAGATAAGTAAATTTATGCCTGTGCCCCAAATAGGCAGTTCGCCACTTGAGCCCTACAATAGAAACCAGGAGAAATCTAACAGCCCTTTAACAGGCTGCATTTTGCTCTTACGCGGTGTTCAGACCCAGCACTAAAGGAATGGGAACCTAAGGGGTCACCTCAAAGCAAAGCCAGAGAGGCCTTTGGCAGCACACTCCCCATCGGGCCCGGAGGAAGTTGCATCACCTGGAATCCAGCCCAGGCACTCCCCAGTTTCGTCCTCCTTAGAGGCACCCCACTTTCTGTCCTCCCCATGCCCTGGGTCACTCATGACAGTTTGTTCCCATGTATTAAAGGAATGACGTATACAGAGATGTCATCTCCTGAGCCCAGCCGGTCATTGGATATCCGCCATCCTCTGTCCTTCAGGACGCCTCGGGCCCGCATCACCAGGTCCTGAGCTGCCAGTGTGTACCT
Source organism: Cricetiscus sungorus (assembly GCA_030556225.1). Taxonomy (NCBI): domain Eukaryota; kingdom Metazoa; phylum Chordata; class Mammalia; order Rodentia; family Cricetidae; genus Cricetiscus; species Cricetiscus sungorus. The sequence goes on from JANBXA010000616.1 coordinate 5,371,708, forward strand.
GTGCCAGGGGGAAGCAGATTAAGACAGTCAGGTAGACAAGGCCTTGGGGGCTGGGAAGGAGGCATCGCTACAGCCATACATTTTCCAATTTGGTTAAAAAAAAAAAAAAAAAAAAAAAAAGAGACAGAGCCATCTTCTCCCGGATGTGTGAGAGAGGCCTGCCTTTTCAGGTGGGTGAACGTGGATCTACCCTCAATGAGATCCTACATCACCCTATTGCTCAGACACTTTACATATTACTTACTGCAATGGACCCCAGAGAATCCTAGTTCGGGTTATTATCTTAAAGATCCTCACCAGCCCAGTTTCCCATGATAAACAGCATTTGGCTAAGTACGTACATAAGACAAAAATCTAGGAACGTCTGTCTTCAATATATTTTTTAAAGGCTATCTTTCCTTTTGTATCAGAGGGTTTTCCCTTCATGGCACTGGTAAAAAAAATTTTTTTTAATTAAGAAAACTTAAAGGTACTACGTGTGGTATAGAACACACAGGAAGGTGAAGGGGGTGGGGGGTTGCGGGTGCGGGTGATTGGCAAAGCCTCAGTGCGGGCAACTTTCTATGCATTCATCTGTGCGACGTTTTCCTATAGTTCATGTAAGCATTGAGGTGGGCATGGCCTCTGTCAACTGGGAGGCATAACGATGAACTAAGACACTGGCAGATTCCCAACTCAGTATTGATCAGTGCAGTCTTCAAAGGCATCGGGCCTGGCTGCACTTAGCGTGTGGTGGAGGATTTTCAAAGCCTACGACAGGAAACAACGGATACATCTTTTTCCGTTTCCGACTTTGCGTTCACCTGCCGATTATCGTGTGCCTCCCTGTGTAGTGTAGGCTCGCCTACCAGGGAAGAATATACTACCTTGTGTTTTGCAAGGCTCAGTCAGCTGCATTTCTGTGTATAAACGGCAACTGGCATTTTGGTTGAACAGTTTTGTCAAGCTTGGGGAAGGTGAGCCCAGCTGTCTTGACAGTGAGTCTGTTATGTGTATCATGATTAAATCATGCTTGGAAACTAAACAGCTAAGAGGCAGATTCTGATCAATCACCAGGAAAATAAGTGTCACCCTACGCATGTCTTCTTGGGAGCCTGACAATGAGGCTCTTTTACAAGGCGCGCATGACCTTTTCCTGCTTGGAGTACCTCAGCCGTTACCTTTGGGATCTTGGGACAGATGCCACAAGTTCTCTAAACCTAAGAGCATACACAGCGCACTCTGCTTAAAGACTTGATCTTAAGGGTTTTAACATGATCAAGGCTGGAACATTGTCCTGCAGCTTTTAAGAATTAAGCCTATTCTTACAGCCCAGGTAGCCAACAGCGTCATACCACATTTGTATTTGATGAAAAAACAAATGCTGCCTCTGTGTTGGCAGTTGGGTAGGTAGCAGAGACACCTAACTGCATTCACTGGTTAGTTCGAACGAAGGTCATCTTGTGACTGAGGATTCATAAGCCATGGATAACTCCAGTTCCGGGGGGGTCCGATGCCTGGTTTGACCTCCATAGGCCCCAGGCAGGCATGCGGTGCACAACAACATTTATGCAGACAAGATGCCCATACACGTACAAATAAATTTTAAAAAATGACAGCTGAGGGGAGGCCTTGGGGTGAAGAACCCATGACCATGAATACCCCAGGTCCTACAGTATACACATTCAGGATAGCAGCCTCTAAAAGGGCTTGCCGGAGGTTATTAACAATGTTGTCACCAGCAACATTAGGGTGATGTTTGTCATTTTGCTTATCAAACATCTGTTCCTTACACTTTGGAGATTCAGAAACACCTGGTGGCAGTGGTGGCATACACCTTTAAATCCCAGGAGGCAGAGGCAGGCGATCTGTTTTAGGGCAGCCTGGTCTACAGGGGAGTTCCAGGACAGCCAAAACTGTGTCCCCCAAAAGAGGAAGGAGGAGCAAAAGCAACTTTGTTGACTTGAGTTATTTCCTTCATCTGGGGTAGATACGTCTTAGAAGATGAGCTATGGGCATGGAGATAGAGGTTTCAAAGAGCCAGAAAAAGAAGCCCTCTCAAGTCCAGGCAGTTCTTGAAGGCTGTCTGGTCATGCTTGTGAGGCAAACAGGCCTGAACAGGCCGGCCGTCATTGAGAATCGGCTGGGGACCAGGACAAGATTGTCCAGAAGAACATAGGCAAGGGGGCATCAATAGCCCTGAGCTTTTGTGACTTCCGGTCTTTTGTTGGTTTGGGGACAGGGCTTTGCCCTACAGGCCAGAGGTGGTCTTTGAACTCAGTTGCACTGCCTCAGCCCCTGAGGTACTGAGATCACAGGCATGCATCATTTGTGCAAGGCTAGTTAAAACCCAACCCATCATTAAGTTACTTTATGAAAGTGGTATAGCGGGCCTTTTTCACTGAACATACACATACACGCATGAAGGCTTATTTTGTGCTTTCCCTTCAGGCTTCTTATGCTCCCATGTTAACAGCTCTCAAACCATCCAGGTGATAGACATTTCTGTTCATTTGGCAATCCTATCTATTTTTAATATGCAGTTTATGGTCTCCGCCTTATCCCGAAAATTTTAGGGATTAGAGCACCTTCCTTCAACATCCCTTTAATGGGTGGAATATTTTAGTTTGCCTTGGTTTTAATCTCTACTAGTCACCACTATCTATTATTTGGGCATGTAAGGGAATCAACACTTACAAACTTCTCAGTCCGTTTTTCACTGAATTGTTTCCCTCTAGAAGGACACAAGTCTTCAGCAAATCTCCAGGGAGAAGCTTACATCATCTTGGAACAATGAAAGTCTTATTTAAGTTAGAGTAGCCACATTTCAAGGTGCAGTATATTAGGTGTATTTCCACTGAAGTGTTATGTTGTGTGTTATGCTGGAGCCAGAGTACTAGGCTTATAAGTCACCAAACTGAGTATTTTTAGTTTTGTGCATGTGCAAGCTGCAGTATACACATGGAGATGGGAACACTTTGTAAGAGTCTCTCCTCCCACCATGTGGGCTCTGAGGATCCAGCTGAGTTCATCAGGCTTGGTGGCAGGTGCCCTTACAGGATGAGCCATCTCCAGCCCCGAGGTTGTCCTAACTCCTTGCCATTAGTATCTTCCATTGTTCCCCCATACTTGTTCCTTGTGATGTCCTTCACGCATTTTGCTTTCTTTAGAAGTTTACTGCTCAATCCATTCTGGGAGCTACTCAATTCTAACGAGTTTGAGTCATTTCCCGTTTCTCTAGAAAAACCCACCTTTTGATCCTACTTTTACATGTACAACTCCTTTCAAACCATCCTATTACATCCAGGCTCTCTGGGAAGTGGATAAGGGGAGGGGGGCTCTATCATCTTTTTCTCCACATACATTTAAAGGTAAGACACAAGCTTTATCCTCTGAATCAGTTGATTATGTAAACCCAGGGTTATAGAGATTTAAAGCAGTCTTCGGTGTAGGTATGTGTAGTGAGATACCCACCCAGCCTGCACCTGTTGCACTGACCACACCCTTTGGGGCTTGGGGAGAGGTGTGGATGTGACCTGTGGGGGCTAGGTCTGGGGTTCTGGACCCCAGCTCTCACTCTTCCTGCTCACGGGGGGGGGGCATTCCCATGGTGGTCATGTTTTTGGTGTAAGACTTTTCTTCCTGAACAAAACATCAGCCTACACTGTTCCAGAATTTTATTTCCCATGCAATAGGGTGTGTGTAGGTGTTACGGGGTTTTCCAGTACTTTTACAAAGTCAGGTTAATTTGGGGAGTGGTTAAGATCCCCATGCCTCTCACAGTATGAAGGTAAATACCCTATCTGTCCCATGCACTAGGCCTACCTAGCCATTTTGAGTCTTAATTTATTGGATATTGGCTCTCGGTACCCACATACTTTTTTGGAGGAACAGGCTCCAACCGGAGGGAGTGGTTTAGAGACACCCCAGGCCCCCTCCTACTCTGGGCTAATATTCTGCCCATGCCTTCTCTTCACTCAGCTTCAACAGTGCTTTGAAATTCCTCATCACACAAGCTCTTTAGATAGACACGTGAGACCTGATCTGAGCTTTCTGGAGATCCTTCCTGATACCTTTTACGGGATGGGAAACCCAAGCTGGAACTAGAGCCAACTACTAGGCCCTTGTAAGGGAGCGGTCCTCAAGAGACATTTGGAGAAGGCGTTTTTTGTTGTTGCCACTGGAGTGGGCCAAGCTGGTGGATGGACACCTCTCCCCACATTCAAGTCATTGTTCTGAGCATGAAGCCAATCCGAGGATGCTTCTCACTTGAGAATTAGTGTGGGAAGAAATCCCCTCAGCTACCTTTGATCTGTTTTCCAAGGTCGACAGATACCTGGGCTGAGCAACAATGGGAGAAAGCCCTTGAGGCCATGGAAGACGGCATGAAGAATCTGTACCGAGACAGAACACAAGGCCCACACACTGGGAGCATGTCCTGAACATGAAAACCTACACAGCCCAGAGACGAAGCACAGGGGAAACTGAAGACAGGACAGGAGGCAGATGCAGGCCCCAGGGACCCCGGCTGAGGGGGCTGGCGATTCCGGAAGCTGGATGTGGAACAGCTGTAGGCAGTTACCTATGCCTTCTCAAAGATGCTCGCCCGAGCAGCATCAGCCAACTGTGGTCTTAGGAAATGCTCACTTTCTCCAAGGCCAAGGATCTCCTCACTAGAGGAGTTTTGAATTTGAAGATTGTTTTCCTCCCTTGGCTGAAGCTTTCAAATATTGATCAAAGTTCTACAGAAAGTGGCTTCCAGGGAAGGGGCTGGACTCCCAGGAGGGGTGGGGGCGGAGCCGAGGATGGCAGGGATGGCAGAGGACACTGAGAAGAGGGCAATAAACCCTCAGCATCCGCCACGATTCTTCCAGCGCCTCTCCCAAGGTTGTAAGGCCACCTAGACTTCATCTTTGCTTTCACTCCACCCAGATGGATGGCTCTGGGAAAGTTAGCTTCTAGGGGCCCTCTTTTCCTTGCCATAAACATTCAATATGGCGGCCTGCACAAGGCCAGAGACCAAGCAGTCTTAACTTCCATTCCCCTCAGACTTCGTGCTTTTCTTCTCAACCTTTTGCCTCAAGTCATTTACCTCTTACAGAGGCTGCTTCCCATGAGGCTGCCACCTTGACATCAGTATGGGACTGTCAAAAGTCAGTCAGCTTCAGGCCTGAAGCTAACGGTCCTTGCCAGTCATTAATAGCTACGGCTGGGTGGGAACTTTCCCTCATCGTTTAGATGGGGCAGAAGGGGTCCTCTAGAAAGGAGGGTAGGGGGCAAGAACTGGGCAATTAATGGCTTCCAAGTGTTTGCATATAAAAGGCAACCTCCATCTGCTGGCCTCAAGCAACGCAGACAGGAAGAGAGGACCTCCCTTTTCGTTCTGAACAGGTGTGAGATTTAAAAGGGAGAAAACTCCCCAGCTTTGGAACATTGGCAGGGCTCTAAGGTGATGAGTAGAGGGGGCCAGGGTTGGCTTGGAGGTGGCCTTTGTTGTGCTTAGAAAGTGGTGATTTGTCTTGAGGTGGCACATGTATTAGGCGAACCCATGGGAGCTGGGTCACCCCCCAGAACCAAGACCTGTAGCTTCCTGAGCTTCTGACACCATTTTAGGCCAAGAAGTCACTCGAACAAGGCTTCTGGCTGGAGAGCACCCCACCCTGTGGGGAGAGTGGGGACCCCCTGCCCCCTGCCATCCACCAGGCTCTGTCCACTTCCCAGCATCCTGGCCGTGGTTTCTTCAGTGGTGAATGCTTTAATTCCCAACAGCTACATTTCAATGCCAGGAGGAATAACCACCCTGCTCCCTGCTTCATAGTCCTCCCCCTCCTGGGGAAGCTCAGTCCTCCCCCTCCCAGGGAAGCTTTCGGAAATAAATTCCGACGTGGCCGCACAGCTAAGTGCTTGCACAGCTTCGTTCCACCAGCCCAGCCGACAGCACAGAGGACAACCGTGCAGTGCCCACGGCTGCCGCAGCCAAGGTCTCAGGATGTGCTAGACAGCGCACGAGAGAAATGCAGATTTTTATCTAGTCTACAAAGTACCACAGCAAACACTCAGGAATTTGTTCCTAAAACCTGCAACTTGATAAGGTCTTTTATTGAGGGGGGGGGAACTATGTATTTGAAGCATAGTTTCTGGAAAGCAATGCGCTGCTAAGAAATTAGCTCGATTTAAAAGATTAAAGACCACTTTTGTCTTTTGCCAAAATAAATTCCATTACCATGGTAATGGAAACTGGCATTTGATCTCTCCATTTAAGGACGCGGGCTGTCGGGATGTTCAACCTCAATCCTCGCCGTTCCTTTCACAGCTAATCCGAGGGCAGAAGGGAATAACACCCTTAAACAGAAAGGCGTCTCCCGCCTTGAGGGATTTTGGATGCTGGTATGTGAGGACTCCTGGTTCTGGACGGGTCGGGCATGTTCTCTACGTGTTAAGCATGTGCCAGAACTCCTCTGCAGAGAGCACACGTACTCCGTGTCGCACGGCAGAGCTGCCGAGCAGCGTAGGAAACGCAAGGTTTCTACAGACATGGTTGGCTCCGGAAAGATGGGGCAGGCAAAGCTCTCAACCTGGAGCGTGAATTCACGACCCGCTTCCCATTTTGTCCTCATTTCTCTTGCCTTTGCCTGCCCGCCGCCTCCCCCTCTTTAGTGACGGTAACAAGATTCCCCCGACAGAACGGTGAGCTTCTCCAGATCCTTCGGACACTCGCCCCCACTTTGAATAATTTCCCCCAGGAGACCCACCTGGTAGACCTCCAGCTTCGCAGAGAGGACAAGTCCTCATTATGTTTTACACCTTAGAGGTCATTTATGAGCGGTGCATAGTCTTACGTTTTAAAAGAACTGACTAGAGTTACAAGGGACAAGGGTTTGGTGTGGCCCAAGCCCTTCGACCTTTGACAACCTCCCTAGAATGTTCGTGAGGCACTTCCTGTGAACGGCTCATTTTGTGACCCCACAGGAGAGTCAGCTGCCAGTTCCACAGCTCTTCAGGACAAACTCAGTAAAATGAAGGCAAAGAAAACACAAACCAAAACACCATACTGCACCCAGCGTCTGCCCCTCTACAGAGCTGCCTTTCAGTTTTCTGGTTCCTTTGTGGAGACAGTTCAAAGAGGAAAGGCTGGGGTTTAGCAGAACACAGGGCCCATCTGTACCCGCTCCCCCATGCCTGGGAGAGGGCGGGAGGTCGGCAGGGGTTAACTGGTCTTTGTGTTAATCACCTGTCCTCTAAAAGCGAGAACAGTGCTATTTCGTTTCCCTCTTGGGGGAGATCAGAGGAAGACCATGCTGGAATTGAGAGCGGCTATCAGGAATTAGAGGTGAGAAAAGCACACACACACACACCCTAGACCCCTGCCTGTCACTAGTGTACCCGGCCCCCTTCCTTCTGTTGACTTGCTGGACAACGCTGGAGAAGCCTGGTTCTGGTCTCAGGGCCACAGGCTAGAGAGACTGTCAAGCTCAAACTTTGCTTTTGCTTCCTCTGGTCCCCCAGACTTTTCCCAGACTAGGAGTTATCTTTCCCTTCTCATCATGGATCAGACAGGCAGGTCCCGTTTGGTCAGCCGCCTCAGACTCCTGCACAGCCACTGTCCCCTTCCATGAGGCAAACCTGGGGTTCCGGGCTACATTCACGGGGAAAGGAATGAAGGGACTGTAAGCTCTTCCTCTCCTCACACTGGGCCGGGCTAAGACTTGAGGGCAACTTCCCTGTCCGCTTCCATTCTCCGCAGAGGACAGCTCCCAGCTGAGTCCCTGATCACCCCCGGAGACCAAGGCTGGGGCCCTCCTACCCACTTAAACGGCTTACAGGCGACACACGAAAGGAAGAGTTTCAAAGTTCCAGGGCTCAAAACTAGTTAAGTTCCCCCGATTTCCCAATATGGCTTCGGTGAGGACGCACAGGGTGGAGAACAATCCAAGCACTGTTAACTCAACAGCGTTTCCCGGTCACGCTTCACGATGAACACGTGACACGAGTTCTGCTTCGTCACTGCAGGCTACCCCCCCCCCCCCTTTCTTCCAGAGCACGTGTGCAACGGGCAACCTCCTAACTTCAGAAAGCCTGGTTGCTCACACTTGGTCTGCTCAGAGGACACTCCCAGAGTGCTGGGTCCCCCTCCCCCATTTCCAACCTCACCATTCTGCTGCCTGCCTCGAGCCCATTTAATTCAAGAGTTTAAACATCCATTGCTCCAAGCTAAGTTCTCTTTAGTTAGTCAAGGGGTTTAATTAGTCAAGGGGCAGCTTCTGGAAGCTTCTGTAACCCTCCACAGGACTTAAAACTGAGCACGCAGGAGGAGTTCATTTTATATCAGACTTTTCCCAGCCTTCTGCCAAACTTTACCCCCACCCAACCCCACCCCCACCCTTTGCCCCCACACCCCGCCCTTTGGAGCATCAGCCCAGTGAGTGCACTGTAAATGCAAGCTGTCCTATGTAGAGGAGAGGACCCTGACACACGTGACCCCCACATTGTTAAACCAGAATGTTTCTTAGCAATAATCCCACCCTTCTTTATTTGGTAGCTCAGGCTGGCCTCCAATTCGCTGTGGATGACCTTGAGTCTTCCTGAATGCACACCTAGGGAGTTAGGATAACGGGTGTGGGCGCCATCATGCCTGGGTTCTGGGAGCGCTGAGGATTGAAGGGTGGAGGGGGGCTGGGGCTTTGTGTACTCTAGGTGGCATTCAAACTAGCTCCACCCCTAACTCTTCCAGCCTTTTCTCAAGATTCTGTCTGACCCATTTGTTTCCCCCCTCCCAATCCCCAATTCCCACCAAGATCTGACTCTGAGAGGCAAACTAAAGAAACCAGAAACCACAAGTCCTTTTGTTAAGTTGCTGTCCCTGGAAAAGAGCTCCTGAATTTCGGGCGCCCACTCTGGGCACACACAAGCTGTGCGTGGGTTCTAACACCACGGTGGGCACGTTTGTTGCCGTGGAGACAGACAGGCTAGTAAGTAAAACCAGAGCCTAGAGAAATGTAAGGCGTGCCAAGTGCCTTGTAATGCTAACTTGCAGCTTTACAGAGCTTCATAGAGATCATAGAGGAGAAAACTGAATGTGGAGAAGAACAGAGTGAAAGTCAGGAAAGAAATGTTAATTATACTTTTCTGGCATAAGAAGCCCCGAGGTAGAAGGGAGATAAACAGGTTGAGAGAGCTAGCCAGAGACAAGCATAAGCTACACTGAGCGTTTGTAACTAGTAAGTCTGCATCCTGGTTTGGGAGCTGGTTGATAGCACAAAATAAAGAGCCTGTACGGTTCCTCTCCCTAAAATTACTTGATATGACATCTAACTTCCAACTGCTTCTCCCGTTTGGGTGCTGCCCAACCTTCTTGCTCCCGAGCAGACCCCCTCCCCGCCTTGTTCTTGCCTCTTGCTCAACTCCCCCGAGCCTCCCATTTCTCCTATTTATTCTCTCTGCCCGCCAGCCCCGCCCAGCCTGTCTCTGCCTAGCTATTGGCTGTTCCGATCTTTATTAGCCCAACCAGGTGCCTTAAGCAGGCAAGGTGAAACAGATGCAAGGCATAATTAAACACACACCCTTACATCATCAAGCAAATTCTGCACAAACAAAAGTCCCACACCTTTATAGTTAAAGCAATAGTCCACAGCACAAACCAATGTAACCCATCTTCGCCAGGTTAAAATTATATCCCACCACAGACATCCCCCTGCATCTATCCGCCCAGGGCCAAGATGACAGCGTGTACGAACACACCGTGCTGGTCTTGAAACCGAACTCAGGACTCCTTTCGTGCCAGGCGGGCACTCTACCAACTGAGGTATATCCCAGCTTGTGTTTTATTGATCTACGAGAGTCCTTCTCTAGAGTGGATAAAAACCGTCCAGTGAAACAAGGTGCTTCTTTTGAAGAAACTGTTTGCGACTGCTAATGTAGTAGTAACATTGACCTTAAAAGAGGATTCATTTATTTTTATGTGTGTGGGCGAGGGTGTGTAGGTCACGTGTGTGCACATGTCCTCAGAGGACAGGGGAACTTAGAGAGGAAGAGAGCATCGGATTTCCTTGGAGCTGGAGCTACAGGTTATGAACCGCTGATGTAGGTGCTGGGAACTGAACTTGGGTCCCCTGGAAGCAGCAGGGTCTCAAGTGCTGAGCCGTCTCTCCAGACCCTTGTTGGTCTTGACAAAAGCAACGAAACCTCTTTGTGCTGTCTAAGAAATCTTTCGCAACTCCAAGGTCATAGGATAACCTCCTATGTATGCGGTTTTCTAAACGTTTCATTTATTTTCATTTGCTTTTTAGAGGGGGGGCGATTTTTAATTTTTCCTGTTGTATTAATTATGCTTAGTTTTATCATCAAGCAGGGCAGGACTTTGTACAGCCTACATAAATGTTAAAATATGACTCTTAACTTTGTTTCCCTACACTTGCATTAGAGCCAGCTGGTCAGACTCCACTGGGCTGGAGAGACGGCTTGGTGGTTAAGAGCAGCTGCGGCTCCTGCAGAGAATGGGACTCGATTGCCAGCCCCTCTGGGAAGCTCACAACCTGTGTAGCTCCAGGTCCACGAGAGCTGGTGACCCATTCTGTCCTCTGTGGGTACTGCACACACGCAGATAAACACCCTCACACATAAAATAAATGTTTATCTTATATGCACTGGTGTTTTGTCTGCATGTATGTCTGTGTGAAGGCGTTGAGACCCCTCCTGGAACTGGAGTTACGGTCTTGAGCTATCTGTCATGTGGGTGCTGGGAATTGAACCCAGGTCCTCTGGATGTGTGGCCAGTGCTCTTAACCGCTGAGCCATCTCTCCAGTCTCCCAAAATTTACTGATATTTTTATTATAATGTACTATATATAGATTCAATATCGATTGAAATGGTACCTTTATGATGTTCTAATGCTGATAATTGCTTCTTATATCTTAATTGTTGCTGCATCTGATTTGTAACTACTTTGAACTGCTATCATCCGAATCCCATTTGTATTAATGTTCCAGAAAGCGTATGGACTTCCTTCATTTTTATTGCCTTTTAAAATTTTATTAATATTTATTTGATTATCACAAATATATAAGCTTGCCTGTATCTATTTAAAGTTAATATCCAAAGTGCTTTTCTGTGGTACTAAGTACACTCTATTGCCGTTCAGCTATCACCAGCATGGATCTCTTGGGCTCCCTCACGTTTTCAAACTGAAACTCATCACTTTCGACCAACTCCTCCCACGCTTCCCTCCTTCCAACCCTCGGCAGCCGTCAAGCCCACTTTGTGCCCGCTTCTAGGACCTCTAGCGAGGGGAGTCCCACCTGTAAGTGGATCACACATTCTTATTTGCGTTATGTGAGCACCAAGTGGAATTCCATGGTAGTTTTGATCTGTGTCTCTAACGTGTCAGAGTGTGGCTTTATAATTATCCCTTTGGTATACATGCTTCCTTTCAGTCTTTATTTTCCACTATGACTGTCCTTGTTGATTTATTCTGCTGCTTTCACTTCTGGCATTGTATGCCACGACTGAGGTAGGCACTGTGGATTTGGAACTGGGAATGAGGGGGATACACACGGGAGGGACACGTGCAGACAGACAGCTCTGTGGCTCTGGTTCGTGGAGCCCTGGGAGCTTCATAGGATCCTTTGAACATGGCTATATGGAGTGTACAGGCTGCAGATACTAAGAAGACATGTCTTCCTTTGAGGTTACAGGTTTCTTTTTGACTGTTTTTGGTTTTTTTTCCTGTGGTCAAAGTGTCACAAGGTTGTGTTTGGGGGTCCTCAGGACACAGGGGAAGCTCTAGATTATCTTATGATGCTGAGGGATTGTTATGTTATGACGCTGAGGGAAGGCAGCCACTTATGGTACATCAGAGGTGAGTGGCGCCTTGATCTACGCTTACCTCATGAATCAGAGGGGAAAAATGGCCAAGATTTAGCCTTTATGCTTTCCTATGTAGCAATATTATCCAGACCCAGGTTATTTCTAGTTTGCAGTAATAATTTTTCTCCTTGATGTATAAGATGGTCAGAAATATGGCTCAATTCCATGAGGGGTTCTCCCCACTGTCAACTATTATGTTTGTTTCCCTATTGTACATTTATTTAAAGCTTACAAGTTAAATGCTTTCAACATGTTCCCAAACAGAAAAGAAAAATCAGCTATTTAAGCTGATTACTATCCTTTGCTAATTAACATGCTTTTTTTTGTTACTGTTTTGTTTTTGAGATGGAATCACTATATACCTTAGGCTGTCCTTGAACTTGTGGCTTTTCTTCTAGAGGGGTTTCTTCTAGGGCTTTGAGTCTTGTATGGCTGCTAGTGACATTTACCCTGATATAATAACACACAGGAAAACTACTGAAATCGTCTTCTCCTTTCTCTGGACGTCTGGAAAGAAATAGTCTCCTAAGGGACGATTAATGCATGAAAGGACCGCTCTTGATTCTTATCAGCAGGGATCAAAACCCAGATTAAACTGAATTGAGAACAGGAGAGAGGAGACGGTGTGGTGGCTCATGCTTCTAGCATGGCGAGGCAGGGGGCTCATTCCCAGTTTGAGGATACCTTGGTCTACTATAGTGAGTCTTAGGCAAACCAGGATTACATACTGGCACCCATCTCAATCCCTCTTACTCCTCACAAAGACAACTTAGTGAAAAAGAAATGTCGTTCGTTTATTTTCTTTCCAGTGAGGTTTCACGTAGCCCAGGTTGGCCCCAATCTCCATACTCAGCTGCGGATGATCCTGAAAACTTTTCTTCCTCATCATAGGTGCTAGGACTACAGGTGTGTGCCACCCGAGCTGTTCATGAGGTGTAGCGTAGGAATCAGAGCCTCGTGCATGACAGCTGAGCATCCTACCCACTGGGCTGTGTCCTCGGCCTGTTTGTAAACTTCTATGTGCATTCTCTGCCATCTGTACTTGGGTGCAACTTAAGGAGGCTTTTCATGTGGTCACGGGAGTGCCTCTTAACAGGGCATGCAGTCCCTTCCGGTTTGGTTACTGAAACATCCCTACAGCTCCACTCTAAAACGGGGGTCCCGGTGAGAGGCGGCACAGTGTTCCCGGACTCACCCACCTGTGAGGGTCATCGGGGTCACAGTTGGGAAGAAACTGAGTGATGGCCTCTGCTACTTCTTCGTTCGACAAAACATCCCAGAGGCCATCGGTAGCCAGGATCAGCACATCATCTGCTCCGTGCTCATATTTGGAGAGATCGTAGACTCTTACCTGAAGGAAACAGGGAGACGACAATGTGAGGGGGTATGGGGTGGGGAGGAGAGAGATGCTGTGTGTGGGGGGGAGTGTTTTGGTTGTTTTGTTTTTTTGGTCTCTAACCAAGTGGTTTCTGATTCCTTGCTTTTTTCCTGTCTGGCCTACTATTTTTCACAGATGCACTACAAGGTACTTGATCCCCGAGCAAGCTTTGTGGAGTGGCCAGCCTCTTTCTGGGACTTGCTTACGGACATTTCAGCCTAATCACAACTGGGAATGGGGCCCGGGAGGGCTTAATAATTAACAAGGAAGACATGAGTTGCCAATCTAACGCCTGAGCTCCAGCTGAAGTGATGACCTGCACGTGGACCCTGTGAGCCCAGATGAGCAGGAGGCTGGGGGCCCAGCTTCCTCTGCATATATGACGAGCCGCCCTTCCCAACTGCTGTAAATATAAAGAAAAAAAAGCCTTCCATTTTAAGGAACAGTCTGTAGGAGAAATGAGTTCATTTGGGATTTTAAGAAATGGCTCCCTATGTATTTATTAAGGGTTAAGGAGACACATGTTATTTAACTCATAATGTGTTTGAAGTCATTCTTTCCTCTAAGGCGCAATGGGCTACAGCGCTCCCCCCCTCCCTCCAGGTAAGGATGAGGTTCCGATATTACACTTGGGGTTGGCAAACCCCAATCCGGATAAGTCACAAAAGATGAAAGCTCAAGCTGCATTTCCTTTGTGTCTTTGTTCGAGATAGGGCTTCTCTGTAGCTTTGGTGGCTGTTCTGGAACTCGCTCTGTAGACCACGCTGGCCTCAAACTCACAGAGATCCACCAGCCTCTGCCTCCCCAGTGCTGGGATCAAAGGTGTGCGCTGCTACCACCTGGGTGCTCAAGTTGCATTTCCAAAGCATGCTGTCAGAAAAGTTTTATACCTTCTTTCCTCTTGTACCTTGAGTGACAGTGACATTTCAATGACTGTCTAAGAAACTCTTCACAAAGGACAGAGCATCTCTGGGAAACTAGAAAAATGAAGATGCAAGTCTCATTAGGGTGAGCCAGAGCGCACAGCTTTCTGCTCGCCCTACTTGGACAGGATTGGTGGGGGCACGGAGAGGCAGAGTTTGGGGGTTTCGTAGCCATTCCTTCCTGATTCTGCAGTCTCCCTGTTTGCACTACTTCAGGGACTGAGGACAAACGTCAATTTAATGACTCCCGCACTTGCCCTCCCTCAATCCCTCACCTTTCGTGCCTGGAGAAAGCTCTGGGGTAGTTAGTGGTGGGAAGAAGAAAAGAGAATGTGGCATAAGCTGCTGCTCTGGTGTCCCTTCCCACTGGTCACACAGGTGGCATCTGGCCATCTCATAAGGTATAGGTAATGGGTGCTAAGAGGTCTACCAGATGGCTCAAATCCAGCCTTTGCTCTACAACAGTTTGCCTAGGCCAGTGACATCCTTTAGGGACAGGTCCTATGGGTTAGCAGATGGTCCTATGGGATGCTGAACCCGGGTAGATGAGTTCAAGAGAAAAGAAGCCACAGGTCCAGGCCTCTACGAGCTGAGGATGAGACAGAAACAATTAGCTGATAGCCCAGTGCCTCATGGCACCCCCAGGGGAAGAACACTCAGTGGCAAACGTGTGTGTGTGTGTGTGTGTGTGTGTGTGTGTGTGTGTGTGTGTGTTTGTGTGTGTGTGTGTGTTTGTGTGTGTGTGTGTGTTTGTGTGTGTGTGTGTTTGTGTGTGTGTGTGTGTGTTTGTGTGTGTGTGTGTGTTTGTGTGTGTGTGTGTGTTTGTGTGTGTGTGTGTGTGTGTGTTTGTGTGTGTGTGTGTGTTTGTGTGTGTGTGTGTGTGTGTGTGTGTGTGTGTGTGTGTGTGTTTCCCCCCTCAAAAGGCCTGCTCACTTAGGGTTGGGCTGACATTCTGGAGAAAAAGCACTGAGACTTATGATCAAGCGGGGTGGGGGTGGGGTCAGCTAAGTCCAGAAAGGCAGAACTTGAGCCCTCAGATCCCCTTCCTCAGGCCATCTGTGCCTTATTTCCCCTCAATGGGAGGCAACCAACCCCTTCGGCTTTACTTTCTGTGGTTGCTGGGTGTGTTTGAGCCATACTTCCTCAAGTGTTAGTGAGTGGACCAGTCAGCCAGGAAGCCTGAGCACAAGCAGATGCTTCTTAAGTTTGGAGATAGGGCATGAGAACCTACAGTTCCAGGGTGATGTCAGAGTGGCAAGTACTTGGACCACACTTGGAGTAGCAAGGTCACAGGAGTCCTACTGGGCCTAGAAATCAAGACCTCTTCCGGACTGTCATGCCAGACACAATGAGTTTCCTAAGACTCTGGGAAGGGCAATAAATGTCACTCCCGGGCTCCCAACTCCAAGTCCTACCTCACCGTCTTAATTCCTTGAGAATGGAATGTGCTCAGTGAGAGTTGGCCAGCTTCCCTCTGAGGCTGGTCTACAACTAGGTGCTGTGATCCTCTGAGCGCTGGAGCAGGAAAGATTAAGTGTAATGGGGGAGCTGGAGCATGTACGTGGCCGAGGCTTACATGTGCAGTGAAGAGGAGTTTCCATTCGCCTTTCCATCCTTCCTAAAACAGATGTTTTCAGGTCTGAAGATAATACCGGTTCAGAATCTGCCTCGTATACAGGGTGCCCACGTGGCTTCAAAATGTTTTTTGCTGGTCTAAGAAGGGGCTGGTTGATTTCTTCAGTCTAAATTAGCCTGCCCCGGGTACCTGACAAATCTGGCCAGTGGAGCCAAGTGGGTTCATACCAACATGCTGGAAGATGCTGCTCTTCAGTCTCGTCAGTCAACTACGGGATCTTCACCAACTATTGGCATTTCCACTTACAGCTCACTAATGTGGTTTCATTAACCAGCATGAAAATCCCTTTCAATACCACTCTGCACACAATTTTTATGTAAATAATACACAGCCAGTAGCAACCCCGTTCCCCCAGGCACTCCTCAATTAACAGCCTTTTTAGGTTTTTTACTGCTATCCTTTGTTTCCTGCCCTTCAGCCAATTTCCAAAGGACTTTGCCAACTTTCCACTTACAGCTCCGGTCTTGTACATTAACCTATGATGCAGAACACTCTGCAAAAATGCTTTCAGGAAAACCGGACGGGTGTGCAAGCCAGAAACCAGGGCTTCAGTAAACGGCCGTGATCACGGCAGACCGGAGCCTTCCCTCCCAAGGCTGCTGTAGATGGATCTTCCTCAATCAGAAACCCTCCCAACCCCAAGGTTCCTCTGTTCATTTCCTGAAATGACTCTTCGTGTTCCTGGAACCCTCACATGAATCTAGTGGGCTGGGAGGCTCGACAGAGCGAAGACATCTGGAAGGCTGTTGCCACAGGGCCCTTCGGGGTGAAAAGAACACCTTGGGAGACCGAGGCTAGAAAACATGCTGAGTGCTCGTAAAGGTTGCCCTACAAAGGAGAGGGAGGGGTAACTAGAAGAAGCCTTCGGAGGCTTGTGTTGAGTTAGAGTAACTCACAGACGTTCTTTGACTTTGGAAAGGGGTGTGTCCTGAGCAGTCCATTATTCCACTGAAGGCATGGGAAGCTGAAGATGGCTTTGTGCATGTAACTAACCTTCCATACATCACAGCCGAGCAATTTTCCTGTGACTGTGTGTGTGCCCAGGCACTGTCATCCCAGTGCCCTTGTTCAGCCGTGGTAGAGAATATTATTCATACTACACTTCATCCTGTTAGCCAGGTAAAAGATCCAGATCCAAAATACAGTTGTATTCTAATATTGAATAACGCGATTCCAAATCGAACCAAACCAACCAAGTCAAAGGCCACCTGTTATCTGGACAGCTGAGGGATCTTTTCTCGTGGTCTCCTGGGCACTCGTACCTCTGGGTGTCGACTGCCACTAGGCAGAGCTGATGGACTCCTCTGCCTCGGGGACCGATGTCATCATCTAACTACAGACCCCTTCATAAGATACTAGTTTCACAGCGTGATCTAACAGGCATGGCTTGCTGATTCTGACATGCCCAAAGTGCAATAGGCTGTTTATGCAGAAGCGGGAGAGGCGAGCTTCCTCCCCCTGTACTCAAACACTCAGAGCACGCCAAGGGAGTGAGTGGGAGGACACCAAGAGTCTTGGCTAACGTGCCCTGGATGGACCAAAGTGGGGACAGCTCACAGGACTCCAGCTTTGCAGCGTTTAGAGATGCCCTTACCGTCACCATCAGTCACCCACACACAGCAGCTTGTGACTCTTCAGTAGACGCCTCCATTTAGTGCTCAGCTGTAGACTGCGGTTTCAGCATTTGCGTGCAACGTGCCCTGCCCCCTCCCCCACCCTTGCGCTGTTACTGATATTTTGCTGGCATGGTAAGAGATCACAGTCCTGCAAGCTGACTTGAATTGAGAGAAGAACCCATCAGCTTTCCCATTTGTCCCAGCTCCCTGGCTTTCTCTGGGATACCTTTACAGCTTTTTGTGCTGGGGTACGATGTGAGCCACCATAGCCTGGCACCTTTCACAGCAACTATGTCTTTATTATCTCAGCAAATCTGTCACACCTTCTCCTCCCGGTGCGTACGCACGGTGGGACGGCGACGAGCTCCCGCAGCTCTGCGTGGCTTGAGGAGGGCAAGAGGACTCATGGCTTCAAGCTACTGTTTCCCACAACTCTTCGGGGCTTCTTTGAGGCAGGCCTCAAATGCTGTGCTGACTGAGCTACACAGCCCTGTGATCATTTCTCTTTTTAAACTGCAGACCACTCCAGAACAATCAAGTTATGTTAGCTCTGCTCCTCTCACAAAGCTGTTCTAAAGGTCACGGGGGTGGAGTGCGTGTGTGTGTGTGTGTGTGTGTGTGTGTGTGTGTGTGGGGTCACCTGAGTGGACATCATCATCGTCACGGCTCTGTTCTCAAAGGGGTCACACCAAGGATAAGCAGCTGGGTGGAGTCACAAAGGGATGAGAGTGGACTCTGGGGACCTGGGCTTCAAGTCCAAAGGTCTCACAGTAACAGTGATTAAGACTCCCGGTAGTGCCTTTGCCAGGAGAGACAGAGGTAGTCGCAAGATAAAGACCACCAAGGGGTGTTGGGAAATAAAAGCATGAAGTCTCATCCTCGACAATCCAAAACCTGAACTTAGAGTTTGAATCAGAAGAAGCACGCCAGCCATTTTTCTCATGCTCATACGACTCAAATGGATTGTCTGAAGACTGCCATTGTGTCATGCCACTGGGCCGGCATCCAAATTCTTTATAGAGACTCTACCTACACTTCATGTCACCCGACGGCAGCTGAATGGGTTTCAGACCCACTTCTGCCTCAGCCAAATAACTTTGCTCTTTTACAATTCTAGGAATCTTGGCTGGGGAGGGAGTGGGGGGGGAGTACTTGACTCCTCAGGTGTTAGGGAGAAGCTGGACACCGCTGGTCTGCCATGGGGGGGTGGCAGGGTCAGTGCCTGGAGGTGAGGGCGAGTGTGCTTGGAGAGCTTTTCCTAATTTGGTTTGGTCGCAGGATGAGATTCTGCTGGGCAGCGGCAAAGGGTAGGCTCTCCTCAGCCTCTAGAGTCTCCCTTTCTGAAACAGAAGGCCGGGAGGAAGTGGCCGAGGGGCGTGTTCAGAGCGCCGGCATTTTCTGACTCTCTCGGTCACAGGATGATTTAAACCTTGACTGACTGGCCATGAGGTTTCAGCACTGGCTGAAAACGAATCCACTTAAGCACCACAGATACTTTGGCTGTTCAAAAGACCCAAAAGGACCTGGCTATTTGTTTTGGCCGTGGGTAGTTTCACATTTGAAATGTACCACAGATACTCTTGAGGGTTTTTCGTCTCTGCTGTCTCTGGAGTCCACAGATAAAATAAAAATGTGGCTTTTAGAGAGTGGATAAGACTTAATAGACCCCAAAGCTTCAAAATCAGCTACACTATTTGACGGTGTTAATACAGCCTGAAGTTATAGCCAATGGTGCAGCTCAGAATTCCCTACTGACAGCCAGGTGTTGTGGCTCAGGCCTGTAATCCTCGAATTTATGATGCGGAGGCAGGAGGATGGGTGGGAACTTGGGGCCAGCATGGGTACAGAGCGCGACTTCTTAAAGAAAAAATTCTAAAAGGTGAAAATTCCAGTCACCACCCTAGACTTGATGCAACACGCCTTAAACTGCGGGTCGTGACTGAATAACGGCATGTCAACGTTGTGAGAGACCCGGCAACAATAAACGGTTTGTGAGAGCACAACATTGCAGATCTCATCCAAAGTCGGACCTGTAATTAATCTGAATTGCTTTGCAGCACACGCATTCCTCCTGTATCGTGTGATCCCACGGCAGCCTTAGTTGTGAACACACGGTATGTGCTCTTACACTATAGACACCATCACACCACACACGCCAGTCAAAATGCCTGAAACCCCACAACTCAGATTCGACGCTAGTGTATGCTATGAATGTCAGGGTTTGTGTTAACTGTACATGTGGAGTGTTCTGCCCCTGTAGAAACATAATGGTTTAATTACAGAGAACAAAATTTTCAGTATTTTCGTGCGGTCGTTCCTCAGCGTGTAAATGTCAAACTAGTGTATCTTTGGATTGCACCGTAGTATAATATTTGACTATAAAAACTGGTGTTTGAAATGCTGACTGGAATGTCATGAAAGACTGCTATGTAAGTTTCAGCTTGGAGGGAGGCAGAATTTCTAACAATTTCCGAAGCTGCCATAAACCTACTTCTGCTGTTTTCTTTACTGTGTATTTATGTGGGGTATTGTATTCTCAAGGCTCTAAGATCAAAATATTGATCCACTCTGGAAAATGCTGAAAATATCACATGCCCTGTAGTGTCACAATTTCTGTGTGTGTATGATGTCATGTATATGTCACGTGAAGGTGTATGCATGCCATGATGTGCACATGTAGGTCAGAGGACATGGTATCAGTCCTCAAGTTCTACTTAGTTTCAGACTATTTTATGCCACAAAAAAATTTAAAAATGTATCCTTTTGAACACAGGGAACCCACTCTTTGTGAGACCTAACAGCTACATATTTTTGGGAATTCTCACTCTTAATGAAAGAAATCACAGTAACTATAAATACAAACTTAATTATTCAAGTAAATGTTCATTAGGAATGATGATGATAACCATCATCATCATCATCATCCTAGCATTTGGGAGGCAGGGGTAGGTGGATCTTTGAGTCTGGTCTACTGAGTGGGTCCCAGGACAGCCAGGGGGGCTACACAGAGAAACCCTGTCTCAAAACCATAAACAAACAAAACAAAAACCAACAAAAACACCCCAAAAGATTGCTGGAAGCTTGTACCCTAAACCTCCCTTTGAGAACTGTACAGATACAAAATTGTATCTGGGTTGCAAACTTGCTTTTTCCTTTCTATCTAGAACAGGCTACATTTTCAGAACTAACAGGGCCTGCTCTGAGATAAAGTCCCCTAGAGCTGAGCTTAATTAGCTTCTTTGTAAATCTGCTTTTACACAGCAGATTAGATTTCCTTTCTTAATTCGCTAAACAGCTGAGTCATTGACTTGTATTAGTTTGCTTCTCATAGATGGCTGGCCATTACCCTATCAAGAGTTCATGGTGGGGATGTGGGGGGGGGGGGAAGAGTGGGGTGTGGTTCCTGGCAAATCGTGTGCCCCTCTGTCCGCGTGCACGGGTCTCAGAGATTCCCTCTACCATCCGCATGTTACAGTGGCATGGGATGGAACTTGAGAAACTAGCACTTCTGAGGCTGTGAGATGCTGCCTAGGACCCTTCAATCACTTGCTCCTCAGACAGTTTCTCCAGGAACCAAGCGGCTCTGCTGGGAGCATCTAAGACCATTTGGATACACCACATGCTGCCGCCTGGGCTAAACTCTGAGCTGAGAGCCCGCACTAACGGCCAGCCTGCTGAGCCACCATCTTAGACAGCATAGGAGGGATCCTGGGGGGAACCACCCAGCTAGACCCCAGTCTGTGGATGGCAGAATCACAAACACCATTACAGGGAAGTTTCCAAAGTGGGTTGTTTATAGTCAACAAAAGGTATTGGTGGCACACACCTTTAGTCCCAGCACTCGGGAGGCAGAAGCAGGTGGATCTCGGGGAGTGTGAGGCCAGCCTGGTCTACAGAGTTCCAGGACGGCCAGGGAGAAGCACAAGCCCACTCTCAACAGTAGGGTCTGCTCTTTAACACAGTTTGTCACATTGCGGTGACCCCCAACCAAGAAGTTCTTTCCATTGTTACTTCGTAACTGTAATTTTGATACTGTCATACATTGTAATGTAAATACTTTTGGAAACAGAGGTTTGTCAAAGGGGTCAAAACCCACAGGTTGAGAACCACTGCCCTATCTGCTTTAAGATGGGACACTGAGCTACCTGGAATTTTCTCATTGGTCTTTGTCCACATGTTACACTCATTTCTGCTTCTGCCTCTTGGCTGGTAAATAGTAAGAAAGTTGTGTCTTAGTGGGGCTAAGAAAATTCTAGAACTGTCTACAGGGTCAGCTCAGCCCGGGGCTGGAGGGGAGGAAGAAGCGCATTGTCTGCTTTCAGTGTTACCTAGGATCCCAGATCCAAATCTCTACTAATGAGGAAGTTATTCTGATTCTACACTTTTATGTCCATTTTTAGAATTGGTTCAGAAAACTCAGAAGGAAAAAGTATAAGAACAATTTTCTTCTTCAGATGGAAATAATTCTTTTTCTGCAGGCAAGAAAGCAAAATGTCCTCTCTCTCTCTCTCTCTCTCTCTCTCTCTCTCTCTCTCTCTCTCTCTCTGTATTGGGGGCTCAGTAGTAGTATCACACCAGGGCCTGACACATGCTAACCACATACCAATGCCATGGGAAGGTAGGATTGTCCCTTTAACCAACGAACCGTACCTCCGTCCCTGTGCCTAATAAAATAAAATACAATTTTGTTTCACTCTGTGAATTGAATCAAGCATCAGGTGAGTCCTTGTTAAATTACAGGAAAACAAAACCCTCTCAGATATGACTCCTTTAGCTTCCACATCCTCACCCCAACTCTCTTCCTCATGGCTGCAGCGTTCCTGCCCTCCAAGGACAGCTGCTCCTCCCCCTGCAGGAGCTCCCATCACAAGCTGAGCCACGCCCCTTGCTGCTTCAGGCCCACTTCCCCGACCTCTGCAGTAATGAGCCTCATTATACTAAAGACCCTTTACCAATCTTGCAGACACAGCAACTCTCTAGGGCAAACTTTGTTTCACTCTCAACACTCTCTTGCTTCCTTCTTTTCTTGCTTCCTCTCTTTCTCTCCTTTATCTGAGCTGCTAGTCCTTAGGAAGCAAGCAACAAGATTTATAGCTGGCGATTCTTTAGCTAGTATTATCTCTTAGCAGCTTCAAAATCTAATTCCTGTGGGACATGGCCCCCAGCCCCCTTTTTTTTTAAAGACCTAAATATAGCCCTGGCTGCCCCGCAATTCCTACTTAGACCAGGCTGGCCTCCAAGTCATAGACATCCACCTGACTTTGTCTCCTGAGTACTGGAATTAAAGGAGTGCACTACCATGCCCAGTATGCATTAAAAACAAAAAAAACAAAACAAAACAAACAAACAAAAAAACATTTTTCCCTCTCTAGCATCTGAGCATAACTACCCCTTTAGAAGACTTGAAGACATCCATGGCACACATTCCCCTCTCTAGACTACTCATGTCATCATAGTATGCTTTCCTTGCCATGGCACAGACACCTCTCCTCATGGTAGCCTAGAATTATTTCCTTATAAACAGACCGCAGAAGCACAAAACAGAAAAGCATGCTTTCCCTAAACAGACATTGTAACGTGGCGCAGAAAAAGTCACCAGGAATCAGAAGATGATGGATGTTAAAGTGTAATCGGAAGGGCCGTGAATACCCTCCGTGTTTGCTAGGGAAATACCAGCACGTGCAAACACATTCCCTTTCGATGTGAAAGAGGCACAGGAAGTGCCCAAGTACAGAAAGAAGGGAGGAACATTACTGATAGACCTCATGCCCCACGATCCACGCCACGCCGTGCCCCACGATGAAGGAAAGGCACCTAGGGTGCTGCTGGTGGATGGGGTAGATCTCAGACTCAAGCTCTTTGTCTTTTATGAAAAGGGTTGCATTGGATAAGGAAAGGAATATTATTTAGAGTTAAAAGAGAGAGAAATTTCCCGGGAATGACCCGAACGAGTGACTTGGAGTTATAAGAAACAGCTGACAGACTCCTAAAGCCAGAGAGGCGCAGAGCAGGGAGAGAAAATGAGGCCTTCCCGCCGTTCTGTCTGGCGGGCGGAGCCGGCTGTGGCGTGGGGGAGGGAGCTGGTGCTGCAGGAGAGCCCCCACCCACACAGAATGGCTTTGTTCTTCCAAGAGCCCAAATCGGGGCACAGTCTTGGAGTGCAGGCCGGAAAAGAAAGATGAAATTAGGACCCTAGCTCTCCAGTGGGCCTGTCACAGGCCAAAGGGGCGGGGAGCCCAGAACATCTGGGAGTTGAAGCCCTAGGCTTGTGCCAAGCTGTCTGGGAAACAGGACACGCTGTCCGGGCTCGGCTGGAGGTGGAAAAGAGGACAAAGCAGAGGCCTGGGCACTAGTGCGGAGACTTAACAAACCCTGTCCCATCTGCATGCGATTGCTGTGGTACAGAGTGGCCTTCAGCTTCCTAATTAGGCAAGAGGCAGACCTGGCCGGAGAGCATCCCACAAAGAAAGCCAGAGCGTGAACTGGTCCCCACGCCCCCCAGCCTGCTGCCAGCAGCCCCTGCTCCCCGGGCAGGGCCCCTTGTGGAATTCAGGTCTTGGCCAGAAATCTCTGCTTTAGACCCCAGAAGGTCTGAGGGAGGCTCGGGAAACCTGGCCGCGGCTCCTCAGGTTTGGCAAACTCAAGATTTTTCCAGTGCCTTGTGTTCAGCAAAACTGAAAATGTGTTTGGCTAGGAAGAAACCCTTCTCTAATTTTTAAACCCCTGTGCATTTTTTTTACATAAATTTGATCCACATGGTTTTGATTTATTTATATTTAATTCGTCAAATCAAATTAGGAGTTACAGTGATGAATGGGAACAATGGTAAATTTCCAAGAAGGGTTTTGAGCCCCTTTTCTTAGAATTAAATCGGATTTCTTCACCTCCTCCCCCACCCTCCCAGCCCGGAGTCTTTAAAACGACCAGACTGAAGTGGATTTGAAATTTAGAACCCAAATGTGAAAGAAAGAATCCATGCTTGGCAGAGGCTAAGCATAGCAGGCAAATATTGGGAGGAAGTCACAGGGCTTGAGGGTGGGGTGTTTGAGAGAGGAGGGGGTAATGAAGGCAGGAAGGGAGCCTGTAGTTCTTCATTAGGTGGCTTAAATAAATTAACTTGCCTTTCTGGGATCCCAACAGAAGCTGCCTAGTCATTTCTCTCTTGGGTATGATTTTATCACCATCCCCTTGAGTAAAGGGTTTTAGCCTTAAGGAATGGAGATGGGGGAAAGGGCGGCAGCAAGACACAAGGACACGGAGTATCTTCTATCTGGTCTAACCTCTACAGTAGGAAGTTCAAACTGTTCCTCTTCTAATGGAACCTCCCCCCTTCTCTGACTCGGCGAAGGCCCCTCCATCTGGAAACATTTAAAATATGTATAACAAATTTAATCTTGTGCAGGACATCTTGGTATATGCACGACATCCATTAAGCTAAACTGCAGGCACGCCATTGTATTTTACACAGTTCTGTCTGGCCGAGGTTTGCATACATTCAGAGGCCATCAGTGTCGTTCCCGATTACCCTTCCGACTGTGCTGTCCTCCTCAGCTTTAGGCTGAGGTCAACAGTATTGCTCTGAGAAACTCTAGCCACAGAGGTAATAAGACCAAAGGTTCGTGTTAAAGACAGAGGTGTCCTCTACGGGGCCCTAGAACCATTTGAGTCTGCCTGACCCTAAGCTAATTAGATGTGGGTTGTAGGCGCAGTTTGCTACATGGCAGTTGTAAAACCTTTCGGAGTTACTTTATTTTCCTGAATCCCAGTGCCCTAGCGTATAGCATGGGTACAATGACATCACCGCTCTGGTAGGGATGAGGCGCTGCCTGTAAAATCCCAAGTCTGTTGGATGAGGAGACAGACACGGTTAAAGTACAAAGTTTCAGGTGAACATGAGAGAGAGAGCCGTTAGTGACACCTAAACTGAGCAGCCAAAGGTCAGGCCCTCAGATTCCCATTCTGGAAGCCCTTTGCAGAGCCTGCATTCTCTAAGGCAAAGGGCAGCACTGTGGCTGGCTAACTGTGGCAGGAGGCAGGCCTCCCAACCACACTGAGACACTCTCCAGGGACACAAAGCAGTGCCTGCCGGCATGCATGGGGGAGGGAGCCGGAGAAAGGAGCCTTAAGGCTACTGGAAAGAGCAAAAGCTTAATTAGTGTTTCCTGAAATCCCCAGGGAGGCTTCCGACAAAGCACAAAGGTGAGGGTACAGTTTAACAGGTGGGATCGTGGGATGAGCGCCTCCCCTGCCCCAGGGGGAAAGTACGGTTTTATGGGCCCTGTGCTCAGGAGTTCAAAGGAAACAGAGTTCAAAGTTCAGAATTTATTACTTTCCTCTGTTAAGAAGCAGTTTTAGCAATAATTTCCCGGTCCTGATGCTGGCCAGCGTGGAAGGATTTGGAACTGCAGGGGGCTTTGGACATTTTGTTCATCTGTGGTCCTTGCCAAGTTTCAGGGGCTCAGAGAGAAGGCACCTGTCGGCTCCGGATGTTGACTGCTACCAATCTTACTAAGGCAACCTCGCCTACAACCCAGGGTCTATCGGGAAATATGTCTCTCACGCCTAATGTTTATGCCTAGAAATTCCCATGCCAGCTCCAATGCCAACACGATCAAAACGAATTATCCTTATTCAGAGTCCTGCGGGGGAACTGGGCCTGGGTGACTGTCTGTGCCCACGCTGGATAACACAGCCCGGCACATGGGCCTGGAACTCATTGCAGCCTTTGATAAGAGGAGAGTGGGCACATCAAAAGCTCCTCTCTGCAGTATAGATGTGGGTGTGGGGCTGGGTGGAACGAGGCTGGCTAAGTGGGCAGCAGAATTCCTCACCCAGGTTTGTGCTGAGATGGCCCTGTACCACTGATCATTGCACGCCTAGCCCGGTAAATGAGCCCGCTTATTTAGATAGTCGTTTTGTGAACACCAGAAGTATGCCTTGCAATGTAATTAAACACCACCTTTTTGGGGTTACTGTGAGTTCGTGTCACACAATCAAAATGGCCTAATTAGATTAGCACCCACTGGGGAGGGTAGGACCTCAC
The DNA here is from genome assembly GCA_030556225.1 of Cricetiscus sungorus. Classification (NCBI taxonomy): domain Eukaryota; kingdom Metazoa; phylum Chordata; class Mammalia; order Rodentia; family Cricetidae; genus Cricetiscus; species Cricetiscus sungorus. The sequence continues at coordinate 5,398,146 of JANBXA010000616.1, forward strand.
ACCCACAGCCCTAGCTGGTTGGGAGTCCAAGCCAGGGGGATCGTGACTTTGAAGCCACCTTGGGCAATAGAACAAGACCCCTGTCTCAAATTCCTGTCCTCAGCACTCACTAGGCCGTTGTGTGTGTGGTGTGAACCTCAGTGGTAGAGTGTATGCAAGAACCGCTAATATACAACTTTCTCCTAACCCCAGCACCCATTCTAGGGCCGGACAACCAGACTGAACTGTGGATATAAATTCTGGACATTTCCAGTGTTAACATGGGACTGCAGTAGCTCATTTTTCACGGCATGGCAAACAATGCTGGTTTCTGACTTGCTGCCCCCCCCACCCCCAAGAAATCGGAACTAAAGTTATCTCTCCCAAAACCTCCTCTGAGGCTAGAAGAGTGACATGATTTTAGTCAAAGAGATTTAAGTGAGCATTTGTGAGGGAGGGGGCCTGTCCCCACTCTTTTCATGGAGGAGACACCCATGAGGCCCTATCGCTAGCTGAAGAGCTATGGGGAAGCTGATGAATGCTAGGGGACAGAAAGTCATTTTGCTTTAGGGGTTATGGTCCCTGGTATGCTGTTCATCCTAGAAGATGACCCAATTCCTATGTACATCCGGGAAACACTAATGGGACTCAGTGGGCCTTCTAAAAAGGACACAAGCCAGGTGGTGGTGGTGAACCATTTTAGTCTCAGAGCTTGGGAGGCAGAGGCAGGCGGAGCTCTGTGAGTTTGAGGCCAGCCTGGTCTACAGAGTGAATTCCAAGACAGCCAGGGCTACACAGAGGAATCCTGTCTCAAAACCCTACCCCACCCTCACCTCCCCGGAAAGAAAGAAAAGAGGAGGGCATGAAGTAAGGAAGGGGATATATTGTACAAAAGGGAACTGGGGGGCAGGGCTAGTATTGGGGGACATTGATCAAAATATACGCGTGCACATATGAAATTCTCAGAGAATAACTTTTAAAAAAGATGACGAAGCAAAGCCCAAACTCACAAAACATAAAACATAAACAGAGTTTTACTGTGTGAGAAAAATCCATTCCTAAACCCTCATTACATTTGGCTCCTTTGTTTTCTGAAATAGGGTCTCATTAGCTAGCCTTGGCTAGCCTGAAACTAACTCTATAGACCAGGCTGGCCTTGAACTCACAGGGATTTCATCTGCCCCTGCCTCTTAAGAGCTGGTATGACAAATATATATTTTTAATGAACTTCTTCAAATGACACTTAAGTAACACAAATCCTCTAGTTAACTAAAAATGAAGTAAATAACAAATAAATAAGTAAATAAATAAACAGCTTAGCTACAAGTCTTGACCAAAAATGCCTCAGAAAATACTTCTTTATGTAATATGAAGAGTTGACAAAGATAAGACTTCCATCTGAGGGACAGAAATCATGACGTCCCCTAGACCAGTGGTTCTCAACCGTCCTAAGGCTGCAACCCTTTAATACACTTTCTCATGTTGTGTTCCCCAAACATACAATTATTTCCGTTGCTATTCCATAACTGTAATTTTGCCACTGTTATGAATCATAATGTAAATGCTTTTGGAGACAGGGGTTTGACAAAGGGGTTGGGACCCGCAGGTTGAGCAGCACTGACTTAGGCGATACATTTGAGCTAAACCACAGAGAGAATTGGATGCTGTGGATGTGGAGTGGGGCATTCCTGGCAAGAGTAGCCGTAAACAAGCATGAGAAATTGAAGGTCACACAGAGTAACGGAGTTCATTTGGTTTGTGAAGGGGAAACAAAGATCAAATGGCAACTGGAGTTGGGTTGTGCCCCAAGCCACGCGGTGCCACGGGAGACTGAGCTGTGAGGAATCAGAACAGCCCCTGGGAAGAGCCACTCCACAGTGACAGGGGGAGGAGTCGACGTGGCTCACTAAGTAGGAGAGGGTGAGTGTATGAACCCAGGTAGTGGAAGGGAGAACAGGGGGACAGGAAAGACATGAGGACATGTAGGCCGTTGCTGGCTATCTGGACGTGGGGTGAGGCCAGGGAAGGCATAATGCACGAAATGTTTTATTGTACAAAATATACACAAAAACTTCATGTGGTACCTCTGGAGCAGAAGACAGGAATGGTTTTATGTAGATGTTGGAGTCATGAACCTTCAAGTCATGGTCCCCAAGTCCCCTGGTCACTCCAATAGTTGCCATTACCCGGGCCTAGGAATATAAGCAGAGCGTTAGCAGAGATACCCACAGTGATGGCACCCTGCCCCAGTTCCTCTGGCGTCTCCATCTATGCTGCTGGCTGTTAACGGGGACGTGTGGTATTAAGAAGGAAGGGCAGGTTCGTCCAAATCACTGCTTAGCTTAGCTTGTTCTCCTGTCTGTCCTCAGTTCCCTTCCGAAGAGCCTGGAGTGAAAATCGCTGAAAATAAACTCACTCTAACACACATGTCATCCACAGCTGTTGAAATCAGTTCATACTAAATCAAGAGCATCGAACCACCCGCCCAACCACCCACACACTCTGCAAGCATCCGCTGGACGCTGACTACATCCTTGGCAACATCAGAGGCAATAACAAAAGATGAAGCGAGTCTGAGGCAGATTCTGTCTTTGAAAATCTCTAAGGTTTTATGGCTGGAGAAAATAAATCTTTAGCGACTCCATGATCTACCTTAACATTCCTACAAATTCTTTCCGGGTGGAAAGGAATAAAATGTCACTAACATGTCTATGCCAAGACTCCTAGGCTGTAGCCTCCTGCTTTCTCTAAACTTATTTATAATGGGTTATGGAATTAACATACTGCCTTAATATCTACACAGTCACCTTAAATGTCTCCTAAAGCACCCACTATGTAGAAGGGACACACGGCTTCATCTCTACTATGAAGGAACTTGGTAAAAGAGGCAAGAGGCACATATCTAATATATAAAATGTGCTTAAGCTCTAGAAGGCACACAAACAATGGGATATGTGAATTTAGAGGAGTCAAAAATTCTACCGAGAAGGTCCCATGGTGGAGGCAATACTATTTGGTGCCAAAAAATGGCACAGAGGGATAGATTGCCTGTCAGGCTGAGCGACATGCAGCTTAATGGTGTTAACATTGGTGTCACCAACAATAGAACCCATGTGATGCGATAGTTGAAAGGCCTGAGCTGGGATTTTCCTCTCACTTGATTGAGTAGTGAGAATAAATACCTCACAGAGGCAAGAACGGAGTAAATAACAGAAGCAGCACTAAATTCAGGGCAGGTTACAAGGCATCTGCCCCCAAGTGACAACCTAAATTGATCCCTGGAACACACCCGATGGAGGGAAGAACTGTACGTTGTCCTCTGACTGACCTCCAACACATGTGCTGTGGCTCAAATAAATAAATCAATAAATAAATGTAAAACAAACAAAAAAGAAGAAGAGCGAGAAAGAACTTAGAAAGAGAAAAAAGCCCACATTATAATCCAACCTAGTCTCTCCACCTGTCTCTGAAGCGCTACGGATTTGCGGTAGTTCCAAGTCAGCAGGTAGAAATGGGTGAGTTTACAGTAGCACAGAAATGAGACTATGGTACTTTGGGCTGGGCTTGTAACAGGATTCACACCGAAGCGCAGGTTGGCCCTCAACCGTCTGCAATCCCCTTGCTTCAGACGTTTGAGGGCTGTGATTACAGACTTGAGCCACCATGCCTAGTGTATGTGTGTATGCAGGCACATGAGTACCACAGGATTGTGTGGAGGTCGGAAGACAACCTTCGGGAGTTAGTTCTTTCCTTCCCCTATCTGTGTTTCAGGGGACGAACTCAGGTTGTCAGCTTTGGTGGCAATTGTCTTTACCCACCGAGCCACCTTCACTGAGCCCCGTGACATACAAGATCCCGATTCAAAGGGTATACAAAAATAGACGGGATGTGAAACCCAGGGACCAGGGAACAGAGAGACTTCAGAAGCCCTCGCTGCTGGGCTGCAAAGCTGGATGGGTCTCATTCTACTTAAGGAATGTTCAGCTTGAAATGGGTACATTCTGAGTCTCTCTCATGGCCATTCTGCCTTTTCCCTGTAACAGTAGCTTCTCTGGGTGGAAAAACCACCTGCCCATGTTTACACCAAAGAGTGACATTGCTATTGGAAGTGATGGAACTTGTTTACATGTATACAGGTGTTACCCTCAAAAATTCCAGAAGAGTTTCTGGAATTAAAAAGTAACAGCTGTGAAAATATACTGACATGCCTGAGTAGGAGTTTGCAAAGAGGAAACAACAATAACAACAACAAAAAACCTTTTAGAACTCCAAGAAACCAAGGAGAACTCAGACAGGCATGGTGTACCCACTTCCTCCAGGGTGGAGTACAGACCTGAATGGTGGCTTTCCACAGCGCACCAGGCAACAATGTAGCTTTCCATAGCGGAACAGACTACAATGTAGCTTTCTATATAATAAACTGCTACAATGTAGCTTTCTATATATATATATATATATATATAGTGCAATAGGCTACAATGTAGCTTTCCACAGTGCACCAGGCTACAATGTAGCTTTCCATAGTGCACAAGGTTACAATGTAGCTTTCTGTAGCGGAATAGGCTACAATGTAGCTTTCTATATAATAGACTGCTACAATGTAGCTTCTCTCTCTCTCTCTCTCTCTATATATATATATATATATATATATATATATATATATATATATATATATTACAATAGGCTACAATGTAGCTTTCCACAGCGCCCCAGGCTACATTGTAGCTTTCCATAGCAGAACAGGCTACAATGGCAGAATTTGCCCATCCCCTCTCACAGGATTGCTCTCCTTCATGAGCCGACTATGAGGTTTTGGGATATTTTGGTGAAATGAATTTCACAATTAACCAAAATCTTTTAAATCTCATTGTTGAAGCTGTGCTTACCTGTACAAGACCAAGGCCACTAAAATCCCAGCATAGGAGGGAGAGGTGCTCGGCACACATCACCCCTCACACAGAGAGGAGTTAACTGGCAGTTGAAAATTGCTAGGGAAGGGAGAATCGTTCTTTTTTGAGGATGTGGCCATTGGTATGTTTCCTATGCCCCAGAGGATGGCCTCATGGCATGAACTCAAGGGAAGCACTAATTGGATACTATAAGCTGGTTGTCAAAACAACGAGGCATGACGTTGGAGGTGGGATATGTTGGGGAGGATATGGAGGCCGCTGGAGGGGAGGAATGGAGGGATGGATATGATGGATATCACGGTCCATTGTAGACATATATGGAATTCTTCAAGAGGAAAATTATTTTTGAGAAGCAACAACTAAAATCTCCATGCTGACCGTCTTCTAAGGAAGACACTTCCCGGTTCGGGAGAGCACGCAGAACATAAGCAACAGCTTACTCAGTATTGACACCTGTATCAAGGTCAGGACTGGGAGGGACAGAACTGGGCCACATAGCTTTGATATTCTTGTGAGCTATGTCTTCTGGATATATACTATCTAATACCGCCAGACAATTCACTTGAAGAGTCTTCTCGTGGCCACACTGTCCACTTCTAATTGAAACTCTTAGCTGTGAATGGAAGTGAATTGCGTCTATAAGGTATGGGTTCAAAGGTTGTTCACCTCAGGACTTACTTCAAATCTACTCACACATTGTCTCATGCCTACAGCCTGTTTTGGGTTCAACCCGGTGATGGTTCTGTTACCTCAGTCTGGGTTCTGGATGCTGTAAATTGACTGCAAGGACTCTCTGGAATCCCTTTGTTGGGGCAAGCAGGAAAGCCAGCTTGCAAAGTCTAGAATGTCGGTGGTGGGAAGAAAGGGTACCAGTCTATAGTGGAAAGCCAGAGTTCCACACCAGGGCTGTTCTCTGCTGGCTCTTTCTGCTGGGCCGTTTTAATCGTGAAGTCCCAGCTGCCTGGTCTACTGAGTGGAGCTAACACAGCCAGTTTGACTTGCCTCTGAGCTTATGTCAGTTATAAAATAGGATGACGTATGTGGAAGTTGTGTTTAAACCTGTAAAGAGTGACTTGGATGGGCAGGGAAAGGGATGGTATTTTCACAAAATTGACTGCTTACCCACACCCCTCAAATCCTGCCACACTCTGAACCCTCGAGACAGGTGTCCCGAAGAATGATGGGTACAATGTTCACTCAAGTTGTCATGGCTATAAAATCCCAAGCTGCTGAGCAGAGCACACTAACTGCTAGGGGTATAAAAAGCAGGAGGAGCTACAGACACCTCCTCACATTCCAGGGATGAACTTGAACCTACCTTCTTGCCTTCTCCATAGATAAGGGGAAACTTCAAGTCATCATCCTCAATGGTTTTGTATGCCCTGCAGGGAGACAGACAACATTTTAAAACAGGTTTGCACTCAACTAATGACCCTCTGTCCTTACTCAGGCTGCTAGGAACCTCCTTTTCCTAGAGATTTCCATCACTGTTCAACATTGTCTGCCTTTGTTTATGTAGTCACTTTCCATTCTCCATTCAGAAGTGTGTGTGTGTGTGTGTGTGTGTGTGTGTGTGTGTGTACGTTGACAAGGCGGGGGATATCAAGTCTTTGTACTCTTAAAGAGGGAGAAAGCTACATATGATTAGTGAGAAGAGGAGATGGATTTTGTTTCCAGTGCCTTTGGGATAACAGAGTGATCCGGCAGCCAGCAGCCGCTGGACTCATCTTTTAGTGCTGGCGGGGTGGGGGTGGGTAAATGGAGTGTGCACACCCTCGAAGAGCCACTTCTCACCTAGAGGGGATGTTTACATCAAACACCTTCTATTGGGATGGGGGTGTGTGTGGATGACACAGGGCCCGTCTGACCTCTGGATCAGAGTCAAGGTTGGCAGAAAATTGTTTTGCAATAGCTCTCAGAGAGCCATTCACCACACAGAGAAACATTTTATATTTCATTGGTTTATGGCAGACATAGTTGTCTAGATATCTACATGTGATCCAAAGCTACCCATAAGCCAAGTTCAAAAACAGACAAGCAAACACCACAGGCAGTCAGTAGCTATGCCCCTTGGTGAGAGCAGAGTTACCTTTCTGCTTTTGTTTTCCTCCTCTGTAAGGCGAGGTCGATGCACAATATACATAGGGCTCAGCACCGAGCCTCCGGCTCTTTAAGGACCCAATTAAGGGCAGCTATCAGCAGAATTTAGCAGGTAATTAACTTTTAGTGTAACACCTTCCCCGGCAAAATGGGGAGGGGAGGGCATCACTGCTCCTTCCCCACCCCAGAGTGAATGTGTGCTGGGGTCCTCGGGACTTTACTAAAAACAAAGTCAAAGGTTATTAGGAAAAATAAGTACAGATAGGGTAGAGTAGGTTTAGAATGCATGGAGAAAACCCATGTATCAAATGGCCTCCCAGACCTGTGCATTAGGCAACTAGAGAGGGACGGTGAAATCAACTTTGTGGACACCCTTGGTATATAACAGCACACAACTCAGATGACAACAAAGAATGATGACGTCATGAAGACACCTTACGGGAACTCACTCACGGCGTGCTAAGCTGAAAACTTAAAGGTTTTAAAAGTGTGTGCCCTGTTGTCCAGGGAACTATTTGTACAGGCCATTCTTTCCCTGGTCGGAGAATTGGTGCGATTTTGCTGTTGGATCCACCTGGGTTCAAGTACAGTACTGAGTGAGTGGATGTACTCTCTGGACCTCAGTATGCCTGAGACAAGAGCTCAGTATGTACCCAGCACAGCCCTGCTCAGAGTGCAGGAAAAACCACTGCAGTCCCCGGCAAGTGAGTCAGAGTAATCCAGAAATCGAATTTTCAAGGAAAAAAAAAAAACCAAACACAGTATTTCCTTCCCTTAAACCTATCAAATTAACACAAAGTGGAAATTAGCCACTTTGATGTTTCATATACTCACAAGAACTATTTTAAACACTGTGGTACATAAGCCACTTGAGGGAACAAATAAAGCTATTATTAGAATCTAGCCCCAGCCTAGGGATCAACTGTGTTGAGCGGTTCTCAACCTTGGCTATATAATGAGCCACCTGCCAGGGCAGGAAAACATCCTGAGGCCCAGGCCACATCGTGGAGCAATTAAAGCTGACTCTCTGGAAAAGAGACTTGGGCATCAGGCATTTTGTTTTGAAAGTTTCCAAGGAAACTCTAACGTGTAGCCATGTTTGACTCGGCTGTTGACCTAGCTCCAGTGAGCTTACATGGGGGTGAGTTAATCAGTGAGGCCCTCATGTCTGACTTCTGAGAGGAGAGGGCTGCATGGCTTGAAAGAGGGGAAGGAAATGGGCTGAGAAAGGCTCTCAAATAAGCACGAGCAGGCGTTCAAGACGCTGTGTGGGTGAGAACACAGTCTTAGACATGGAGCTGATGTGGTAATAATCAGACACAGGGAATGGCCAGCCTTTGGATGCTGGGACAGGAGTTTGGAACTGGGGAGGAGGCAGAAGACAGCAGATCACAATTAAGGCCGCCGGGACCAGAGTCCATGTCACACAGCTCTGAAAGACACTCTGCTCTGCCTTGGGAGTGCTATCCCAGGACAGAGGCTGCTGCCAAATTCAGCATTATATTTTAGCTTATGAATTTATCCTTAGAACAAAAAAATCAAAACCGAAGCAAGGACTAGATGGGTAGTTCACTTGGCAGAAACCCAAGCACAACTATAATGGCAGCAGCTAGGAGCTGGGAGTGGGCGGATCACAAGTTCAAAGGTACAGGAAGGTCATCCTTGGACACAGTGCAGTCCCAGCTCCAAGGGAGCCTATTTCAAGATGAATTAAAAACAGAAGTGAACCACCTTGGGAAAAGAAAGAGTTAGTCTGTTCCCACTGGTGTTGGTTTTCAATAAAACACGAACCCTTTCTCATCCTCCAGCGACAAGCAAGCATAATTACCATACTGTGAGAACGTACACCACCTTCTCCCACTCACTCTTCCTGGGTCTCAAGCGTGGCTCCTGTAAAAGTGGACTTCCGTGTATCGATAGACGGTCTGAATAATGACACCAAATACCCGGGAAAGCTCACGCCTGGCATCAGTGATGTCTCACTTTGAATCTCAGTAGCAAAAACCAAACAACAAACAAAAAAATCCTTCAAGAATTAAAAACTGGCAACCAGATGAGAGTCTGTATAGATTTAGGGCTATGATTCCAGAAGAATTAATTTATTGGGGGAGATACTGGACTTGGTGGTTAAATATAGTTTCTAAAATCTGTTGGAGACACCCCCCCTCCCCGGTCGGGGAATTAAATTACTTTCCCAAGATGAATGGCTCTAAACCAGGAAACAAAGAAGTATGCTATCAGGGCTAACCTTTGGGGATGTGTCTTTCCCTATGGCCAATAAGTCTAAAATGAGACCGCTCTGAGTGGGTAGCCAGCAAATACTTGATGAGAAAAAGAGGACTTTTGGCCACTGAGGAAAGGACACTTTCTGAGTGGCAAGAGAATAAATCCTGGCAGTCAATGACATCTACAGGGAGGAAGGGGTAAATAGTGAAAGTAACCTTTCGGGTCCTCGTGCCCGTGTCTGAGCCCTGCCCACTTCATCTGTGGCCACAAAAGGCAGCTTATCCCCATCCTTCCAATGCCTGATATCCTCAGACCTCTTGGCCAGTTAAAGGCCTCATCCCAGCCCTGCACACTTGCAAGTCCTGTGTTATCCTGCATCATCCTTGTTCAGATTATAGTATTCATGTTTCCATCTTATCCATAGCCTCCCTCTTCTTCATTGAGGGAGGATGAGAAAGGAGGATGGTGGGATCTGAGAGTGCCAAGATACCAAGCCAAGATTTTTTGATGTTATAGCCAAGAACGTGTGGCCACAGGACTAATTCCTTTATTCTAGATGCTAAGATTTGGAAAATTCTGATACATGAATAGAAAAATTTCAAAACCAGATCACTCACCAGCTTGATCAAAGTAGAACGGATCAGGGATTATAGTCAAGTAAGTACTTGTGCTAAGACAGCAAACTAAAAAAAGCAAATGAAAGATGCTTAGATCACGCTTGCGTTGGGTCAACTCTTTTGTGAATATTTATGGGATGAGAAATGAATGCAAGACTGCTAGGGTTACTACATTCTCCGCTTTTCCTATCTTAGAGGCAATACCCTCAGATAAACAAAACCCTCAGATAGTTTCAGGCCAGGCATAGTGGCAAACACCTTTAATCCCAGCAATCTGGAGGCACGGGCAGGCAGATCTCTGTAGCTGGGTCTACATATTGAGACGAGAGCTACATAGAGAGAGATGTTGTCTCAAAACCAACCAACCAACCAACCACCAAACAATGTTTCCAGTTACTCTGGATACATTTGGAAAGAACTGTCTCAGTTTTCTCTTCCTTAGTTCTTTCAACTATGCTTTGCAGGCCCTTGGGGAACACCCATCACCACTCAGACCACCATTACCCAATGTATTCATTAATCAAACATCACAGACTGTGACAAGGGCCCTCTGTGGCCTTTCTAGTGCCCTCAAGATGGGCACTTATCTGAAGTGAAAGCTCATGAGATGTGGTCTAATTAAGATTGAAAGTATTCTTTTGATTTGGTCCTTGTTCTTAAAAGATCAATGAAACAATTTTGCACTGTGCACCTGCACATGCATGACAGTGTATGAGGGGCTTTACGGTCACAGACTGAGACCATGAGTGAAAACAACAACAACAACAGCAACAACAACAACAACACTACCAACACCTAGCCCACAAACACACAAAATAGACCCCAGTCCACAAGAGAACCATCTAAAATGGTTTTTGGGCAAAGTCTGCCCTCGTTTAAGTGTATGTTCCATCTCTGTTCTGAACATTAGTTCTATGAGGACAATGACTTCCTTCTCAGGCCTTGTCTTCCCTTCATGTTTACAATGTTGCAGGCAGAACCCAGACACTAGCTAAACGTCTCAGTGAATGAATGAAGCCTGGTCCTTCATCTTCAGCTAGTGAGTTTCCCACTAAGATGACATACCATTGTCTTAGTGTTTCCGTTCACCTTACTTTCAGTGGACTCTTCTCTGGCTAAAAATCAGAGCTACGTTCTCTACTGGTATCACCCTTTATATTAAAATTCTAGGTTCTAACCTCTTCCAGAAACAGATGGAAACAGATGCAGAAATCCACAGCTAACTATTGGGCCAAGCTCCTGGAGTAAAGTGAGGGAGGAGAGATATGAACAAAGGAGTCACGACTATGATGACCCGAGCTAGTGAGAGATCACTGGCTCAGGTCTAACAAATGGGGAACCTGCATAAGACCAAACTAGACTTCCTTAATATAGGTGACAATGGCATGACTGGGACAGTATATGAGGCCACTGGCAGTGGGTCCAAGATCTAACACTAATGCACAAACTGACTTAGTAGAGCCCATTCTATATGGAGAGATACCTTGCCCAGCCTAGACACAGGGGTGTGGGGTGGAGAGATGCCTTGGTCCTGCCTCAACTAGATGATGGGACACACTTAGTAAACTTCCTAGGGGAGACCTTACCTTCTCTGAGGAGCAGACAGAAGGAGAGAGGAGCAGGAGGGGGAGGGGGAGGAGAGGAGAGAGGGGGAACTGGGATTGGAATGTAAAAAAGAAATTAATAAAAAAAAGAAGAAAAAAATCCAGGTTCTCTTTCATTACCTATACATATTAATAGATGCTGCAAAGTAATTAGAACACCATTTATGAGTCTCCAAATGGCTACTTTCTATAGGTAATTCCTAAATACCCTTTGGGATGGTTATTTAAAAAAAAAAAAAAATCACAGTTCTGTACACTGGGCAGTGTTGGCAAGACACCATATTAGCTTCAGCTTACATTAATTTACATACATAACCCTCCAAGGTAACTCATCCATGCACTGGGACGTGTATCTGCAGTCTACCTACGTTGGAGGCAGAGGCAGGAGAATGGCTTTAGCAAAGACTTAGAGATGTGAAACCCCAAGAAGCGAGAGGAGGAGGGAGGGGAAAGAGAAGGGGAAGGAGGGAGGGGAGGCCAAAAGGGGAAAGAACTTCTTAGTCTTTGGGGGAGTCCTTGGTGTCCAGCCAGAGGCCCCGCTTCCACACACCCTGACACATGTGTATGGGTGTGGAGGAGTGGGGGTGCACGTCCCAGTGGGCGCACAGCTGTGCGCTCCTGGGTGGAGGCGGAGGGCATCCTAAAGTGCCATTCCTCAGGGCTCAACCACTTTGTTTTCTGAGCAGGGTCCCTCACCTGAAGCTTACCAGTTCGCCTAGGCTGGCTAGCCAGCCAGTCCCAGAGCGCCTACCTATCTCTGCCTCCTCAGGCCGGGGATTAAAAGGGAGGCTCTATTTTACTAATGTGGTTCCTCCCGCTTACACAGCGCCAACTTTACTAACTGATCTACCTCCCCAGCCCCCTGCCCTGACTCCTTAACTGGAGTCCAGAGTTCACACGTGGGCATTATCCACACAGCGCACTTCCCACACGCCCCCTTTTCTCCTAAGTTATGACCTTTCACTAAAAAAGAGGGGGCAGGAAAACTGATCCTGTCCCTAAAGTGGCTTCCTTAACAGAACTTCAAAATCGTTTAAAGAGAACATGATCCCTTCCGGGGGAACTGAAGGACCAAGCCCTCCCTTTGGGGACGGCAGAATCTGCGGTCGCCTCGTGATCTCCAGTGACACACACCATGAGTCACATTCTTCCAGTAACCTCTCGACATCGCTTGGACGTCTCTCCTCCCCTGGGGACCTTTCTTCCTGGATCATCCTCCCTCCCGGCAGAGCCCACTGTGGTGAACCAGGCTCAGAGTCAGTGGTTTGGAAGTCATATTGCAACCCTCACGTGTACTAGCTGTGTGAACACAGGAAAAGTCCCTGGAATGCCCGAGCTTGCCTCTACAACTGGATACTCGGGAGGATGCTTGCAAAGCCTAAATGCAAATATGCACTTTATGAGGGATAACCTGCTAAGGAGGCATGGGTTGGGACGGTTAAGGTCGCAGCAACCTCATTCTTTCGATATAGATGCGGAGTGAAAGACCTGGTCACCAGACTGGGCAGTGGTGGCACTCGCCTTTAATCCCAGCACTGGGGAGGCAGGGAAGGGTGGATCTCGGTGAGTTTATGGCCAGCCTGGTCTACAGAGAGAGTTCCAGGACAGCCTTTCAAGTTACAGAGAAACCCTGTCTTGAAAAACAAAACAAAACAAACAGAACTGGCCACCAGAGGCAAAACAATGCATGCCCATAGAGACACCATCTTGTCAAGCAACAGAACCCCTTAAACAACTGAAGGCCTTTCTGCTGTCAATCAGTGAATGATACACAAGCCCACGCACCTTCATCCAAACAAGCCCCCGGCCTCAGAAGGATGCCTGCCACCTAAACAGCAATCTAAAGGGAGAATCGCTGGGCTGGTTTCCCTCTTAGGCGGAAGCCAGGAGGAGGAGAGAGCCACATGCAGTCTCTTCCCTGCACGGTCTTAGCCTAGGCTCAGTCACTTTTCACCAGGCCTACGGCAGCGCTTGGACGGAGGGATGGTGGGAAGCAGTAGCCTGCCCTCAGGTCCTCACTGCTGCCTTCCGAGAACAAAGTCCCAACAGCAGCTCACATCCCACAAGGCCCAGGAGGAGACATCACCCAGGCTTGAAGCCCAAATGCCAGCAGTGGCTCTCAGAGCTTGGCAATGCCCCAATTAAGCAATACTGGAATCCATCACAGCTCTCCACTGACTGCCGTCTGTCCCACCCTCACTCTCTGTAAACCCTTCCTGGAAAAAACAATGTGGGACTGGCAGGCCACCACATGCTTCCTTATTTTCTGCCAGCCATCTATATTTCCAAAAAGCTTCAAGCCCAGAGCCTGACCACAGAGTCTTGAAAATGGAGGCTGCTTCCTGCTTTTGGTGAGATGCTAACAGGCAGCTCACCCCCTCATTCCCGGCTCTGTGTATGAGGGTACATATGTGCTCACACACACACACACACACAGATACACACAGAGACACACACACACACAGACACACACACAGACACACAGATACACACATAGATGCACACACACACAGACACACAAAACCAGACTCACATACCAGACACATACACATACACAGACACATACACAGACACAGACACACAGAGACAGACACACACACACACAAACACACACAGACACATACACACACAGACACAGAGACACACAAACCCAGACACACACACCCAGACACATATACCCAGACACACACACACACAGACACACATAAACCCAGACACACACACAGACACACACACACATGCCTCTTTTATAGTCGCACAAGATTCGGTATTTAGGCCCTACTATTATTTTTCAAATGTTGTCTTTGGGGAGCCTTCTCCTCCCTGCTTCAAAGTGTTAGGGAAACCCTGAGACATGTACCTTAAGCTTGCAAGTGGGTGGGAACTTGGCTTGCTGGAAAGATGGGGCCAGACAGTCAGGGACACTGCAGAAAGCTTTAACAAGCAGACCGTTAGCAGAGCTGTGGAGGATGGGTCCCTAGGCAGACCTTGAGGGAACTAAGAGACATCTGGTATTTTCACGGTAGTTTGGAGTCTAGCCTCCATGTCTTGGCCTGGTTTGACTTCTCTGCTGTAGGGTCAGCAGTGCCTGGCAGGACTGAGTTACCTTCAAATCTCAGTTATGCGTGCGTGCGTGCGTGCGTGTGTGTGTGTGTGTGTGTGTGTGTGTGTGTGTGTATGTGTGTGTGTGTGTGTGTGTGCGCACACGCGTATGCATGCGTGCCATAGTCTGACTCACTGGCTTCCTATATCCATGTGCCTGGGACAATTTTCAATAGCTTTTCAGTTATGTGACCCCTGGTGAGGTCAATTTGAAGCTTCCTAAAGAAATCTGTTTTTTTCTAATTTTGGCTCCTGGAGTGCCGTTTTCATTAGCCAGTCATACGTGTTAGGCCGTCATGCAGTTTGATGCATCTCTGTAGGACCCAGGTACAAATGCCAAGTTGGAGCTGTCTGAAAACGGTTTGTGTTTGGTGAGAGGACGGAACAGGACTGGCAACCACATCATGGATCAAAGCGAGGAGGTAAACACCTTCCCCACCCAGCCACATCAAAGGGGCCTCCTGGGAAAGTGTCCCCTAACGAGAGAGGCTTAAGGCTTGGTCCTGGGGAGGAAATCTCCCTGATGACAAAGCTGACCCACAATCCCTGCAAAAATTCCCATTGCTTTTCCTTCACCTGTTAGCATCCTTGAACTGGACCACACATGGGTTTGGGGACTGGTAATCACACCTTTTTTGTCTTTTTGTCTTAAATGCTCCTCTTGTTCCCGGCAGGCCAATGTATGACGGAGAGAGGCGAACGGAAGGGGCCGGGGAATGGCGGTAGGTAAAGTGCCTGTTGATGTGCTGGGTAGTTTTTGTTACCCCACACAAACTAGAGTCACGTGGGAAGAGAGGACATCAGTGGAGGAATCAGGTTAGCCTGTGGGTGTGTCTATGGAGCATCATCTCCATTACTTATTGATGGGGAGGGCCCAGCCCACGGTGGGTGGGACCATCCTTGGACTGCTGGCCCTGGGTTCTATAAGAAAGCAGGCTGAGCGGGCTTGGGGAGCAAGCCACTGAGCAGTGCCCTCCATGGCCTCCGAATTAGCGCCCGCCTCCAGGTCCCTGCCTTGAGTTCCTGACTTCCCTCCATAGTGGACTGACCCTAACGTGTAAGACGTTATAAATCTTTTCCTCATCAAGTTGGCTTTTGTCACAGTTCTATCCCAGCAACAGAAAAGGAAACGAGGATACTGCACTGTGTTGGGCACACGTCTGCTCTCCTGGCACTAGCTGCTGGTGGGTAGGGGAAGGGAGAGATCCTGGAGCCCACTGGACAGCCAGGGTAGCAAAAGCAAGCTTCGGGTTCAGTAAGAGATCCAGCTTCAAAATGTAAGGGGTACAGGGCAGCATTTGACATAAATCTCTAATGTCCACAGGTATGAGCACATATATGCTGTACACACACACACACACACACACACACACACACACACACACACACAGGACCAGAGCTAGGTTTTATCTTACTGGCCTTTCAAAATTATCTTGAGAAGTTGAGTTGACTGGATTAGAGGAGAGGTTTTATGGTTAGGAATCAGTGAGAAATATATATTTCAATCTTTCTACTTCTGGTATAAACAGGCATGTATTAAGCCAACATTTATTATTATGTACAACATAGACATCAGCATTTTCTTTCTATCTGGCACTGTTCGGTTTGCTGAAAATGCTTACCTTCATATTCTAACTGATTTAGAAGACTATGACTGGGTCCCGGCCCATAGTAAGTCCTCGGTAAAGAAACAGAAGCTTCCAAGGCAGGAGCCAAGGCTTTGAGCAGATAAACATTCCTAATGTTTGCTGACTAGCAGCTAGGCCCAGGTGCTGGAATCAGCGCTAATTAGGTAAGAAAGCAAAGGTCATTGCCGACTCCCAGCCCCGTTCTGAGTAGCAGAAAGGCCTTGCGTAGAAGATGAAAGTGCTGAGGGTCCATTTCTGAAAATTACAATCAAGCGTGTATAAGGGAAGCAGTGCTATTTTGGGACAAATCTTTTGGACTGGCTCGTAGGGAAATTCCAGCTTTGGAGATTGTTTTTGATCCGCTGCTTTCTTGGTGTGCATTAGCTCTTGGCTAAGAGAGCTTCACGTTCTTTCTAATCGATAACATTAACTCTCCCCACAGGCCTCAGTCACAGATCCTCGCTTTGATGACCAAACAGAGAGTGATTTTAGCTTTCACTGGGACCATTCATTCTGAAACAAACACTAACTTCATTGACACTGGCCTTTTATGTATGGCATCACGTCAGTATATACAAAATCAGATGATCCAAAACTGACCACATAGCCACAAATGGTAGGGAGAAACAACTCAAGAGATTTCTAGTCACAGGGCAGAGTCTCACTGCTCAGGCTAGGTGCCAGCCCTGGCAACCCTCACAAAGCTACTCTCTCCCTCTCTGGCCTCGGGGCATCAATCAGGATCATGGAGTTTAGAGCCCTATCGCTACTGGGAGAAGCCACACTCAGGACTACACCCAGTGATACATCTTTCAACACCTTCTATACAAGGGCCTTGGCTGGTAACACCATACAGGTAGAGAACAAGCTCCCCAGAGAATGAACCAGTCCTCTTTGAGGTCCTCTGCTGGATGTCTAAGAACCATGAGAGTTGGGGACAAGCCTACACATACTCAACCTCCTGTTTTAACAGACGAGGTAGTCCTATCCCAGACTCCAGAGACGTGTAGTGATACAGACGTGTATCCCTTGGGTTCCGAATCATCCTGGTTCGTACGTAGGGAAGCAGCCTGGGTCTGGGTGAGGATGTCTGCCCTCATTGGTAGGAGGAACACATGCTCCTGGCCCATGCATCAAGATAACCGACTATTACGGAGGTCGGGGTGCGGAGACAGCAACTTTCTGCTGTCATCCTACTTTAACACTCCCCCTCTTTCCAGGACAACTACACTCGGGGAACCCTCACTGTGTTCTACTCAATGCTACTCTTTATACCTACAGTTCTTATAGTAACCGAGTGAGGGAGCTAGGGCTTATCTTCATTACACAAATGAGAAAATGCATGCACAGGAGAGGAGATGGCTCAGTAGTTGAAACTCTTACTGAACAAATGTGAAGGGCCAAGTGTGGATCCCAAGAAACCCACATAAGGCACAATGGACCTGGCAGCTCCCTTGTAATTGCAGCCTTGGAAGATGGAGACAGCGTATCCCCAGAGCAAGCTTGCCAGCGAGACTAGTTCTTCAGCAAGGATAGGCACAAAACCTTACCCTCGCTGTGCGTAAGTTGTGGACTCATCTGAACTTCAGAAGGCCGCTGTGACAGGATGAGGTCTTTTAGGGTCTGTGGACAGGTGCCTGGGATGAGCTCAGCTCTCAGGGGTTTTAAATCAGCGCCCTGCCCCACTGCTTCTGAAGATGCTCCCTGACCACACCGGGAGAGCCCGTCAATGTCTGTTATCTGAAACCCGCGGCATCAATTTCTCACTCCGAAACTTAGTGGGCACAGGGAAGGAAACAGCCTTAGCAATCGCCCATAAAAGTATCATAACCGGAGGTGTGGGGATGGGATAAAGAATGTTTCCTCGGCAGGCTGGTTAAAGGACCTGGGAAATCTGTAAGCACATTTGTGGTACTACCTCCCTGAAATTTCCCTAAGATGGGATCCTGTTGACGGGCGGAAGGCTGGCCCTTTTTTCCCTTATTTTCGTCTCCATGCTGTTTCTTCCCTGCGTGTTTCTTCTGCCCCTCCTTATGGAGATAGAGTGTAAAGCCATGCAGCTCTAGCCCACCTTTGGCATGGCTTTCAGAGTTCCCCGGGGAGTGTGACACTATTTTCCTGTGAGCGCGACCCCTACTCCATGTGTGCACGCACTCCTGTGCTTACATCCTCCGTGTTCGTTATGTGGGACTACCGCTAGCAAAGCAATGATGTCTCGCTGACATGCACCGATTTAACTGTGTGCAACGCTGAATTACACACTGGCTGTGAAATGACTGCCTAGGCCCCGGGAATCTCCTGCCTGTACTCCCTGTCCTTCACAGAGTCCCCGGGATGCAATTGTCAACAAAGGCTTAATAATGCCTAGCACTGCAGGGTATTTCTGGGGCCCTTGTATCCCACAGGGTCTTTGTTCTCTACATTGATTATTAAAACATTTTGAATATCACCTCTGGCTTCTAAGATCCCAAAACACACATTCTGTCTTAACCCCTTTGGCCTCTGCTTGTGCGGTTTCTTTGCAAACAGCATCCATCCTGGTAGCACCAGCCCTCTTGAGACCCTGTCCATATCTAAGCCTTTATTTTTTAACATAGTCGCCTGCACAGAGTCAACCTCCTCTCTCAAAAACCGACGGCTTCTGGTCTTGCATTTAATAACGTCTATATTTCTACATAGTAAATCCAGTCTACACAGTCCTGTGTGGTTAGCTCCCTCCAATGGGAGGCCTTGATTTAGTCATGGCGGAGCTTGGTGTCCCTGCTGGTATAGGGATGGTTCAGGAAGGTACAGAATCTAGCAGATGCAGGTCTGAAGAATCCTATGAACTAACCAGTGCTAGGAAGAGAGAGGCTGATAGATAGGAGGGTCTGGGCAGCAATGGGCATCCTTCCCAAACAGCGCAATGTCACCTCAGTTGAGCAGAGCCTGTCTCTTCACTCGATGTGCTGTGGGCAGGGCTACTGGGCAGAACTGGCCAACATACTGTGACACTGTTTCTGACACTTGCATCTCAAAACTGCCTTTTTGATTTTTAGCTTCTCATTACCTTGGGAAACAAAAATTTGAATGCATTCGGGATTATAAGCCCCCGATCCATCTATTAGTCCTATATAGCTTATACACACACACACACGCACACACGTACACACACACACACACACACACACACACACGCACGCACGCACGCACGCATGCACGCACGCACGCACATACATAATACACATGCACACATACACATACATACATACACACATGCACAACACACACAGGAACACACACACATGCGCACACAGCACACACATACATACATATATACATAAACATACATACACAATACACATACACACATACATATACACACATGCACACATACATACACACATAATACACATGCACACATGCATATACATACATACACACATACACAACACACACAGGAGCACACACACATGCGTACACAATACACACACCAGCACACACATACATATATATACAATACACACATATGCAATGATTAAAGAATTAGATACTCCTCTAGCACTTAGTACAAGATAGTTTTGCTGGGTATCTACCTGGCACATACATTCATAATATAACCCCTTTTTGGCATTACAGTTAGCCTGGTGTCACAAATGGAGTAACCACCACTGAGTGAGGTGGCATGATGTATAAAAGCCACATAGTGGTAACTGACCCGCCGAGGTAGCCTGGCTTCATCACACCTCTTCTTAATGTAATGTTTCATATGCAACAGGTATACAATATAGATCTGCACAGTGTAAGTAGCGGGACCCGATCCTGTCTGTTCCAACAGAAACTTCTGAAGGTCTGCGGTATCCTGAAACTCTTCCAGGTGCCTTGAAGCTGTGTGGGCACCACGGGCACACAGCCCCAGCTAGCATACACCAGGGATGAGCAGTAGACACAGCCTAAGCAGGGGGTATGCGGATGGTATGACTCCGAGGAGAAGAAAGGAAGGCTGGGAAGCAGCGTGGATACTTTCGGGATGGTAAATACCCTACTATAGAAGAGGAGAGGTGGGGGTCTGTGTGAGTGTGCACATGGATGCCCCATCAATAGGGAGCAAGACGGTGGGGTGTCTTTTCTCTTTCTCAGTGGCCTGACAAAGCCTGCTGGTCGTGGCTAGCCTCCATTTGTTAAGACCCCACAGCTTCCCCTGGCCTCCTGCATGAGGCAGGAGTGGGAGCCATTCGTCACTGTCAGGAGATGTGCTGCACACAGCCGGGATGGCTTTCTTTCCTGCTGCTCCTGCAGCAAGAGCTGCAGATCTTTGAGAGACGCAGAACATGCACATTGCAAATAACCATTCATCATCTTGGCCCTGTGAGCCAGGGACACTCTCCACAGGGCACTGACCCGTCTCACTGTGGCTCTGGCCTCCCTTTCCTGCCTTTAAGGGGCTCGATTTGGGCTCCAGATAACCCTCATACCCTGAGGTCTACCGAGGCTTGGGATAAACGTTCCCTGAGACAATCCCCGAGTCCTCACCCTGATCTCTGCAGAGGCAAGATTTCCACACTGCTCTCAGCTGTCAGATGGCTGCCAAGATGAACCATAATCGTTAAATTATGAAAACACAATGCTGGGAGGAAATGAATACCAGCTTTCACTAGGGAAAGGCTTGCTCTCCTCTGAAGTAATTATAAAATTAAAATGTGATATTTCTCTGGTGAGTCTAAAAAGCTTCCCGGCTCGGTCCACGGCACAACAGAAATGCCAGGATTTGCAGCAGAGCGGGGGACTAAGAAACCCTCTGCACCCCCAAAACACCAGCCAGAGACCAGTGAGCAAACTTTCCAGAGACCGGGTTAAGGTGATTCAGAGCAAAAAGAAGGGGAAAAGTAGAGTTTCAATTTTTCAATTGCTCTATCAGAGTCCAGAGTCAAGCCGCTAGAAAACGCAGGCTAAGTAAGACTGATAATGCTGACTTAATTAGACCCACAGGCATGACCAACATATAAATTCAAGCCCCAGAGAAGGGCAGTGTCCTTTAAAAGCTGCCCGGGGATCTGCAGGCAAGCTAATGAGGAGTGTCAGTAATGCAACTTTATGAGCTTTTTTTGAGGGAGGAGAAAGTCTGGGGTTCCTGTATCAGGGCTCCTGGCTTGATTCAATAAATGAATTTGTATTAAATGCGGGTGCCGCTCTGGAGCTGGCATGGAACCCTTCTCATATGCTCACCCCCCTTCCCGTGACATACCCTCCACTGATGGGGGGCAAGGAAGAAAGCAAGAATTCAGAAGGCAAAAGCTGCACGGACAGTATTTGTGTAACTTGACCCAGCGACCCCACACACCCACGCGAGGCTGTCTCTGGCGGGTTTCTCTTTCCAGAAAATGAGGTCTTTTTATTGTTAAAAGCAGAAGGCTGTGGGGCTGAGTCTTTCACGACTGAGCCGGGTTTCTAGGCTGTGGAGAAAGGTCACCCGAAATGGGACCAAAAGTCTTGGAAATGAACTTATTTTTTAAAATCAGATCCTCAGGATCTGAACTACTTCCCGAGAAGTAAAAGAAAAAGCAAGAAGGAAAGTAGCAACATCTGCATCTGGTAGCAGCCTAGAGGGCAGTGGGGAGAGGCTAAGAGAGGGAAGGGGAAGGGGGGGGGGAGAAGAGTGAAGGGGAGGGGGAGGGAGGAGGAGGGGGAGGGTGAAAGCTACTGATTTGGGCAGCTGAGCTAGGCTTCCCTTCATGGTCTGTAGCATGCAGCCTTTTTTTTTTTTTTTTTTTTTTTTGCTGCCCAGCAAAGGGACAGCTAGGGATGAGTTAGTCATTCCTAAACACCATGACAGAAGCCCCTGGATATCTGGATGGTGGAGTGAAGCCCATCCATCCCCCAGCTGCCTTAGTCAGGGGGCCTTTTCTCTGGCTTTCCCTGCTATCTATTATTCATCTATCTATCCATCTATCTTTACCGTCTATCTGTCCATCTACCGTCTATCCATTACATCTATCAACCTATCCATCCATGATCTTGAATTTCTAATCCCCCTTCCACCTCCCGAGAGCTGGCATCACGGACATGCACCACCATGCCCAGTTTACATGGTGCAAGGGATTAAACCCAGGGTTTCATACACGGTCGGCGAGTAGTTTCTCCACCAAGCACATCCCTGGCTGTCTGCTCAGCTGTTTAGATACCTTACACTGTTGGGAGGTTTACTTACTCCAAAACCTTACTCCTACTCCTATCGTCTCCACCACAGGCCAACAGAACTTCCTGGATTATGTAAATGTTCTGTTCTGCATGATCCCATTCAGGGCCACTGGCCAGGTGTGGCTATTGACCAAGTGACATGTGGCTAGTGAGACTTGGTGAATTAATTTTTAATTTATTTTTTATCTAATTGAAATTTAAGGGGCCCCATGTGGCTACTGGATGTTGTGTTTGAGAGCACCTAAGAGTGGAGAGGTTTCCTTTGCTTTCATCGAGGTGGGCAGTGCTGAGTGAAGAAAATGACTTTGTTTCCCAGTGGGAAAATCCCAATTTGCTCATAGCTTTAAGGAAACAGAGGAGGGGGAAATTAATCCCAACACATCGTTAACGTAGAACTGTTAGATGTTGAAGGGTTGCAAAAGATGAGAATACAAGAATAATGTCTCTGGATTCCAGCTCTGCCAGAAGCTCAAAAAGGCAAAGCCTTACCCCAAGCCCCCTCCGGACACAGAGGTTGGCAGCTATGGGCAACGAAAGCATTTTACCAATGAGAGGCTTCGGCAGAGCAAAACATCTATAAGCTCTGCGACCTCAGGCTGCCAGCACAGCTCCCCACCCCCACCCCTTCAACCATCCTGAACATAGAAGTTAGGGAGGCTTTGCTTGAAGGAGGAAGTCTGGTGTACACTGCTCCTGCCCAGAACCATCTGGAAGAAATCTCACATTTGCATGGTGGACTTTCCTTCTTTGACCCTTGCCCTCTCTACAAATCCCATCATCCCCAGAACAGCTGCTGGAGAATCTGGCCTGATGCCAGGGGTGAGGTCTCATCCCTCTCCCACACCAATGTCATCCGGGGCCCGGCACCCCACGTGGCTGGATGAAGGGCACAGAGAACACGGATCCTTACATGGGAAAGCAAAATCGCCAGTCCCGGGAGCAGGGACCTGGTGCCACGGAGCCAGCTGCGAGAGACTGTTGTTTCAAGTCGGTAACAAAGATGCTTGCCAGCAAATTACAGCCCAAGACAGCTCCGAGGGTTTCGGGGTTGGGCCACGGAGCTCTCCAGCTGACACAAAGCCAGCTACGGGGACATCCAGCCAGAGCAGTGTGGCACGAAGGGCCAGGGAGGAGGGGCAGCAGCTTGGGGATTCTGGCACCAGGACCAATGACACAAGGCACAGAAGGTGAGAGCTGGGTGGGTGACGGGGACAGCAAGGGGAGGCCACACCAGGGACCAACTTAGAGCTGCTGTGCTCAGACAAAGCCTTTGTAAATCAAGCTGCAGAGCAAACTATCGCACGGGGGGGGGGCGGGGGGGGAGGGAAGGGGGAGGAGCGGGGAGCCCGGGAAGCAACCAATCTCATTATGATGGGCCTGGTGACA
This sequence comes from Cricetiscus sungorus, assembly GCA_030556225.1. Classification (NCBI taxonomy): domain Eukaryota; kingdom Metazoa; phylum Chordata; class Mammalia; order Rodentia; family Cricetidae; genus Cricetiscus; species Cricetiscus sungorus. Next base: position 5,421,875 of record JANBXA010000616.1, read on the forward strand.
ATAACCTTTTGTCCTCTAAACAATCTGGGCCTGCCAAGCCGCTCCACAGTCTCCGAGAAAGCAAGACGGTGGGAGAGAAGGGTCCCTGTCAGGAGGCTACAGACTCATCTTTAATTATGAGACAAGGCTTCCCAGAGCTGACATCCTCTCCCGCACTTCCTCCCCGCCACAGACGAAGACACGCCACAGTTCGCTGGCGCGAGCCTCCCCTAATGAGAGGCGTCAGTTTCCCTGTGCATGGGTTCTTTGGGGATGCGTCGGAACCACCCCACCATCCCCAACGCATTCGAGGGCTCTGGGTGAAAAGTGGGAAGCATTTCAGTTTAATTTGACTAAGGGTCCGTTGGGTCACATTGGGAGCGAGAAAAGTCACCACCTTGTAGTCCCTGAGACATGTTCTTCCATATTTCTGTCCATAAAGGACCACCGAGGAGACAGCCCTGTGATCCAGGTCCACTGCTTACATTTCTCTTTAGGGGGTGGGGGTGGGGGCAGGGTTTCTTTGTGTAGCTCTGGCTGTCCTGGAACTCAGGCTGTCCTGTAAACCAGGCTGACATGGAACTCACAGAGATCTCTCCCTCCTGAGTGCTGGGACCAAAGGCTACATTTCCGTCAGCGCTCAAAACTGAGTACAGATACCTACTCTTACCCTATAGTGGTGGTCAGATACTTACATTCAAATTCGTAATGCAAAATTACAGTTACAAAATAGCAATGGAATACTTTTACGGTGGGGGAGAGGTCACCACACAGGAGGAACTGTGTCAAAGGGCTGCAATATTAGGAAGGCTGAGAACCGCTGACCTAGGGGAACCTTGGCTGGCATATTAGCCAAGAGGGAGTCTGCAAATAGAAGCCAGGCACTTCCATCCAATTCTAGTCCGTACTTGTGTATCTGCAGAAGCTGAGCCAACTACAGATCCTTCTGGGTCTTGATTGGCTCGAGCGAAGAGATTAGAAACAATACCATCATCGGCAGTACAGAGAAGTAAGCAACCGTACACCCCTGCAGTGGTCTGTCTCGGCCACACCCTACCCCTCTCTCATGCTAGTCCCGCAACCGTGAGCCTCGTTTCTTTACCTGTGACTTTACTGAGAACCCTGCCCACTTTAATAGTAAAATCTGAGGAGTCAGATAAAGCTTTCATCACAGGACTTGGCCTGCAGCTCCCCCAGAACCTGACAGCCAGCCATAGGGGAAGTAAAAAAAAAAAAAAAAAAAAAAAAAACCCTCCACAACCAAGGATTTTCTGCATAGGAGCATGTGCACCTTTTGTTAGCCGAATCAGAGAAATGAGTTCATAGCCCAAGGCTACCCTGGGAGCCAAGAAACACAAGGCTTGGCCAGATAAGGAATCATTTGCATCCTGGAGAGGGTACCCTCCCATTGCGCAGCAGTGTATCTGCAGCTACCTCCACCCTACATAGTAGCCATTTAAGGTTTTACTGGGGAAACAGGCTGCAAATCCTCCCGCCTTCTCATACATTAATCTTGCAACCCTTTCTCCTCTGCAGATGGCCGGAAAGCTTCTCAAACACCATGTTTCAGAACTCCTAGGGGCCAGGGCTCATAGCTCAGTTAGTGGAGGGCTTACCCGGCATGCACAAAGCCCCGAGTTCCCGCCTTCAGGCCTGTGAAGTCAGGTGTGATGTCATACACCTACAATCCCAACACTTGGGAGGAAGAGACAGGAGCGATCAGAAGTGTAACCCTACTGTCTGTCTCAATCCCCCTGAGCCTGGGACACCGTGACAGAGCCCTTCCTTAGGGAGCACAAGGCCTGGCTCCCAGCTCTAGCTACACAGCAAGCCCTAGGCCGGCTTAGGCTGTGCGAGACCCCCCTCTTCAACAACTCCCCACAAAAACCCACCGAACAAACAAGCTAAACAGCAGCAACAACAAACCAATTCTTGGTTGGAAGTTCTTCGCTAGATGGGGAAACACAAGATTACCCTAGTGGGGTGTAAATGGGATTTACGCAGGCTGTGGTGTAAACGGGGTTTTAAACGGCACAAATTCGTCTAGCAAGGTAACAAGGGCTTTTCCCTCCTCCCTGAGTCTCATTTTCAAATCAAAAGAAAGAACAGGTAGGAAGCTTCCTTAGACTCTGCCCACAGCCAAGCCTGGAAGTCAGCAGCCACACTGGGAATTACCTCGGAAACAACTCAAATTCTACCTGACTGAAGGCACTCTCAGTCCAGGCTACTCAATTATTTAGTGTGTTCAGTGAAGTCCCACGCAATTAAAAGCTGCCCATCAGCTCCGTGCAGCGTCACACTAAACACACACACACACACACACACACACACACACACACACACACACACACACACGGGGAGGGGGAAGGCAGAGAAAGCCACACCTAACAAAGGGGCCCACCCACTGCTCTGTGAAGTGCTTAAGAAGTCCGGCACAATCGGAGCTCACTTTTAAAAAAATTACAAAATGAGGACACTTTATCCTTGTTAAAGGGAAAGATATATGAGCCACTCAAAAAAAAAAAAAAAAAAAAAAAAGTATAGTTTCAAGAGACTGAAAAAAGAAACCTTAAAAAAATATAAACCCCTAACCTTATCATCCAGTTTGAGGGAATAGTTACAGCCTCTGAAGGCGTCTTGTCCATCACAGTGATGACACCTTTCCTCCCAAGTACTTTCCACAGCCAGAAAGACATTCTGCTACCTCTCCACCCCACTTCACCAACACAAGTATCTGCCACAAAGGCACTCTTCCTAGAGCAACAGAGGCATTGATGCTTAGGGTTTCCATCTGATTCGTACTTCTGGTCTGGAAAGAATTAGCACACAGCCTTGTCTCAATCTCAGCATATTTCAAGGCAACCTCAGTGTCCCCTTTGGGTTGGCCTGCCCCTCACCGTCAGGGGAATCCACCCTCCTTCATCCTGTGATTCCTGCGGCTGCTTGCTTCTGTGTGGCAAGCACTGGCCTTGTCTCGAAAGCAGCTTGCACACCGAGAAGACATCTAAATGGGCCACCAAAGCTGCTCTGACTTACTCTGTGTATTTAGACCCATGTCATTCTTGTCTCCTGTCTATTTTCGTTTTTTTTACTAGGTTGGGAAACCACACAGTTTATCTATATCATGTGTATCTATATATACCTCTCTAAGCCCATTTTCCTCTGTGTACCCCAAGTCTGTGGCTGTCTGAAGCCAGTCTACCCCTCACCTTCCCTAATATAACCTGAAAACATTTCCATGCAATTGTCCCCAGGAATACACATGAGCTGCTTATGTCATCCCACAGTAAATCTAAGTTGCTATCTGGCTTCCCACGTCTGCTTCAGTACAAGCTCAGTCTGTTGCCATCATCTGTCCTGTTTAGATATTTCCCACCTTATGATTTTAGAGGGACCCTCCTTTCCCCTGCTTACAAGTGTATGCAATAATCACCCTTGCCGCATTTCCAAATTCTGTAACACATCTAAACCCCTCCGGGTACTTCCAAACCTTACACCTTAACCTTACACTTGATTTTTAATGAGAAATGCTCATTTTCCCAGCTGGATAATAACTCCAGGGCTTAAAAACTCATAGCTGCAAATATCACGAGCCCTTCTGACTCCCTACTCCCGTTTTAGGGCTGAGACAAATCTTTTGGGCTCTCTGGGCCGCACGGTCTCCGAGGACTCCATCACTCACAGTACCCCACGGCGCTCTGAAGGCAGCCACGGTGTTGAAACACACAGGCGTGTGGGCTTTAAACACTAATTTACAGAAACAGGTGGCGGGCAGATGGTTCCCCAGCCACGGTTTACTGATTTCATCCGAGAGGAAGAAAAGTAGACTGGGGCTGGGTTCTGCTTCTTCCACAAACATTTTAACAAGTCCCAGAGGACAAAGAGAGGTCCCTCAGCCCGGGCTTTGTCGTCCTTAGGTAGTTCTGGGCCACGATCACCCGTTACATGGTAAGAAAAGAGCAAATTGTCTCACCCCCCCCCCCCAGTGTCCTTCAGGTTGGCTGGAGGCCCCTCTCGAGGGTCTCAGGGCGGCAGAGCTCATCTCCACACACAGACAGTGTTATCTCACGTCCTGTAACTCCATCGCCCGGCCTGTCATCCGTGAGTGGGGGCTCAGTCTGCACAGCCCACTAACTGCCCAGCTGTAGACCTGGTGCTTGTGCAGGTGTGTTTAGGGACCAAGGCAAGCATGTCAGGGGTTATTACTTCACCCTCAATGTGCTGAATCATAGCCAAGCTATCTGTGGGTTTTGTGAGTGTGGATTCAATCATCTGCAGGTGGAAAATATACTTTTGAAAGTATCTAGTGAAAATACCCAGCTAATTTTCTTGTCACTATTTCCTAAATGATATAACAACCAAGTATATAGTATTTACACTGAGTGTTACATACTCATTTTAAGTAGTCTACAAGGATCTGAAATAGAGACTAAATGCAAACACTCTGCCATTTTCTATAGGGGACCCGGACATCCTCAGATTTGCATACTGGTAGCTAATTAACCTCTATGGATACTGAGGGACTCCGCTGAAGAAATCAGCTCATCTCTCCCAGGCTTCCCAAAGCTTCTCCACTTCATCCATGACCAAAAAAAAGGGGCTCCCAGGTTAGTTATCCACCATTGTTCATTCAGGAAATCAAGAGGAAATCAAGCCTGGGATTCAAACTCAGGCTCACCAAGTCACATTCCTTCAATCTCTTTGACTGCCCCGCTCTAAAAATATAAAGCACAATACATTTTAAAAGCCTCCAAAAGATTCTGTTACGTGACTCAAGGAATTGGTCGGGCTTGTGACTGAGCATTGGTCCGACATGGTGGTGGGCTCTTGTCTGTCCTCCACCTGGAGCCCGGCTCCCCGGCTCTGTTTGTAGTGGTGGCTTTATATGGTGCGGTAGTGCGTGCATGCATGCGTAGGTGGCGTGAGGGGCACTCTTACCAGCCCGTCATATTGAAGTCCCTGTACAGCATCTTCTTCCCAAGCTCCTTCCTCTGCACTCTCCTTGGAAACTCCAAATGTGTGAACTCATTTCCCAGCAAGTGAGGCTGCATGAATGCCTAAGAGCAAAAAGAAAAAAATAATAATAAATAAAAGAAAGAAAAAGGCACACACAGATTTTAGAGAACAAACGAAAACTTGAGTTATGTTTTGCAAATTGAGACAAGCCTTAGTTCAAAAAACCAGGAAAACCGTCTCCTATTCTGAGGGAAGTAAATACGTGCATTTCCGAATTTAAACACCAATAGAGATGAGTAAATAAAAACTTCCAAGGGCTGTTGCTGTTGGATTTGAAGTTAATTGTAATCAAGGGCATGCATAGCTAATGGCTTGGGGGTGAGCACAGGCTTTTCAACGTTGACTTTGCGGTTTGCTTTCACCTGGAAAACATGTTGGCTAGACTGAAGCCAGCGAGGTACTCTGACCTCTCCCTTGTCCCCTGCCCTCTTTTAACAGTACCCATGGATTTGCCTCTGAGAGCTGCCACGTGGGGTTTCAGGACACCTAAGAGACAGCCGGATCCCCAACAGTGGGACTAGATACTGGACAGGAGCCTTCTGCTGGACCCACCCTCCTCCAGTTTGCTCTGTAGTCTTTTGCTAGACCATTCCAGGACAGATGGCTTCTCCCGTCCCCTGCAAATCTCTGTTCACATTACAAAAGCCTCTGGATAAACATCGGTCTCATCGTTATCCTCAAAATCCAAATCTAGTTATCTAAGAGATGAACTGGTCACATTCTGACTTCCCTACCAAAGCTATAAACCCTGGTATCTGTGTTAGAGCCTTCCCACGTCCTGCCCAACGCCTGCATGAAAGCGCTGTGATGGTGAGTTCTCTCCTCACAGTGGGGATGAGTGGGCAGTGTACCTCATGGCCAGCCACTGCAGGAATGTAAGGGATCCCGTCCTAGTAGAACAGATGGCCACGCCCCCCGTTAACTGGTACAAGTGAAGTACCCCTTCTCTGAAATGCTTAGGGCAGGAAGAGTTTGAGGAGGAGGATGGGACACAAGTAGAATATTTCCAGATACGTAACGTGAAATCCCAGGGATGGGACCCAAGTTTACATTAAATTCGTTTATGATTCAGAAGCGCAATTTCATACAGGGCTTATAGTATGAGTTCTGACTGCAGCCTGTCATCCGAGGCCCAGGGTGGAATTTTCCACTTAAGGCATTATGTCAACACTCAGTTGGGGAGTGAGTCGGGGAGCATTTCTGGTTTAGATTTGGGGATTAGGGATGTTCAACCTACAACAGGTATTTCCCATAGCCTCTTCCCCAAAGAGACAGGCAGGATGACTGAGGGTGAAGAGATTTTTGTCTTCCTGTCTGTCCAGTGGGAAGACAGTCTGTCCAAATGGCTCCAGATCTGGTGGGAGCCCTGGCTGCTTTGAGGAACTCTGATAGGTAATGAGGAAGCTCCAGTACTGGGGTTCATGGAGAGACGCTCCCCCGGGAAGGAAGAAAACTAATATGTAATAGGGCCGGTAGGCATTGGAGCCATCAAGCTCTGTATTCATTAATTTTGTGATTTTAATGAGTTATTTAATTCCCTGAGCCTTGGTTCCATTGTCTTTACAGTGACATTATTACTGACATTTTCTTAATTAGATATCTTAAATGTTCTCATCATGGTTGTCTTTGCTCATGAAAAGTAACTAGGGCTGGAGAGGTGGCTAAGTAGGTAACGTCCTTCATGCACGAGGATGAAGGCCCGGGTTCAAGTCCCTAAATCCATGTGAAGCTGGCATAGTAATGTGTGTGGGCAATGACAGTTTTCCCAGGGTGAGATGGGAGGCTGAATGACAGGAGCATTCCTGGAATCTGCATCCCAGCAGATAAACTGGTGTAGGCCCTGTCTCAAACAAGGTAGAAGGTGAGAGATGACACCTGCATGGTCCGGACCCCACACAGTCACTACTGCACACCCTGACCCATATCCTCCCTTTCCCTTCTCCCTCCCCTCCTCCTTCCCCCACCCTCTCCTCTCTCACACACAGCGACTTTTATATCCATTTAATGATATTTTGTTTGTTTGTTTGTTTTTTGAGACAGGGTTTCTCTGTGTTGCTTTGGAACCTGTCCTGGCACTCACTCCGCAGCCCAGGCTGGCCTCGAACTCACAAAGATCTGCCTGCCTCTACCTCCCGAGTGCTGGGATGAAAGGTATGCACCACCACAGCCCGGCCATTTAATGATTTTTATGCTCCATGCTTTCTGAATTTTCTTATTGCATCCTTACAAAAACCTTAGGGCAGGAGGAGGAACCACTACTTAATTTGTGGGCCCCAGAACAAAGTGACTATATAGGGAATTTCAAGACAGGGACAGCAGTGCGTAAAACCAAATACAAGACCCTGTGTGACTACACCAATGACATGCCCGCGTGGCAACCACGCCCATGTGTAGTTAGGATTTTCTCATTAGCATTGATGGCCAAACCAAAGGATAGGGCTGGGTGGTTATGGCACACTTTTAATCCCACCACTCGGGAGCAGAGACAGGTGGATCTCTTTGTGTTTGTGCTCAGTCCCAGGCCAGGCAGGAATACACAGAGAAACCCTGCCTTGAAAAACAAAAACAAACAAAGAAAGCAACCCCCTTCCCCATCCCAACAAAACAAACAAATGAAAAGAAACTAAAGAGGAAAGAACAAAAGTTTAAGTTTAGTGCTAATAAACAGGAGTGTCCCCATGTACCCTCATCCTCTTCCCGAAATCTGAGGCCCTATCAGGATGGAGGTTTGGTCCATTTCCTATCCCCAGGTGGGACTTGACCGATTTAGAGATACACTCCGTACACACTCGACAATACTACAAAGCCTGTGACACAAACTCAGCTTTACAAACAGGGAGCAGGGCCTGGCCTGGAGAGATGGCTCAGCACTGGAATGTACTTGCTGCTCTCTTACAGGACCTGGGTTGGGCTCCCAGCACCCACACGGGCCTCATAATTATCCACAGCTCCCGTTCCGGCTCCAATGCCTTTTTCTGACCTTTGCATGTAACAGACATGCATGTAGAACATTCTCCAGGTATTCATACACACATATGACTAGCCACAGAAGACACAGCTTCTCTTTGGTTCTTTGTTCTGGGTCATATGCAATTTATATTAGGTAACTGTTGGGCTTTTGCATTGTGCTCTATGACCAGGCCATCAGCTATGAACCCAGCAATGGTAAGGAAGTCAAACTCTCCCTTCCTCCTCAGGGGCCAATGTACAGAGGTCCAGGCACTTCGTTTCCTAACAGAAGGGTGATCAGGCCCTTGGATGGGGCTTTGGCCAGGCGCCCTTGTGCCCACTTTCGCCAGTGGGAAGCTTTACCAGACGGCTTGTTGACGCAGATGCCCCTGAATTAGCTGGCAACTCCTCAGACACTCTGCTATGTCCTGGAGCTGCTACAGCTGTCCAGGTCACCAGGTCCAAGGGGGCCTAAAGTCGAGCCCCCACCCCCCACTGAAAGCTCGTCACTGTCTCGACATGCTGTAGTCTCCGACGGTAACAGGAGAGTGCTCTATTTCATCCCGTCCAAAAGGACATTTATTAGATGCAACACCACTCTTCCACACCTCAGGGAGAAAACTAGGGCTTCCGCCTAAATCCTGTACCATGATCTTTTACCACTTCCAAAATGTTATCTCACTCTTTTTGGAAGAGTTCCTTTAAGAAAGTTTCCATCATCTATCAGTTTGGATATATATATGAAATCATGTGTGTGCTGTTGGTACTTAAGCGCGCAGGGGAACATGCCTGTTCTTGCCCATGCTGAGGTCAGGCAGGGTGTGCAATGTTTCCTGTCACTCTCCCTTAAAGCCCTGAGGCACATGTCTCACTGAGCAGCCCTTCAGTGGCTGGATAGAGAACCCTGGGGAATCTACCCGTCTCTTCCCATCAGTGCTGGGGCTACAAACGTGTGTAGTCACGCCTGGCTTTTTACATGGGTATTGAGGACTTGAACTCAGGTCTGAATGCTTGTAGAGCAAGAGCTCTCACTCACTGAGCCATCTTCCCAGTCCGGTGTATACAAGTATGGGAAGTATATGCAAAGTTCAGATACTCTACATTACGATGTGGCTACAAACGTCAGTACACTGGGTTGAAGTGTATTTACCAGTTCTAACCCACTGGACACCATCATAGCAACGCAGTGGAGTCTCCATTGATGACCCCAGTGAGTTCATGCTTAGCAGGAAGTTAGGGCTTGCCGCCACTGCTGCCCAGCATTGTGAGAGAGTGATATCACCCATCTGTAGCTTAGAAAAAGATAGAAATCCAAAATTCAGCTGGCTGTGGTTCATGCCTATAACCCTAGCACAGGAGTTGGAGGCAGGGGGATCACACTTTACTACACAGTGGTTATCTATCTCAAAACAAACCAGAATTTAAAACGTGAAGCGTGGCTCCTATTGTCTGTGGGCTTTCACACTATGCTCGGGTTGAGAAGTCCGCAGCCTAACTGTCAACGAAGGACCATCTTTGTGTTGTTTGAAACTCGCCCGCAACCATTTCGAATTAAGCATCTCACAGCTCTCATTGTTCCTGTTCAGAATGAAGAGGGCCACAGTTTTCACCGCGTCCTGTGTCTCATGACAGCATCATCGACTGCACCTCCTCACCAACCACAGCATAGCGAACACCTCAAAGGCGTAGCCACTGCCTTCCACAGCCAGCTGACTCACTCCAGGAATGCGGCTAGCCACGTCTCGTTCCGGCCCAACCCATTCCTTCCAGAGCCAGCTGGATCTAAAGAAGACCGAGGGATGGTTTCTTCATCCGGAGGAATTTCCCCCTCCACACTTGTCAACCACCCTGCAAGTTGGCATGACACAGTTGGACGCACAATCCTAGAACATGGCAAGAACAGACTGTCTCCTGCTCTCCCTTGTCCCCTACAGCAGGGCCAGGCCGTAAGACTCCCATGGGAGAGGCGCCGCCCTACATCCCCATGAAGGGATGTACCGTAGAAGGTAAGCAAACACATCCTTCAAACTAGTGAGAGGGCCAGTGGGCAGAGGCCCAGCAACCTGAGCGCAATCCCTGGGTCCTGCGAGGCGGCAGGACGGCCTGACCTCTGCCCTCCACACAGGCTCACACTCTCACACTCAAAATACATAAACAATCTTCAAATTGGTTTTAAAAGCCTTGTTAAGTTTTCCTTGTTTATTCCTACTAGATGACCCCACTATCAAACCCCACACCTCCCATGGATGCTTGTCTGTCCTTTAATAATTTTTTCTTTATGTGTGTGAGGGTACCTGCAGAAATGGACGTGTATCATACATGTGCGGGGCGTTCACAGAGGATAGAAGCGGGTATGGGGTAGGACTGAACTGCGGCTGGCAGTTGTCAGATGCCCAGGGTGGGTGCTGGGAACCAAACCTGGATTTTCTACAAGTACAGCAAGTGCCTGTAATCACTGAGCCATCTCTTCAGTCCCACGTGTCTACGTCTACCAGACCTAAGCATAAACACACACACTTGTGTCTTTCTTTGACTCTTTATTTTCTTATAAGGTGAGGCATCTTTATGTGACATACCGTGAGTGTCGAATAACACCCGCATTAGATAAATGTCTATTTTATCTCCTGCCAATCTATCTTTCAGTACAGGGGCCTCACAATGGCTCACAAAGGGTGGCAGAAGACACGGCTCCTTCTTTACATATGTCTACTCACTTATGCCCACATCTGTATACTATTCCAACTTCACACTGAAATGTGTGTGGGAGAGCATCTTGGTTATGAGGAGACAGTGTATGGAATCCCACACTGATGTTCTTGCCACACCCTTGGATTTCTCTGCCTCTGTGGTGACTATTCTGTCTCTTTTGATAATTGCCACAGCACCTATGGCATGATGCCTTTTGGGTCACAGCCATGTCTGCTGTGGAGTTATAAGCAGCCCATCTGTACCCATGACATCTGCTTACTGCTCACTGCTAGTTACGGTCACCACTTGCTCCACATTGGTCAATGCCTCCTAAGGAGAACTTTGCACACTCACTCTGGTTGCTCTGAGCAGAGCATCAGGAGTTAATGGTGCAAAAGTAACAAAGAACAGAGCAAACATGGCTGCTCGATTGGGGGGGGGGTTGTCCTTCTGTGTATGTGTTTCTCTAATTGGCTGATGAATAAAGCACTGTTTGGCTAGTGGGCAGGCAGGAAGGATAGGCAGGGCTACCAGATGAGGAGAATTCTGGGAAGTGTAGGCAGAAGGGAGTCTCGATGTGAGCCGGGGGAAGAGGATGAGCCAAGACCAAGTAGAAATACATAGATTAGTAGTTATGGGTTAATAATTAAGACAGAGCTAGCCAATAAGAGCCCAAGCCACCGGCCAACAGTTTCATAATCAATATAGCATCTGACACAGCTGTGGGACCAGGCTGGTGGGAAGGAGTGTTCTCGTTACAGCTGTTTTAGGAAAGAACAAGATGGCGAAGTCACACAGAAAACCTACAAGGTGCAATAAATATAAATAAATAAATAAACCTGTTGAGTTTCATAGGAAGAAACTTGTGCTTGTTAGTGCTCTTATAATTACCATGACACTTTGCATCTGTGACTCGCCTTAATTTGCTTCCCGATGCCATGATAAAACACTGACCAAAGGCAGTGTTGGATGGGAGAGGGTTTCCTTGCCTTTCAACCCCTTAGTCCGTCCTTGAGGGCAGCTGGGGAGGAACTCCAACACTGTTTGAGGGGCTTGCTCAGTTTGCTTTCTCAGACATCCCAGGCTGCCTAGGGTGGCACTACCCTCTGTGGGCTGGCCCCACCCCCATCAGTCATTAATTAAGAAAATGCCCACAGACATGGCAGTATCAGGCCATTCTGGGGGGATGCAGTTCCTTAGCTGGGCTCCCTCTGACAAAAACTAACACATAATAGGCATTATACACAAGTATATAGGTCCAAAGTTGTCAACATATTATAGAAATGTTATCTGTCCAGGTGGTGGTCATGCACACCTTTAATCCCAGCACATGGGAGGCAGAGGCAGAGGCAGAGGCAAGCAGATCTCTATGAGTTTGAGGCTAGCCTGGTCTACAAAATGAGTTCCAGGACAGCCGGGGCTACACAGAGAACCCCTGTCTCAGGGGAAAAAAAGCAAACAAACAAAAAGTTATCTGAGAATTTCTTTTTAGCTTCTATATTGGTGAGTATGTCTGTCACGGGACACAGATTTCCTTTTTTTTTTTTTTTTTTTTTAAGTATGATGGGTAAGAGAAGAGCTCTACCACTGACCCATAATCATTTGCCCAGCTTTCCTTCATTAAAAACAAAAGCCTCTAAAAATTGTGACTTTAAGGGACCTGGGATTCAAGTGAGGTTTTAAAGTGCTTGGAAGGGTTTCACTGAGCCTTATTTTAACGATTTGACTTCCTTAAAGTCATTGGGAGGGGCCTGGCTCCCATGAGGGGTGGGGAAGCCTGTGAATTCCTGAGAGGTCAGCAGAGTTGGCAGATGCATAGCAGCCAAACAAGTTGGGAATTTGGAAACTTCTTCCAGTCCACCCAGCACCCAAGTGTCATGACCGTTTGGAATTGCATCATTTGTACTAGCCTGGTTTGATGGAAGGATGGCTTACATCAGCATTTTGGAGTCTAGTGTTCCATGAGGGATTTTTTTTTTTTAACCTCAGTCCTTGAAGCAACAACCTTCAACACTGAAAATCTGCAAAATGGGGAGAGTTTGTTAGACTACTTCAAGCAATGAAACTTAGTGACCTCCTGGCTCTTAAGTTGAAAGAATCACGAATAATTACTCCACTTCCCATGCCTGGGCAGTTCATAACCATGCATACATCACTACAGTTTGTTTTTTTCCAAGGCACATTTCACAGGGATGCTAACTTGCTAAATACACGGACAAGGCTGGGCATGGTGGTGTGTGCCTTTACTCCCAATACTTGGGATCTTTGTGAGTTGTAGGCTAGCCCGGTCTACATACATGAGTTCTGGGACAGCCAAGGCTATACAAAAACAAACAAACAAACAAACAAACAAACAAACAAAAAACGAAACCAAAACAAAACAAAAAAACCCTGTCTCAAAAAACAAACATGTGAACCAAATCCAAGGTGGGTTCAAGCATATAGGATCCATGTCCAGTCACAAACAAAAATCTCTGGACACGTTCCTGAACATCCCATGTTTATCTAATATGTGAATACATTTTATCTCTCTTTGATGATGTTTACATGCTAGGAACATCCATGTAGTCTCCATATAGGTCTGTCTGTCTCCAGCACACAGTGCTGAGGATGCTTTTATGGGCTGAGCAGAACTCTTGAGAACTTTGGCAGGGGAGGAGAAATAGAAGCTGGAGCAGGCAACCCAGATCCCAAGGTCGTATCCTAAGGTTAAGTCCTGAACTCTAGCTTCCAGTGTTCTTGAGGCTTCTGGAAACTGCCTGCTAGAAATCCGTGTACTTTCTTTCCCCTTTTCCTTCTGCTGTGGAATGCCGTTTTCTTTTGTTCCCTACTTTGTAGCCAACCTGATAGTGGGTAGCTTCAAGCAAAAAGGATACTGTGTCAGGTTTGGGGCTCAGTATCCAGACAAAGACATTTGCTTAAGCACGCTAGCTCCTTCACAAGTCAGGCGTTCACAAGTCAGGCGTTCGAAACCTAAGCACAGAGACCCTGCAGGTTCAAGCTGGCAATGTGGGGGAAGAGAGTTTTACCAGCTCAATGTCCATTACACCCAGAGGCTAAGGGGAAACAGTGGGCTCTCCAGTGGAGAAAGGCCATGTCAGGGAGACTCTGGAAGGAGCTTCAGAGGCCAAACACCTGTACCAGGGCAGACCAAGTGCACAAGAATGGAGAAGAGCTCTCTGGAGGAGCCTGACAGCTGTCCCTAAGAGAGAATGGTACAGAGGAAGGATGTGTGGGCTTCCTGAGGGATACTGAAAAGCTCTTCCTAAAGAACATAACGGATAACAGACTGTTTCCTACAGCATTTCAGTGAGGTATAATATATATTGTGAAGGGTTTATATATTTACAGGGTGATAATTTTCCACAAATGGAACATACCTATGTAGCTAACACTTAAAAAAGAAATGTTCCCAGCCCCTTAGGAACCCCTTCCTCTGTAATTACAAATCCACACAGAGGGGAGCAGTGTCCCAACTTCTAGACTGGTTTTGGCTGTTTTTGAGCTTACATTTGTGTGCCCTGTGTGTGCGTGCATGCGTGCATGCGTGCGTGCGTGCGTGCATGCGTGCGTGCGTGTGTGTGTGTGTGTATGCATGTGCCTATGTGTACACGGATAGAGGCCAGAGGACAATGACCTGTTTCTCTTACCGTTCTTTCCTTTATCCCTGAGATAGGGTCTCTGGCTGATCTGTGGGAGGCGGTGTAAGAAAGCGCTGAACCAATTGGGAACTTGAGCAAACTGCAGAATGGAATGCTCTCCCCACAAGGTGGCCTTCCAGAAAGGATTGCGTAAACTATGAAAAGTGAACATGCCTGAAAGCAAGGGCATGAAGGGAACCTGGCATGTCCACAAGAGCTCTGGGGAAAGGCAAAGGCCTGGGAGGAATGTACTTGGTTCTTTTCTCCTGACCAAAGGTGATATCCCTAAGATACGGCCAGGCGAATTCCCTCCCTCCACACACCACCTCACGATTGCTTGCTTTAATAATAAAAATGAGAAGTGCTTTGTCTGCTCTACACTTGGACCCCCCACCCCTTTGATCTGCAGAGACTCAGCCTCGCTGGCAAGAGAGGGTTGACACTAGAGCTAGAGCTAGGCTGCCCCTCACCAAAGGCCAGCAATGTTCCTGCCTTGGCTTCCCCACAGTTCTGGGGTCGTGGGTGTACATGTGATCACACCCTGCTTCTTATGTGGGTTCTGATTTGAACTCAGATCCTTAAGCTTGCTCAGTAAGTGGCGTTACCAACTAAGGCATCTCTTGAACCCCATTTTTTTGTGCTTTCTAGTAGTTTCCCCCAGTCGCAAATTAAGTCTGAGGGCATAGGTTGGTGTATGAGGGTCGATCCTCGGCACTCTGGGGGGGGGAAGGGGCGGGGAGTCTTTGGGATCCGTCCATCATGTTGCACACAGCTATAACGTTTTTCATTCTCAGTACCACACAGCATTTCAGGCTGGAGTGAAGCCACAGTTTCACGCTCACTCCCTTTCCTGTGGGCAGGTGGGCTATGACACACATTCTGCCATGTCTACTGTTTGCATGAGCATTTGCACATGGCTCCCTGAGTAGATATTTAAGAATGCAGCAGGGCCGTGTCATGTTCTGCATCCAGAGTGGCTGCTAACGCCTTCTAAAAGAGGTCTTCAGTTTTCATTCCCATCAGCAGGACACAGGGAGTCAAGACACTTACGTGTCAAATGAGAGGGGAGAGCCCACCACGGGTAGGTGCTCTGGGAAGTCCAACTATGGCTTTGAGAATAATTAATATATATATATATATAGCCAGACATCTCAAAAAAAACTGAAAGACAGAATGCCACTCTCTGCCAGAAATCTTTTGTTCCCTCATAACAAACAAAACCAAAATGAAAAAAAAAAAAACCAACAGCAAAAACCAGTTGAGTGATCTTTTTTTCCATGAGAGGAAGACTGAATGCAGAACGATTCAAGAGGATTTACCATGAGAGCGCATCTAAGGAAGAAATGAAATGAGCAGCGTCAGACGGGTCACAGGTGGTCACTGATTGTCATGCAATAGTTGGACGGGAAGGCTTTGCCAGAGCTAAGGCTAGGCACCTCGTTATTTTGGTTTGGGAGTGAGGGAGGAAAAATGTGAAATGGCTGACTTCACATTTAATATGTATGTGTTAATTTTTTTTCACGAGGGAGTCTTGGCCAGGCGTGATGACCCACATCTGTACTCTCAGCTCTGCGGACGCAGAGAGACCTCTTGTCAAGAGGCTAGCCTCATCTACATAGCCAGTTCCAGGCAGTCAGGACTGAACAGTCAGACGCTGTTTTAAAGAATAAAGATCTCAACATGAGGCTGGGGAGTTGATTCAGTGTGTTTTTAAAAAATCATTTGCCACTCGTGTGAGGACCTGTGCCTGAATTCCCAGAACCCATATATAAAATCGAGATGCTTAATTCCGGCATCTGTGAGCCCAGTGTTCCCACAGGGAGATGGTGCAGGTGGGAATCCCTGGAAACTCAGAGGTTCACTGCCTCACATGCAGTGGAGAAACAACAGATATCCGGTCTCAAACAAGGGTGACAAAGGGGACTGTACTCACTATCACGTCAGCTGAGCCACCCATGTGCCCGAATTCACATCTCAAAGTGACAAGGACCAGGTTCGTATATGTAAGTCATTACTGGATTGACAACTGATAAAATGCTGCTTGGCATATGTGGCTTTCAAGAAAGGCTCACAGTTACGCTTCCACGTAGTCCCTGGAACATCCGGGAAGGAGAAAAACAGGTGACAGCAGATTTTAGCCTGTCATCGTGCAGTTAGGAAATCCAGAACTTACACGCACTCTTCTGAGACAGAGTTAGAGTCGAGGGCCCTGGAATTAGAGTGGTGCCCTCCCGTCCCCCCAAACCCATCCATTCAGGCTTCTGTGGCACAGTCAGAGGGAAGGCCGTTTTCACTCAGGACCACACCCGAACTTCCCACCAGATCAATGGTTCTCAACCTTTCTGATGCTATGGCCCGCTAACGCAGTTCTTCATGCCGCGGGGACCCCACAACCAGAAAATTATTTGCATTGCGACTTCATAACTTTAATTTCGCCACTGTTATGAATCGTAACGTAAGTATCGGATGTGTAGGGCGGCTGATAATCAATCCCTGTGGGGGTTTGTTTTCAACCTCCACAGGGGTTGGGACCCGCAGGTTGCGAACCGCTGCCTTAGAGCCGCCAGTCTTAAAAGCAGGCTCAGCCTGAAGGACTATTTTTGTGAAGATAACTCTTGAGCGTGAAAAATCTCTGGAAGCTCAGAGGCACCGCACCCTTCACCAGAAGCCTTCCCGTGCCCAGCACCACAGAGATGGCAGAGAAAGGGACCAGGCTGGAGCAGGGCTGGCGTGGGCCGGAAATACCACAGTCACCTCAGACAGTGCTGTACTTTCATGTATCAAACGTGTATGCGAGGCCTCTTCAGTCGTTCGCACATTGTCCTTTATTAAAACCAAGCTCTCTGTAAGAACAGAGTGCATCACTGGAAGGTTCGAGGGTCCGGCGTAGCTATGTAATCAAACCGGTTTATAAAGACACCTAGGCAGAATGGAAGGGAGCCTCCTCTCTCAGACCTCAGAGATCCTGAGATCCCCTGTGGATGATTCGTTTCTAGCGGCAAATGGTGGTGGTGGGGTTCCTGGAGCCCACAGACACAGAGCACTCAATTCGCTGAGAAATACTCCATATCTAGAAATATCCTCCTCACCTGGCTACACTTTGACTCTGTCAGAGCACGGATTATTAGCTTCACGGACTTCCTTAAGACTTAATTTCAGTCCATTAAAAGCCACCCTGCAAACAAACAAAACCCCTCTCCAAACCAGCTACGGAAGAACGAGGCTTATTCATGCCCGTAGGCTCATCAGGTCTCCCTGCTGCTGGGGTGAGAACCCAGGGTTGCTGATCCCTCCATCGTACATATATACACCTGCCACTTCACGTGTGAGCACACCAAACCCACACGCCTACTCTATTACTCACCTCCGCCTGAGAACCTAGGAAACAAAAGTTCATGTTACCCAAGAGCTGTGTGAGGAGCCCGAGGTCAGGATGCAAGACCAAACAAAATGCACGCGCCTGACGCCTTCATCATTTTACCATCTGCCGCCAGCGCTATAATCCCTAAGCATCCGGCCCGTGCACAGCAAGAACATTCCTCTCTGCTGCACATCACAAAGAGCTCTGACCACCCTCCCCACTCCTCAAAGCTCATTATCCACGTCTCCAAGCCAGAGAGCCTGGAGCCTGCAGACGGCTAGCTACCCAAAGCAAGTAGCTGAGGGCCCAGGTGTTCCGATAATTCTACCATAAATATTTCTTCACACGGTCTGAACATAAAATTTGATTTGTCCTAAGAATGAAGAAGATGCCTGAACTTCCATCACTGGGTTAGATCACGTGGGGGAAAAGGATATTCCAACTATCATTGCACCAACCGTCCATAATTACATCAGGGGAATGGATTTTCAAAATATCAGCAGAAGCGTGTGCAATTAAAACCATAAGATGGTTCATGCACAGATGGTCCCTGGCTGACAACGGTTGGACTTAATGATTTTTCTTTCTTGACTCCCTGGTAACATAGAGTATTACCCTTATCCACACACACCTCCACTTCCCTTTCCCTTCAGTGCCCATGCACTAAAATTAATGAGATGGCCAGAACCTTATTATGTGTTGATGACTGTATGCATGTTCGTGTTTATTTTGGGGGCAGGGACTGATTATGTAGCCCAGGCTGCCCTCGATCTGACGGTGATCCTCCTGCCTCTGCCTCCTGAGTGCTGGGATTACAGGAGTATGCCACCTCACTCAGCTCGTCGCATGATTTCCCCGTACAGGAAATCAAGGCAATGTACTTCTGCTGAGTGTGTTGAGTTGAGCACCCCTTAGCTATACAGTTTAGAACATTAGATATATTGGCTGCGTTTTGACTTAGGTATATTCAGCTGTGACGAGTTTGTAAGGGGGCAAAGCCGCGTTGGTAAGCTGAAGAACATCTGTTTTCTGTTGCCGAGTGGCCGTTTCATTTCTACTGCACGAGTTTTGAGCGAAGACTGAGGTTGCACAAGGCATTACTGGGCCGAGCTGCAGGGAGTCCGCTCCACACTCTGGTGATTTTCCTCGCATACTTGATACTATTTCCAGACCTTTATGCTGTCAGTCTCCCAATTCTAACAAACCTTTTGTCATAAAGATTTCACGGCTTACGCTGTGCATATTATTGTTAACCTCAAATGCTTCACTACAAACATTCGAACTGTGCGATTATTATGGCCAGAGGAGGCCATTTCGGAGCACTTACTCCTAAACGTGCACGGATCTCTAAGAGGCTGGACACCCAGGGTGGCTTCGGTGCTGATTGTGTCCACTCCCCATGTCTATCTGCTGGGGGATTAGGAAGATGGTGCCCCATCTTTCAGGAATTGAGCATTAGGCCCCATTTCATGGATTAGTAGCATCCACACTGACTGGTCAAGACAGATGCCTAAGTATCCCTTCATCTTAGCGACATCAGAAGTGGGTGCTATGCAAAGCAGGGCAAAATGGTTCTCGGGCTGGCAGGATTTTGCTTTAGAATGAATTTATATACAACTTCCAATTTCACGTTGGAGCCAAATCCCTGTGTGATGACATCTGGGAGGTAAGGCAGTGTGTGTGGCCATGACTGTAGCTTAAGGACGGGACAAAGAGGGTTCCAAGAACAACTTCGTCATACGAGATTGGAAAACAAATGCCCGTCTGTGGGGCAGGCTGTGAGTCTTCACTAAGCACAGAGGCTCCCAGGGCTCTTTATCCCGGACTCCACAGCCTCTGGGTGTGAGAGACGCAATTCTGTTCTTTCTCAGACAGCTACTTGATGGCGTTTTGTTTTAACAACCCAGGTAGACCAAGGCGTGTTTGAAGGAGCAAGGCTTGAATTCATCAAACAAGAACCAAATGAGGGCCTGTGCATATCACTGTCTGATCCCCGTGAGATCTTGTGAGGTTTCCGTCCCCATTATTAACGATTAACAGTGGAAATCGGACAGAGTCCCATCCATTTTATCCCTACTGTCCCCGCATAACTCCAGCCATTCCTATCCTCCCTTACAACTGGGCCCCATGCTCACTTTTTTGATAAAGAAACTACATTATTTAAAAATTTAAAAGCACGGCGGGCGTTGGTGGCGCACGCCTTTAGTCCCAGCACTCGGGAGGCAGAGGCAGGTGGATCTCTGTGAGTTCGAGGCCAGCCTGGTCTACAGCGCGAGTTCCAGGACAGGCTCCAAAGCTAGAGAAAAACCCTGTCTCAAAAAAATCAAAGAAAGAAAAAGAAAAATTAAAGGCACAAGAGGTTAACTTTCATGATCCACTGCCTCCAGCAGGGAGTGGCTTGCAATGGGGGACAGAGCTGCTAAGATGGAGGTGAGGACACAAACGTCTCTCAGCTGTCGTGGGCACAGGAGGGCAGGGCGGAACCACTGTCTATTGCTGACCCAGCCACTTACACCCAGTCAACGTCGGCTCTGTGCCAGCGCCTAGGCTGAGTTCAGCAGTGAGGTGACTAAGATAAGAGTCTTCCAGAACTCAGTCTGGACAGGAAGCTAGAGATCCCAGAAACCAAACCAAACGAACCCTGAAAGCAAGCTGCAAGCCTCTGCACACTGCTCGCCAGCACTGGGGGTCGAGGGCCTGGCGGGATTAGAGGACACTTCCCAGAAGTGTCTCTTGTGCTGGCTTCTCAAGGGACCAGGGGGAATTCTTCTGGCCCAGACAGGAAGAGCTGTCTAAACAGTAAATTTCCAAAGGGGTGTAGGTCAGATGTGAGCTGACAGAGAGGGTGGTGATCTGGCCGGAGTGGCTTGGAGGGGTGGGGGATGGGAGAGGGGGTTGGGGAGAGGGGGGATGATGGGTAGTAGTAGCCATGGGGCTGGGGGGAAGATGTGTCAGAGAAGAGGGTGGGGATTCTGAATTGGTCAACAAGTCTGGCTGCATTCTTTCTACAGAAGAGAGCTCAAGGCTTCAGGTGGAAGTGACAAGGTCTATGCTAAGATCATTTTCATGGCCTTGGGTGACAGGGAAAGCCACACAGGTGGCAGAGAGGCCAGCTGTATAAACTCACCTTTGTATCGCAGAGGCCTTTGGTGGCCTTCCTGTGTAGCGATACACTTCACAGGCGATGAATCAAGGTCTAGAAAGGTTAGGAGACCTGCACAAAGCTATCTATCCAGTTAGGGAATGGCAGAGCAGGGACTGGGGTCAGCATCTTCTACACTTTCCCAGAGAACAAAAAAACAAACAAACAAACAAACAAAAAAACAACAAACAAACAAAAAAAAACAAAAAAAAAAAAAAAAAAAAAGAAAGAAAGAAAGGAAAAAACTTTGAGCTCCATCCACCACTGGTAGCTTCAAGAACATTCCACCACAAACCCCGGAAACAGCATTAGACATCAGGGTTACACGACTCCTGCCCCAGTTCTTGAAAGGAGGCTGTGATGGTCGCTCTGTCAACTTGATGGGACTCAGAGTCACTTGGAAACAAACAAATGGGCGAGTCTGGCAGGGGCTGAGGTAGGAAGACCTTCTTTTATTGATGGACAAAATAAAAGGTAGAAAGTGACCAACCGGACCACTAGCAATCAGCCCTCTCTGCTCCCCGACGGCGGGTGTCACGTGACCAGCCGCCACTGCAAGCTCCTGCCGCTTTGACTCCTTCACCAGGAAGCACTCTAGAACTGTTATTCAAGATGAAACCCTTGCTTTCATTGGAGCGTTTTGGTATAACGACAATATAATCAATTAACACGGGGGTGAAGGTGCTGGGGAGAGAGGGGATATTGTAAGCCTGTGGCTGGGCTGGGCTGTCTCAACAACCCTTTAAAAACAACCAAGCAAACAGAACACAAATTGGGTAGACGACAAAGCACTTATTTTATGCCAGTCTGGGATTCCTGCTCTCGGGTTTGTCTTGTGAGGAGTAACGGTGGCGATGTTGTACAGTGAGAGCCTGTAACACTCCAACTCTGAAACCCTGGGGAATTGAGTGAAGGCACAGGGCTACTTTGTAAGTCAACTACAGGAATCAAATCCTGCCAGTGATGGCACAATGGCCAAGTTAGGTGTCCTGAGTTCACTCCCTAGAACCCACATGGTAGGAAGATAAAGGTGACTCTCACAAGTCGAGGCTAACTCAGACCACTATCAGTTATCTGGGATTTGCTAAGCACGGGCAACTTCCCTCACAAGGCCCTAAGATAGCCGTATCCCAAGAATTCACACTGCCCCTCCCGCCAGTGACAGCTGCAACTCCGGTTTTCCCAGACAAGCACACCCCGAGGCCCTAGGATCCTGCTGATGGAAACAGTGAGACCATCCGGCCTCAAGGGGAGAACCCATGGCTGGTCACATTAGGGACAGGGGGTCACAGCCCCACCCTAAGTTTGTGGTTTTTTCCTTTAAAAGTACCAGCGCTCAGAGAATGTTGCTTCTCTCTAGCCTGCGTGCTGAGGGAGTCCGTTTGCGCAAATGTTTCCGTTCATTAAAACCTCTTGCGTGTTGCATCAACTGGACTGGACATTGAGTTCTTGGGGGTACTGACCGAAACTGGAGAGACTCCTCATTCTGAGGGTCTTACACTTACAACTTTGATTTGAGACTTACTTCTATGCTCAGTATCTTGTTTCCGGAGTTTGGGGGCAAGGAAGAGAATTTCATTCTGCTTTTTAATAAAACCTGGATTTTAAGGGCAGCACGAATCTCCTGAGGCCTCCCACTATTCCACCCTAGGAGGATGGTCTACAGGGAGAATCCATTTTCAATGTAGAAACAGGTTTTCTGACACCTGCATGGTCCCCAAGGGTCTCGAGCCTTCCTGTTTGAGTGTGAAGTTGTGGCATGTCATCTGGGATCTCAGCTGCTACGGGAAGAGGCCTCCTCTGGTGACGTGACTGACGGTGAGACCTGCAGGAACTCGGCTGAGCTGCAGGCCGTTTTCCAGAATGGCCCGTGTGTTATGCCCACTGACACACTCTTAGAGAGGCACATCCCGAGGCAGTGGGATGCAGAGGGGAGAAACTTAGCCGCAGCGATACATTCACGGAGGCGGAGCATGCTCTCACAAGCAGAGTCAGGATGTGTGATCCAGAAGGTGCGTGTGGCGGGGGTGGGAGGGTGGGGGGTGTTAATACCATATGTCGTTTGGCTGTGGTGGGGATGCTCTCATGTCACAGCAAGGTCAAACAGCCCCGACGCTACTCCCAACACCCCTACCCTCCCGCCAGACCCACATGGCTCTTACCAGGTACTGAAGTCGCTGGCGCTCCGTCTCAGGGGTGAATTCTGAAGACATGGGGATGATTTCTCCATTTTTGATTATTATGGCCCTGGAATGGGGGGAAAAAAACATCAGCAGCCGACAAACTCATAAAGCCTCTGTGACAACCTCCAACAGACCACGCACGATGTCCTGTCCTGCTGCCCGCCCGCCCAGCAGGCTCACTGTTATCGTGTCTGGATCCCTTGCCACATTGGGGGCATCACTGTTCCAAGATACTAAGTTCTACAGCTATCGAAGAATGACGTTTCTCTCTTTTGCTGCTACCTGGACCCTTTGCCTCAATGCCCTGGCAACAAGCATCCAAACTCTACATGTAGTAGATGTTCAATGGATTTAATGAATGAACAAATGAATGCCGTTGAAACGGTTTTCGCTCTGGCCCAGTTTGTCCAGTTGAACCCTGGGTGAGCACAGCAGCGTTCTTTGCATAGTCCAACATGGCTGCTCCCAGCCATACGTGCACACCGAGCATTTGAGGTCCGTGGTTAGTTAACCTGCAGCCCGGGAACCACGTTTATAATGCCATCTAATCTAAGTACGTCTGATGTGGCTAGCATCTAACGTACTGGGCAGGGCAAAGCTTGGGAACTCCAGGTATCAGTGACCGGCAGCACTGGCCTCGCCTGGGAGCATGGAGGAAATGCAGGGTCCTGGGTTCTACTCCAGCCTTCTTACCAGAACTGTCATTGACTTCTCAGAATTAGATTCCCGGGCTGTTCACAAGCATGTTAGGAGCGAGACTCTTCAGGCCTAGACTGGAGTTCCTACACCCCGGGGTCTAGAACACTGTGCGCTCTTACCACCTTAAGGCTCCTTAAAGTCATACATTCCAGAAGGTCAACCCTACTGCCCTCTCAGGTACCGGGAGAGCAGGGCTCCCCAAAGCAGATGTCTAAAGTGAGGCTGAGGACTGACGGTGAGCAATGCCTTTTCTGGGTCTTTGGGGCTTCTAGTGCTTCGTGCTCAGACCTTTCCAGACTCACAGAACAGAAAACTTCAAGATGGCAAACTCAGGGCATTGAAACAGATGAAGGGTCCTTCTAATAGCGGGGTTCTTCATGACTACCAAAGTGGTGGCTTGAAATAAAATGTCCCCCAAAGGGAGTGGCAGTATTAGGTAGCATCCTTGTTGGGATAGGTGTGGTCTCGTTGGAGGAAGTGTGTCACTGAGGAGGTGGGCTTTGACGTCTCATACATGCTCAAGTCGTGCCCCGTGCCTCAGACTACTTCCTGTTGCATATGAGCCCAGATACAGATCTCTCATCTATTTCTCAGCATCGTGTCTGGCTGCACACCACCATGCCCCCTGCCATGATGATAACTGACTCTGAGCCTCTGAAACTGTAAGCTGCCACCTCGTTAAATGTTTTCCTTTCTAAGAGTTGCCATGGTCACCGTCTCTCTTCACAGCAACAGACACCCTAACTAAGACAACCAGTTTGCATGCCTGTGAAGATGGCCCTAATAGTGTACCCTTGATGTTTGCCAAATGACTACATGGCATCAATATCCATGTAGATACTGAGGTTGCAGGCTGTCTTTGTAGCCGACACATGTCTGCTGTGTTTCGATCTTGAAACAGCTAACAGAGATGTCCATTTGGATATCTGATGGGACGACATACTTAGTAACATTCCAAACTGATAACCAGTGTCACCTCCCCTATCCCCCAGAATCTTCCGCCACAGGGACTGGCACTACTTCCTGCCTAGCTGTAGACCGCAGACTCCCCAGGAGTGACTCCTCACTCCACAGGCCTAAGAAGGTGCCCTGACCTGCAGACCTCACTCCTTAGTTACACCTGATTCCATGTGTCCTTGATTTCTACCACTGTCTTGATCTGGGTTTCCATCAGACCCTATGATGACACAGGACTCTCCCTGGTTTTCCTGCGGCCAGCTGTGGTGGTTTGAAAGAAAATGTCCCCCCAAAAGGGAGTGAGCGGAGGTATTGGAAGTGTGGCTTGTTGTGTCACTGTGGGGGCGGGCTTTAAGGTCTCCTATGCTCCATCTGTGCACAGTGCAGCAGTTCACTTCCTGCTGCCTATGCTCCATCTGTGCACACTGTAGCAGTTCACTTCCTGTTGCCTATGCTCCATCTGTGCACACTGTAGCAGTTCACTTCCTGTTGCCTATGCTCCATCTGTGCACACACTAGCAGTTCACTTCCTGTTGCCTATGCTCCATCTGTGCACATAGTAACAGTTCACTTCCTGTTGCCTATGCTCCATTTGTGCACAATGCAGCAGTTCACTTCCTGTTGCCTATGCTCCATCTGTGCACACTGTAGCAGTTCACTTCCTGTTGCCTATGCTCCATCTGTGCACACTGTAGCAGTTCACTTCCTGTTGCCCATGGATCAAGGCGTAGGACTCTCGGCTCCTTGTCCAGTAGTGTGCCAGCCTGTACATAACAATGTTTCCCACCATGATGACAGTGGCCTAAACCTCTGAAATTGTAAATGAGCCACTCAAATTAAATGTTTTCCTTTATAAAGTTGCTGTGGTCATGGTGTCTCTTCACAGCAACTGAAACCCTAAGACACCAATTCTGCCCACTTCTTACCATTGAGTACAAGTGTTTTTTATTTTAATTAATCAATTACATATGTACATTTAGGGGATGTAATTCACATCTATAAATAATATGTGGAGATTACAGGTTAACTGGCAGATGTACTAGTTCTAATACATACGCCTTCCTTCTGTTGGGAAACACTCACAATGATATTGCCCCCCCCCTCTCCAGGGTCTCTTTTTGTAGTCCCAGCTGTCCTGGACCAGCTGATCAGGTTAGCCCCGAACTCACAGAGACCCACCTGCTTCTGCCTCCTCAATGCTGGAATTAAAGGGGTGTGCCACTATGCCAGGCTTACTCATAATCACATCAATAGTGATTCTGAATATGCAATGTTCTGAAGCATATTTATCCTGCTATGTTACAGAACATCAGGGCAGACTCCTGTCTGGTTTTACCCATACACCCCCCATCCTTCACCTCCCCACCCTTGCCAGCCTTTGCTTTCATTTACTCTATTCCACTGTGTGTGTGTGAGTGTGTGTGAGTGTGTGTCTGAGTATGTGTCTCTCACACACACACACACTCACACACACACACAAGAAAAATGTAATAAAAGGGTATAAAATGTGTACATCTTCCCAATGGTTTTACAAGATGGCAAGCCTACAAGGATATCATCAGACTTGAAGGGGCACAGTGTCCAGCCCACCCAAGCTGCAATTGCCCTGCCCGTGCCCAGGCCAGCCCACATGAGCATGAGCATGCACGGTATGCACTTCCTCCCTGAGCCAAGCCTGCTTCAACGACCAGAGGCTGCTGACAGAGAGACAGGTGACCCAGAGACACCAATGGGGAAAGGACATGCAGCGGAGTCAGCGCCTGAGCCAATGGGGCCTGGGGAGGGTAGAAAGGCAGGGCTGACGTCCTTAACAAACAAGTCTGCAGCAGGCTCCTGTGCCTGAGTCTTCTCACTCCTCTCAGGGGAGTCTGAGCTGGGGCTCACAACAAAGGGGGAGTGAGGCATGGCTATCTTTTCATGGATCAGAAAGTAGCCAGGCCAGCAGCTATCCCTTATGTGTATGCTTGCAAATGTCAAACTCCACATGAGTGGGCAATTACATACAAATTCCACTATGCACTCAGACGTGAGCACGCATGCACGCACGCGCACACACACACACTCACACCTTCACTTCCGTTTGACCTGCCACATTCTTCTTTTATGAGGCGCCCACAGATTAAAGCGTTTGACTGCCAACCGTCCAGTTCCCGCACTGTGTAACAGCGTGGTGTGGGTTTCCTTTGATCTCGTTCCCTCCCATCCCTCTGATCTTGGGACTGATATGCCAGAGTGCTGGTCCCCAGTGGTTTAGGACAACACAAGGGAAGGGGTCTCAAAGGGGACGGGGTGGGTGAGAATATGTGCAAATCTCATCCTCGACCATGGACGAAGTTGAGGACGCCCGGGTTGAAGCGACGTTCTCTCATCACAGGACCTGTGGGTTTGTGTCTTCTTTCCTTATCACAGGACGTGCTCTCTAAGGAAACGCCAACATCAAACGGGACAAAAGCTGAGGCGGCAATGAGGGCCGAGCAGAACCGGGCCTCTCATGTCCCCTCCACCTCAGGCCTGGGCCCGTGGCTGTTATTACTCTGGCCAGATTTCAGGTGCTATTCCATTTACCTTTTCCATTTAGCACAAATAAGTGAGAAATCTGTAGCGATTTCTATTCCCTCTCCAGAGGGAATGGTCCTTAAACACATTCCCTGGTGTGGAGGTCAGCTTTCCATTCGCAGACACAGCTGAGCTCTGTTCTCACTGCAGAATAGATGGGGTTGTTTATGGCATGATGAATGACCCAGCATGATAGTAAGTTCTTGTGAGTCAACTGGATAGTTTTCTTAGATACCTTTCCTCCCAAATAGCAGCGATTCACTCCATGGGGAACTAAGAATTTAGAGAACATATTCTGGAAGTCCCATGTCTTCCGTCTTCCAAGGTAGTTGTTTAGAATGGAAAACACCCAACTTTTACTGCTGTTGCGAGTGAAAAACATCTAGCTAGTCCAAAGGGAACAAGGAAGGGATTTGGCACATTCATTTCAAACAGTCATCCGGTTTTACGATTTCTCGTAGGGAGCTGACAGTCAGTGCTGTTAAATCTCATGCCAGTGTGACTGTGATGTCTGCCGTTGAAGCAGGACTGACAGAGGCCCCAGAAGACACACGATGGGCCAGCAAAAGGGGGGAAAAACAAGAGGATGTAAACCCCAGAGGAAGTGGATCGTGCAGCATACAGAACAGACATTTCCTACACGGGAGAAACAGGCCAGGAAAGACGCACGTGAGAGTCAACGCAACCCCGGGGCACACGCAGAGGTCAGCGTTATACAGCCATCCTCCAAGAGGGAGAGCAGCCATCCCCACAATTCACGCACATGGCTACATATCTAGGGACTAGGAAATTAACAGTTACACACTCAACAGTTCAGCCAGCTCACTTTGGCAGACACAGCCAAAGAGCACAGGGTACACGGAAGAATTCAAGCACCCATGCCACTGCTCGTGGTCTACACTGGAAGCAGCCTAGGAACTGGTCAAGTACTGGTTTGCACACAGACATTTTTTAAAAAAAATAATGAAGTATGTGTTTTATGACCCAGAAGCAGCTCCAATGAAGTTAGCAAGAAAAACGAGCTGTGTGTATATTTGTGTCTGGTGACAGCAGAAGCTAGGTGTACATTTCTCCACATCTATATATCTTTAGCATCTATTTATCTATCCATCTATCTGCGCGCGCTCTTTTCTATCTCTGTGTTTAGGAGACCTCCCCCCCCCCATGAATGGGTTCAGAACTGGCAACTGTGCTGAAAAAAAAAAAAAAATAAAGTACATCAAGAGAGTTTGAAAGATTAACTGGTGACGATTTGCTTGGGGCTGGCTCTCAGTGTTAGCCGAGAGGGGTTCTACTTTCCTGACCTTGCAGCCTGAGGGGGTTGTGCTGGTCTGATTCAAATTCCTTTCTGGGAGGGTATCTAAGGGCCCTGGAGGGATTTATCCATGAGGGATTTAGCCAGTGGTCATGCTCACCTCCACTGCTTAGGGATGGGAGGGGGGAGGGGAGGTTGTGGAGAGCAGCAAATTATGCTTCCAAGGCTTGGAAGCTATTCACCTTGCAAGCAAAACTCAACACAGCTGGCTTCCTGTGTTGTATCCATAAGTTCTGTATCCACAGATGCAGTCAACTGTGGATAGAAAATATTTCTTTGGGGGGGGAATATGTCTATACTGTACACATATAGACTCTTTTCTTGTTATTATTAATTGCCTAAACAATAAAGCACAGTAACTGTTTCTGTACCATGGAGATATTATGAACAGTGTAGGGGTGAAAAGCCCGCAGGGGATGTCAAGACTACACAGAAGAATTTGAACATGCTCAGATCGGGATAACTCGAAGGGGCAGCCCAGCCCCCATCCCAGTGGTACTGGGGGGGGTGGTATTGTGGGTGTGTGACACCAAAGGGTGGCAGCCCCTTCCCACCTTCCCGGTGCCATGAGGTTTGATGTCACCTTCACTGATGCACACCTCCTAATAAACCACAGCAAGACGAAAGCTTCAGATTAAAGGAAGCCCCAGCAACTGGAGAGTTCATAGAGAGACGAGGCTGGGAGAATCAAGTGGGAGCAGATACAGGGGTCCCACAGTGCTGGGCTCTCTCAGGCCTGCAGCTGCTGTTCTGCCTGTTTGCAGCGCACGTTCCAGACTGTCACCTTCCAGCCCCTCAAGTTAGAGTCATGCATTGTCCCTGCCCTCAGCTCACAATCAAATGATTCTACAAGTGGTGTGGCATGGAACACTTTATAAATACAGTGCTTGCCAGCTTCAAGGCAAGGCTTTGTCGTGCTCTCTCTCTCTCTCTCTCTCTCTCTCTCTCTCTCTCTCTCTCTCTCTCTCTCTCTGTGTGTGTGTGTGTGTGTGTGTGAGGGTGAGAGCTTGCTACCAACTTAGAAGCCATTCTTCTGCAGAGCAGGGATGGGAAAGAAATCCAAAATGGCCCTGGTTGTTGGACGCAAGAAGCAGGCAATGGTGTCTAAAGAGTCCAGTTCTACAGAACAAGAGGCATTAGAACCCTCCAAGCAAGACAGAGGACAAGAGTCGGCTCGGGCATGAAGTTACAATCCAAACCAAATTGCTTCTGTTTGCCATGCCTGGCTTCCTCCTCTCTGCCCATGGGGGCTTCGGGACAGCGACGCCAAATGCTGCAAGGCTACGGTCGGAAGGGATCCTGGTGCGACAGAATTTCACTGCCACTGCTAGTCAGGAAGCAATCCTGCAGCCCTCCATCCGGACCCACCCATGTGTGCACTTAAACGTGTGTCAGTGTAGCCGTGCTAGAGGAGGCTCAGTCCTCCTGGCCACACCTGTTTCTTTTGATGGTGATGGTGGCAGTGGCGGTATTGGGGACCGGACCCAGAACCCTCACAGATATTAGGCAAGAGCTCTTACTACTGAACCACACTCCAGCCCGTTTTAATTTAATTTTTTAAATGTGTTTTGAGATGCTTTTACTACTGAGCCAGACTCTAGCCCGTTTGAATTTTATTTTTATTTTTTTATGTGTTTTGAGATAGGGTCCTGCTAAGCTGCCTAGGATGGCCTTAAACTTCCCCCGTACCCCAAGCTGTCACTGACCTTGCAGTCCTTCTGCCTCAGCCTCCTGAGTAGCTGTGTTTACAGGTCTGCCCCACGAGGCCTGCCTGGACTGTACATTCTGGCAGTTCGCACAGGAAGTTCCAATGCATTTAGGCTGGAGCTGAAGGCTAACGGTCAAGTCCCTTCTGGCTCAGCAAAGCGAGGGTTTGGGGGAGAACTCAGGTGTGTGTGAGTGACTGCTGGTGAAATGGAGACAACCTGGTCTGGAGAGCAGAATTTCTTCATGTGTCTAACCGGGAGCCTGGGTGTCCTTGCCTTGAAAGGGAGAGATGGGATCCGGGGACTCTGATTTGTGCGTATCAGTCCTAACCTGCAGCTCTCTGGGAAGCAAGCCTGACACTGGTGGGTAGGGAGAGGCCTGGGTGTTTTAGTTGCCCCTTCTCAGGCGGTGGGAATCACCACACTTTAGATTCTAATAAATAAAAGCAAATTCAGAAACTATCCCCCAGTGCCTCCCTTAAATCAAAAGGGACAAGGAATCCATTAGCCACCAGGGCCCAGACAATAATTTCACCGATGTCACCGGTCCCCTTGGAAGGCAGAACCACAAACACAAGGCCTCTCTGACTCTGTTAAACGTATTCATGGGACGCTCTGATTCCATTACACACTTTTCAGCTAAAAGCGATTTGAAACGCAACATTAAAGGCCACGTCTCCAGGATGCAGAGGAAAAGCCAGTACGAGGTAACAAAGAGAGACTGTTTGGAAAACCCTCTTTGACAGCTGTAGATCAATTCCAAGGGAAGGGGGTGGGGTGGGCATCCACTCAGCCGGAAGCACCAGACCTTGCAGCGGTGTGGCCCAAGTGGCTGGCCATCTCTTCAGAAACATCAGGGATTTGTTGCTGGGAGAAAAAGCCGGGCAGCTGACAGAACAAGCCGGGGTTGGCCCTGCCAGAGGACAGCCAGGCTGCACATGCTAATTAGAGGCTCCAAAAATAGCGGGAGAAAAAAAACCCATCGCAGGAGCTGAGAACTGACTGGTTTGGGTGCAGTCCTAGCCATGCTTCCAGAATGGCTACTCAAGAAATGGGCAGTCACGATGACGGATTTACAAAAACACCCCGAACACACGCGCTCCTCAGCAAACATGCCCCTAAGAAAAGGCCAGGGGTGGGGTGGGGGAGGGGACATTTTGCAGCAGCGAAAATAAGTGGTCAGTCATACTGGAATAACTGAGCCCATGCCCCATGCTTTACTTGCTTTTTTTTTTTTTCACAAACCACCCAGGCTGTGTCCGTGCCACCCAGGGTAACTTCTCAATGTCGCCATTCAGCTCCTTTGCACAAACATTTTGCTATAGCAGCAACAAGCAAAGCCAAAATTTTCCAGACTGGCCTTGAAGTTTTCATGGTGGTTAATATTTGAAAAACTCACAGGTTCCCTGTGTGTGTTAACTTTGGAGTAGTTTGCTGTGTTTGAACCCGGGGGTCCGCCGGGTAAAATACAAACCTCAGTAGACTTTTGTGTATTCACAAGATTGAATGACTACCACCATTTTATAATTTCTAGGACATTTTTATCCCAACCCCAAGACGTTGGTTTTTGCAGGAATTAGAAATCACTCTTCATTCACCTCCCCTCTGCCAACCACTAATCTACTTTCTGACTCTATGGATTGATTTATTGGGGACACATGATATATAAATGAACTCCTATAATATGTGGTGTTTTTTTTTTTAAATTTATATTTCATGTATGAGTGCTCCATAAGGACACCTGCAGGCCAGAAGAGGGCATCTGATCCTATTACAGCTGGTTGTGAGCCACCGTGTGGGTGCTGGGACTTGAACTCAGGATCTCTGGAAGAACAGCCAGTGCTCTTAACCGCTGAGCCATCTCTCCAGCCCAACTATGTGTTCTTTATTAACAGTTCCATTCACCAAGTGCATGTTTTCAAGGTGCGCCCATAAGATAGATGCTGCCCGGTTTTATCCCTTCACACTCCTGAATGAACAGCCATCATAAGGCTATGCCACATTTTGCTTAACCACTTATTAGTTGATAGACATTTGGGGCTATGAACATTTGTCTCGGAGTTTATGAATATGTTGTCAGTTCTCATGGCCACATGCTTGAGTTATCTGTCGAGTCGTAACCTTTTGGAGAATCACCAGTCAGTTTTCCCAAAGGGGCTGGACCGTTTGACGTTCCCAACTGGTGCGTTTGCGCATATAGGATTACAGAGTTCAAATTATATTCACTTGTGAAAATCAAGGTGGGCTCTCACTCTGCACTGTTTTAAACTGGAAAAGTCATGCCTCCATGCTTAGATTCCAGAGTGTTCACTGAACACTTGAAAATTTATTTCCCATTTGCAGCAAAGGGTACCAACTCCTTTTCCCAAGTCCAGGGTCAATGCCTAGAATTCAAAGCCCTGCTCAGTTCCCTGGCAAATGCGCCTGACCACTTTCCCAGTCTCAAAGTGAGCATATTTCCCTCATAACCAACAGTCAGATCTCTCTCTCTCTCTCTCTCTCTCTCTCTCTCTCTCTCTCTCTCTCTCTCTCTCTCTCTCTCCTCCCTCTCTCTCTCTCTCTCTCTCTCTCTCTCTGTCTCCCTCCCTCCCTCTCTCTCTCTCTCTCTCTCCCTCCCTCCCTCTCTCCCTCCCTCTCTCTCTCTCTCTCTCTCTCTCCCTCTCTCTCTCTCTCTCTCTCTCTCTCTCTCCCTCTCTCTCTGTCTCCCTCCCTCTCTCTCTCTCTCTCTCTCTCTTTCTCTCTGTCTCCTCCCTCCCTCTCTCTCTCTCTCTCTCCCTCCCTCTCTCTCTCTCCCTCCCTCTCTCTCTCTCTCTGTCTCCCTCTCTCTCTCTCTCTCTCTGTCTCCCTCTCTCTCTCTCTCTCTCTGTCTCCCTCTCTCTCTCTCTCTCTCTCTCTCTCTCTCTCTCTCTCTCTCTCTCTCTCTCTCTCTCTCCCTCTCTCTCTCTCTCTCTGTTTCTCTCTCTCTGTCTCTGTCTCCGTCTCTCCCTCCCTCTCCCCCTCTCTCCCCCTCTCTTTATCCAGCCCTCTCAACCTATGATTACAAATATCTGACTGAATGTGGAAGGCAGGTGTCACATGCAGATTCTAAGCAATACCTTCAGGGACACCTGCCTTAGTTAGGCCATTCTTAGATTTTTCTTAGCTTTGTGTCCATCTCTGGCCTCTTTACTTTTAAAGGCCGTGTGACGGTAGCAGCCGGGCAAAGCCCCACGAAGAGAAATAAAAACAGCTCAAGGGGGTGGCAAATAGATGTTCCCATGTGTTAAAGCAACCCTGTCATTTTAGCCTGAGGTTAGAAAAGAGGTGGCGGGTGGCGGCACCCTTGGCCACACGTTTGAAATGGTTTTGTTCGCAGAGAACTGTGGGTGACCAGTTACTTCTTCGTGCTCAGAGGGACACAAACAATAGGAAATGGTATTTAATTTGCTCCAGTAAGATGGTGGGAAATGGGAGAAGAGTTTCTCCCATTGTTGTCGCATTCCGCATCCGACAGAAGCCAGGGCTGTCCATCCCTGTAATTCTTCAGGAGGACAAGAAGCAACTCTGTCTCTATTCATATGACAAGAATCTCTGGGTGTCGTTCGCTGTTATTTCCGTGTGATACGATAAAGCAGGAACTGATACGATAAAGCAAAGCTACATGGGTAAATAATTAGGCCTAGTCTAACGCCTGCAGCTACAGCAGACACCGGAAGTCCACACAGAAGAAGAGCACATGCTCACCCAGCAGGGCTCCTGTCATCCACTGCCAGGCCACACAGGCCAGTGGTGCCCCAGCCACACCTGCCCGGCTCCCTGCTGCTTCTGTGTACTGGCAGAGCCCCTAGAAGCATCCCCTCATCCACTGATCCACTGACATGACCTCAGTTGGGGTTGGGAGGTGGCTGAGGAGGAGTTGAAAGCCATCAGGAACAGGAGGAACAAGAGTCTAAAGATGACTTTAAACTAGGAACTATGTTGGGAAAGTAGGTTAGACACTCTGAGACTCAGCTTTTCCAACCCGCCCCCACCCCCTGGCCCTGGCCCCTACCCACCCTCCCTGTGAGAAAGACACCTCTCTCTCTTTGAATTAAACAAGTAGATCTGTAAAAACAAAATAGAACTTCCAATCTTGCTGAACAAATCACTGAAGGAAACTCATCTGTAAAAGTCAAACGGAACAATCAATGCTTAGAATTCTATCGATTTTCAGACAATGGTAATGCCCATAGCTGGGTCTTATGTATATGTATAGTATGTATATGTATAATATATGTATAGTATATGTATATGTGTAATATATGTATATGTACATGTATAGTATATGTATATGTGTATGTACATGTATAGTATATGTATATGTGTATATACATATATGTATATGTACATGATAGTATATGTATATGTATATGTGTATGTATAGAATATGTATATGTGTATGCACATGTACATGTATAGTATATTATGTGTATGTGTATACATATATGTAAGACCAAACCCCATTCAGTGTTCTTCCTTAGAACTCTAATGACGATACAGTATGATGATCTCTACTGTTTCCATTCATATGTGGAGATCTACTCAACCCATAATTCACCCAAGGTTCTTGAAGACCCCTAATGAGAAATGAGACAAGAATATGTCTGGAAAAACAAAAATCCCTAAGAGATAACATATGTAACTTTCTTCCTCAGTGTGGGAGGTGAAGAAGACAGTCTCAGGAAACGTTAATCCTCAGCTGGAAGGTGACGCCATGCACCACAGGGGCAAGGGAGGCTGGCCAGGCTGCAGGGGAACGGTGTGCTCTGGGAAAGTGTTACTCAGGCCACGAGGCTGAAGCCAGGTGGCAGGGCTAGGCTTGTAAATGCAGCTGGAAAGATGGAGCTGGTGCCCAGGAACGAGGTCAAGGCCAGACCTGGGAATATTCATGTCTATGTGGTGGACAGAACTATGGGCTTGACCAGGTTGGCGTGGTGGCGCACGCCTTTGATCCCAGCACTTGGGAGGCAGAGCAGAGGCAGGCGGATCTCAGTGAATCTGAATCCAGGCTGGTCTACATAGTGAGTTCCAGGACAGACAGAGTTACACAGACAGACTGTCTCAAAAGGAAACAGACAAAACCAAAAACAACAACAACAACAAAAAAGTACGGGCTTGAAGCACATAATCCAGGAAATGCAGGTAGCAAAAAGGAGAGAAACAGCCCAGAACCAGCCTTTGTGAGAACAAGGAAGGACAGGGTCCTGGCAAGTTCTTCTTTACAGACCAGCGCTTCTCTCTTTCTGAGCATTCGGCACACTAACAGGCATCCCTATCGAGAGCGAGGCTAGGCAGTAAGTGACAGTTACCACAGGCACGGGAGGGTGGCTCCAACAGCTCTTCACCCTCCTCCCACGAGTGCCTCAGAGTCAGGGAGCCACACACTTGGCTGAGTCATGGCTAACACAGTGGGTCTCACTCTCTGAACCCTGTCTCCTAATCCTGAAGCCTCAAGGGATGAAAAGTCAAGGTTGTCCTCCTCCTATTCCCCCCCTGCCCCCACCCCGGGAAAAGACTACTGGGCTGCTCTCTGGCGGAACGGTCTTTTCTGAGATGTAGAAGTAGAAAGGACTAGGGGGATGGGCTGCCTGGGAGAAGCCAGGATGTCCTTCCTCTCCCCTCTTCTGCTTCCTTCACTTGGACCATTCCCTTAGGGCCCCGCCAGGGCCGAGGGCTCAGGTGCACGTCTGCCTGCTACCTGATACCACCAGCGCTGATGGGAAGCCTGGGGTTTTCTTGTCTTTACTCATTTCAGGTATGTGTCTGCTATTTCTGAGACAACTCTCCATCACCAGGATGAGGAGAAAAGAGGCAAATGGGCGATTGTAGTCCAATGCTGTGGATCTGATTTCAATTTAGACAAAATGGTAGGGACAGGTCCTCATCCGCCTCAGTCTGACACGCTCCTGCACTGCAGTTTAAGGACTGAATTTACCGCCATCACGTGAGCCTCCTCTGCCTTACCCCATCCATGTACTTCCCGGTTTTACTTCCTGGTTTTGGCAGGCAGGACCCATCTGAAAATTAAGAGTTTCCACGTCTCAGCTGCACAGATCTTTATTCCTTCCTTGACTTTCCAGAAGCCAGGCTGAGTTTCCACTCATCTCTGAAGGATGTTGTTGCCCTGATACTTTCCTAGGGGAAAGGCTTCACACACCGGGGCCTCTTTGACATTTACAAGTGAAGAAATATGTTGTAGGCTATTTATTTTCCCCAAGAACAATCACTCAGAACACTAGCGTGGGGCTGTCTGAAGACCCCATTACTTCTAACGAGAAACTGGCCAAGGATACAGTAATACCAACGTAACGAAAACATGCACAAGGTAAGGCGGAGAATAGATGTGTCCTTACAGACATGGCAGGGACCACACACATGACCTTCTTTAGTCTTATCTGAAAAATGGAAGTGATCGACGGAGAGACTAATTGGATGCTGGAGAGCGGAGGTGTATTATTGATGGATGACGATGCATAACAATTTTATTTTCTATTTTCTCGGTCGGGGCGAGGGTGGGAGCAAATGGCTGGAAGTTAAACCAGAGGCCAGGACAGAGGAAAACATTACAGACAGAATATGCTGTTAAGTAAAGGTGTTAAATCCCCCGACTTCTACAGATGACGTCTCAGGGGCTCCAAACCCCCTCAAAAAGGGGACAGTCACCATGCTGGGAGGGATGTATTCAAAGCTGACAGGCGGGTTAGCCACGTCCAGGTTTCACCACAGATGACGGTAGGGTATGCAGGCTACAAAGGGCTGACTTAACACCCGGCTGGGAAAACATCGTGTGGATCACTAAACTCAGGCTTGTGCACTGTGGTGTGTGGACCGCAGAGACACCGGGTCCTGCCCTTCCCGACCCTTCTCCCCGTGCCTTCATCTCACACTGAGTGAAGGCTACAGGTGCAGGACCGACTCGAACTCTAGAAACCATCTAAGGCCTTCAGGATCTTGAGCTGGCAATGAAGAGCGGGAGAAAGGTCAACTAAAACCAAGCAGATTAAAAATGGGGAAAGTGTTCAGACAAGGCAGCTGTGACTGCTTCTGTGGCAAGGGCGGTCAGGAAGCAGAGGAGGCTTGAGGCTGTGCTTGGAGGTGGTGGCAATGGGTCCTTTTAGTTCTGTGAGGTGTCAGGTGTGGCTTGGAAAACCACAAAAGCAGGGTTTGGGCCAGAGAACTCACCTCGAGGGACTCGAATAGTTTAAGTCTTTCCTGGAGGGACTAGGTGGGTTCTGATGAGAGCCTTTTGACGTCAGCTGGAAGGCTGAGTCTCATGCTTTGTGGTAGAGTATGATGGCATCTTCCTCAATTGTATTTTAGATTCCATACACAGGTAATATATGTCTTGCATACCAATAAGGTGGCTTTTTAAATAGAGTGTTTTGTGAAATATACTTATGAATATAAACGTATGGAGTGAAATCCTGGAAAGGGTGGACTCATCTATTAACAAGGGGTTCACACTAGGGAATACTGAGGCTGGTGACCGGTGACATTTGATGGACAGGACAAGTAAAGGTTTTTACTGGGAAATGTAAGGAAAAAGGAAGGGAGGGGAAAAGAGTGGGCACCTGGATCTCAGCGGGCGCCAACCGGATCTCAGTGGGCGCCACCCGGATCTCAGTGGGTCCTTACTGGATCTCAGTGGGCGCCACCCGGATCTCAGCGGGCGCCAACTGCGTGGTGCAGGGAACTCAGCGAAAGGTTGAAATCTTGAGCATCGCTGCAGTGTGACTCTGAGACAGAGTGTTTGCCTAGCGTGCACAATGACCTGTTTCCATCCCTCACGCTGCAAAATGAAATAGAAGAAACTAAACTCCTTCCAAAAACTAGCAAACCCCTTTCGAAGGCAAACTCCTGAGAAACAGGCCGACAAGAACCTGTGGGAGCCGCAGAGTTGAGAGGCAGGGGAGGGAGAATTTAAGACTTCTAGACTAGAATCCCATTTAAACTAGAACCCAGGTGACTGTGATGTCAGCCAAGAAAAGTCTCCCCAAGCACTTAGAGGAGAAAAGAAAGATTTCTTCCAGAGTTCATCCAGACACTTACGCTACGATGGGTCCAGACGGAAGTGAGGTGCGGGAGAAGGGGACAGCCAGGTCACAGAATCTCCAAAAGTGAGGTCCTGCGCAAAGACCTTGTACAATGGACACCAATGGACACTGTCTGGCTATGAGATGCCACACCCCTTAATCCGCACACCTCCTCACGTGCTGATAAAGGTGGGCTGTACACACCCCTTAATCCGCACACCTCCTCATGCGCTGATAAAAGTGGGCTGTACATCTGAATTATTTCTGTGAGGACACTACAAGACAGAAGGACATTTTAAACAAAATCAAATTTGACTTTTGATAAGATTAAGATTAAAAAAAAAACCCTCCTGCTTTTGCTAGGTTTACGTATGCCCCACTCAGCTTCCACGGGAGAGGGGTCACAGCATAGCTGAACTCATCCATTTGAGCACAAGAAAAAGTGGGGATTAGACTATGGACCAGCACACCCAAAAAAGAAATCCCCATGTTTCCCTCAGACTGTATGGCGGAAATAAACTCACACTGGTCTGTCTCACAAGAACAAAGAGAGAGAGAAAGAAAACCAATGAAGATGTAATTTACAGGAAGAAACCACAGGCTAGGAAGTCAAATCTGAACACGCCATCCTAGACCTCGTCTCAAGAGCTTCGCTAGGGGTCAAGGTTGAAGCTGGGAGGGTGGCCTCCTGACTGCATCACTGAAGGGTCTTCCTCCCGCAACACCGCTCCGGAGCACGCTCAAGTCCTGTGTTTGTGCAGTCCAATCTGCATGGGCTTATTACAATTTACCTCTCGACCAGTTAACATCAGCCATTAAAGTCCAACACTCCACAGAAGAGGCCCTTCCTGGTTGGCAGAGTCAGGGTCACCCACAAGCCCCACAAAGGAGAAAAGCAGATGGAGGCTTCTACGTGCAAATTTTTACAACCTCCATCCAGGAGATTCAAAGTGGTCTCATAAGGAAGCCTCAACAGGGACATCATAAAGACACCTGCTATGGAGTCAAAGTCGCCCTTCAGGAGGCTACACCGAAGTACTTAGTGCTCGGTTCTTAACAGTAACAACAAACTAACCTCCTAAATCCTACTATCCGGAGGCACCCTAATTACAATCATATCTGGCATGAGGGTGTAGCTCAGTGGTAGAATGCTTGTTTACCCATCACATGCAAAGCCCGGGCTTCATTTCCCAACACCACCACAAGTAACAATTTAAAAACGTAACAAAGCAGGGCGCCAAAGGATGGCTCAGGTTGGTGAAATGCAAGCACAGTTAACCTGATTTTGAATCCCCAGCCCCATCTGTCATCTCAATGCTCAATGCTCTGTAGGCAGAGACGGGGGATTCTGGGAACTTGTTATCCAGTCAGTCTAGCCAACTGGCAAGTGGGTGACAGAGTCTATTAGAGTCTAAAAAAAAAATCTATGGATAGAGAATGAGAAAGATAACCAACACTGACCTCTGGGCTCCATGCCTACACATGTACTCATGGGCGTGTGCGCACACACACGCACATATTCACACACGCACACTCTCACGCACGTGCACACACGCGCACACACACATGCACACACACATACTCACTCACGCACACTCACACACACTCTCACACACACACTCACGCACGCACTCACACACACACTCACACACACACACTCACACGCACACACACTCACACACACACACTCCACAAAACAACAGTCACATCTTTCAGAGACTAATGAGAAAGCTCACACTTCTTGTGCCTGTGTCCTATCTGTGAGGCCTCTGCCCCAGGGGTGCAGCATCTTCACTGGTCCCCACATGAACAATTCTTGGAAGCTCCAGAGCCTTTGAAGGGTGTCTATATTTTTGCCTTGAGGTCTGGTGGCCTCGAAGTTCCCAGGGATGTCACAAATGCAGTGTGTGTGACACTTGTTTCTACCTAATTGCATCCTCACCAAAGAGGTCCCTGAGTGTGTGGCGTTTCTGCATTGACAATGCGTGTGTGTTTATTTGTAATTAAATTGTTTTCACAAATCTAAGAAATTGAAGGATGAGCTACAATGCATATTTATGGAGAATTGACCCCCAAACTCAGCTTGCTAACATAATCAGTGTTTGTCGAACCTTGTCTGTGAGACATAAGCTTTGTCAAAGTTCCGTCCGAATGCTTTACCTTTCCACCTACATGATTGCAAATTGCCGCAGTCTCCATACTGACTATACTTTATTTAAACCTTTAAGCACTGGAGAAAAGTCTCTCTCCCTCCTTCCCTCTCTCTCCCTTTCTCTCTCTCCCCCCTCTCTTTGTCCCCCCCCCCCATATGCGTAACTTACTGGGCGAAGATTTTTACAGAGCCAGGAAACTTGACAGCTAAGGAAATTGCTCTCTGCAATGTAAAGGTGTGGGAATGACTCAGAATACTTCTTAAAAAGTGTTTTTCCCATACAAATGCCCCAAAGACCTGCACTAGTTCTGGGGGGGGGGGGTAGACACCAACTCTAACATATGACCAGCCACCCCCTAGGGCTTCTGTGTTTTACTTACAGCCCCTAACACGGGGTCTCGGCCCAGCCACGGGAAGCTGAGCCAGGTTGGAGGAAAGGAAGGGCTCTGCCCACATGGTCCCCAGTCTCCAAGAATCCTGGAGATAATCACACGCAGCAGGGAGTCTAGCCAAGCAGACTCACTTATTGTCCCATAGCAGGCATCTTTAAAGGAAAAACATTGCAGCCAGCTGCTGGTTTTAAAGGTCAGCTTGTCACAAGCCTGGGCGTCCTATGCTTCACCTAGTGCACACGAGCTGTCCATACAATAACCTCATCTAGTTCGAGCTACACAACCAAACATCCTTTTCTGTAAACGACTCAAGACTCCCCTCTTGACTTCCCCCCAGTGCCATCTTTGACTGGCTCGTGTGCCCTACACCTAACTCAGGTCCCACTGACTTCGAGCTTATGTACAGTGCAAACACAATAGCTAACGCTGTCTTCAAATGGAAAGAACTAGAAAGAACCCAGGAGGGAAAGTAGACTCGGTCACACAAACAAATTATCTGACAGCAGCCAACAGCATAGCGGGCAGAGGTAACAGTAGAGAAACAATGTGCAACCAACATCACAAAAGGTGGCGAGAGCCAAAACCCAGGGCCTAAGAATATCGTGATCATGGAAGAACAAATTAGCAGAATGTTATGCCTTTTCTGCATGCTCGATTATTTTCCCATGTAACCTGTTATTTATAGAGGAAGGGACAAATTAGTTTTTAAAACAGTATGTGGAATATGATTTCTTGGAGTGGTTTGTGAGTGAAAAAAGACTAGAAACATACGCCTCAAACTTTTACTGGGAATTTGAGAGGGGTGAGATTATAGATGTCTCCTTTTTGCCTATTTGAATTTTCTAGAATAAACACGACACAAATAAAATAAAAATTAGATGAGCTTATTTGAATTAAAAAATACTCCTACCCTGAACACTTGGATTTGTGTGCTAAAGTTGGTTTGGCTTTCACAGTGAGGCCAGAACATGCCTGGCAAATATGCGATCTCATGCTCCTCACCGTGTCCACACAGGGTACCGAGAAGTCCCCTAAAAGATGGACACGCATCAGGGCATTTTGTGAGTCAGGAGAGACAAGCTGTGGAGAAGTGTGCTTACTACCACGTAAAGGATGGATGAGAGCCATCTCTCCAAAGGCCACGAGGTCTGTGGACACTCTTCATTTGGCCACAGCTAGAAGATAAAGGGCCCTGGACCGTAGGGATGAAAGATGACAGCAGTCTGGCATGAAGTACTGGGTCTGGCTCCTGGCAGAGGGACCTTGCCTCTGGGACCCGGAACAGTAGCTGGCTCAGAGACCCAAGCAGGCAAAGGCTACCGTGTGCGCCCAGGTGGTCCCCCTACTCCACAGCTCCCGCCCTGACTGCACTGCCCCGAAGTGTGCCACAGACTTTGGGCCACTGTTTTAGAGGATCAATCAAATGCCAGGAGTGGCTTCCACCTGGTCCCCCGCACTGTTTGACTCATCAGAGAAAGCCTGGAGAGTTCCTGTCATGGCTGGTGTCAGGCGGGGGGTTTCAGGGTGGTCGTCGGGCCCTATGCTGTGGTCATGTTTGGTAGGTGTGCTCGCCCTGAGGGACTCTACTATGGGGCTAAAGCTGTGTGTGCATGAACCAACCAAGCAGCAGGGGGCTCGGCAGACAGGAGATCCCTGCCACCCGCTGAGCTCCTGCCGGCCAAACTCTGTCCCATGCTCAGGAAGCCACAAAACCAGCCAGGAAGCAGAGGCCTGGACTGTCATTCAGGTGCAGACTCTGCTAGAGGTTAAGTGTTTTTGCACTTAGAACCATATCTCCTGCTGTGTGTGTGTGTGTGTGTGTGTGTGTGTGTGTGTGTGTGTGTGTGTGTAGTCACATATAACACACACATACACACACACACACACACACACACACGCTATATGTACAAAATGTATGTGCTATATGTAATAACAGAGACATCATAAGGTAGAGATGAGGAAAAAGATACTGATGACAAGGACGGGAAAAGCTGGCCTGGAGGCTGGAGACACTTCTGGACTAAAAAAAGAAAAAAATCTCACAGGATCAATTGTTCCTCTTACTGAAAGGGCAACCCAAACCCAAACCAAAACAACTTGAGATTTTGTTTTGTCTTTAGCAGCACGAGGTGACAGCACTCTCTTTACTTTGCATATGAGCAGCGGCCACGCCAGTCCTTAAGCTCCTGAAGCTCCCAGGTAGGGCCGAGGACAGGGCCACTTGAGCTCAAGTGTACACTTCCTCCCAGGTCAGGCGTTTCAGGTCTCTGAATCCATGGCACTGCGTTGCCCAGCCACATGGGATCTGACCGGAGATGGCTCTCTGAACCTCTCGACAAGACCCAACCTCCCTCCTCCATCACACATGGCTGCCTGCTGCTTGACCCCACTACAAAGACCAGCGGATGAAGCGGCAACCCAGGACTGACCGTGGCGTGAGTGGGGACAGAGTCCGAGCAGCGGCCGGCTTCACCTGCCTCGAGGGTGCTCTTGACAAAGCAGGCAAAAGTGTGACACAGATTGGTACGCCCTCTCCCCCAGTTCTCATTTTCCCAACCGTTCCTCCGCTCTCGGCGGATAATTAGAGAGAACACTTGTCAAATACAGAACGTTGAAATCACTACAGTGACTCCAAAACCCATCACAGACCGTTAAACATTAATGAGAGGTGCATAACGCAGACA
Organism: Cricetiscus sungorus; assembly: GCA_030556225.1. Lineage (NCBI taxonomy): Eukaryota > Metazoa > Chordata > Mammalia > Rodentia > Cricetidae > Cricetiscus > Cricetiscus sungorus. The sequence continues at coordinate 5,465,346 of JANBXA010000616.1, forward strand.
GGAGGTGGATGACATTTCTTCACAGAAATCCTTGGCTTTTTAATCTCATTAGTGCCAATGTTTCATTTCCGGGGTGAAGAAGCCGGAAAGGGTGGGGGGGGGAGGAGGGGGAGGTCAGTGCTGGGTCTGGGGCCAGATGGAAAGCTGTGCTCTGACTTAGCCCGATTTCTCCAGGCATTCTCCTATGCCCCACCCTGTTCACGGAAGACGATCACTTCTTACCCACAAGCCCCGTTGTTGTTGAGCTGTCAGAACAACTTTCGGAGGACCCACGACTGAAGAAAGCCGCGATGCATTATGTTCCCTCCTGGGGAGGCCAGCCTGGCTGCTACTTTTCTTTTGCTTGCACTGGCTTCTGCCTCGCGCTACTGGTGAGCACACTGTCTCCCAAACCTTTGTAAAATCCAATACAGCTGTCCACCTTCTATGTCACTTTAGACACCCAAGGGCAGTCACACTCCAAAATGGTACTCAGAAAATTCCAGAAACAACTTACAAGTTTTAAATAATGCTTATTGGAGAGCGTGCCATTAAAAACATTTAATTCCCATTATCTTATACTGTGCCCAACTTATGAACTAATATTTCTCATAGGCATGAAGCATAGGAAAATACTGGAATATACAAGGCCCGGTAGGACCCTGGTCTCAGACATGCACTGGGAGGCTTGGAATGCATCCTCTGAAGCTAAGGCGTCTTACTTCTGTAATTCTGGAGATGTTGGACCGGTGAATTTCCATTGAGACAATTACCAGGGACAAAAATAGCGAAATTAGAACGAACGGGCGTGACCCAGAAGGAAGAGAGAGAGAGAGCGCCCAGAGAGAGCACTTACTCTGGGGCCAGCTTGCGGAGAGGCACTGTCGGGGGACACCAGAGTCCCCTGGCTTGTGTCCTACACTACATTGCCAAGGGAAAACATGTGCTGCAAATTTAGGTACGCCCTAAATTAGTGAGTGCAGACCACGGCTGCAGACGCTAGACAGCCGCGCCGCCAATCTGAAGCTAACCCGTCGGGATCATAGGGCAATGGCAGTGAGCAGAACATTTTGTGCACATGCAGGGCTCAGCCTTCAGAGCAATTCGAAATTCTGAACCATAGAAAACTGACTCAAATTAGATCCGCGTGACCCTGAGTGCAATGAAGCACCAGCCACACCAACAATTTTACCCATCAAATTACGACTCCTCCGTCCTTCCTCCCCTCATTTTCTTTCTCCTGGCAAAGACTCTGTAAGTGCTAGTGGGTGCCAGGCACGTCTCCGTGACCCAGGGAAGAGGCCCTCCCGTGTAGGCAGGGGGGCAGGAAGTGTCAGTGAGGAGACCCTGACGGGCCCAGTCACACAGAGGCGGGAGAAAGGTGGGAGCACCCCAAGAAAGCCGAAGGCGTGCTGTTCAGGCAGAAGCCTTTGAAGGTGCATGGGCTGAAGAGCAGGGCGGCCAGCAGTGTGTGTGAGCAGCTGGGCAAGCCCTGTGTGGTGGCTGAAGGGCAGGACAGGGGGAGGGAGGCTGGAGAGCGGGGCTGGGACCCGTTGGGAGGTTCTTGATGTTCTTTAAAGAGTTCAGATGAGCTCAACATCGGGGTGGGGTTTATCTTTTTTTTTTTCTTCTTTCCAATGTTATTCTTGTGGGTGGAAACCAGTGTGGTCCCTGAGAGAGCTGGGGAGGGAGGGGCAGAGCGCTTGTTGGAATCCAGAGAGAGATGATATGAGGGCCAAAGGGGGTGGGATGGAGGCAACAAAAAACAGTGTCTTCCAGGTGGACGATGGAGTCCGAAATGACAGGGTGTGCGTCAGGGCAGCTGGGAGTGGGGCTCGTGGGAATCAGCCTTCTCCGTACCATTGCAGGCTCTTATGCACCTTTTCCTTGTGGTGTTGTCTCAAGCCGAAGGGCACCAACTTGCCCAAGCTCTCTTACCGCCATAGACGAGCCTGGCATGGTATTGACAGTGTCACAGACTTCCCAGGCACAAATACTAGTCACAAGGGATTTTGAGAGGCGTTGAGACTACTTTTGGAAGAGCTCTGAGGGGATATAAAGCGAGATTTGATTCCTGTCACAAATGAGTCGGTGCCCATTGGGGAGGACAGAAGAGAGACCCAATTATGCTGAGTGGCCAGAGAGGGCACCAGCAGCGAGTGGGGGTCTGACTGGGATGGATGGCCGTGGGGAGGCAGCAGCGACCCTGAAGAGGTGCTTAGGTTGGGTTTTCTGGGTACCATCCCGAGGTGCGTTTCAGGGAGGAACACAGCTCAGAATGGGCAGCGGCAGCTTAGTCCTGGGAGATTTGGGTGCCCGGTCTGGTATTATCTCATGGGAACTGAGGATAGGAAGTGACAGGAGAGGGAGAGAGCAGTTGACAAAGACTGCTCCCCAGCCGCAAAAGACCCTCGCCATAAGTTCTGTAGCCACTGTGTTTTCCATCTGCCCCGGGGGCTGTCCAGATGGGTATAAAGGTTGTTCCATGTGTGCAGCTCAGGGCTGGCAGTTGCTGGAACACCTTGCTGTTCCTTGCCTTGTGCCTCCCCATAGACGGCAGTTACTGGATTTAGGACAGGTTTTAATCCACTACGATCTAAACTGGTTTTGCAAAGATCCCATTTCCAAACGAGGTCACATTCACTCATGGATACTGAGGATTTGGAACTGAATATATCATTTGGTCTCTCTCTCTCTCTCTCTCTCTCACACACACACACACACACACACACACACACACACACACACACACACACACGGTGTACCAGCTGGAGTGCATCCCGGCAGCCAGGACACACTGGAGCCTGTCCTGAGAGTTCAGCTAGAGAGTGCAGGTGTGGGCAGAGAACCCTGGATACAGAGGGAACCAGTCAGGGGGAAGCAGAGAGGTCATTGTGTAAGCTTGGGGAGGTCACAGAGGCACGGTGAAGGAGCCGGGAGGGGCAGATGAGGCTGCGTGGGGACAGACATGATGGGTAGACTGTTTCAGCTACCCATGCTAGCACAAGACGTCCCTGAAACTGAACACAGCCGGGCACAGAGCCTGTGGAACAGGATGCGGAGGGAACAGAGGGCTGGAGCTGGTCTGGCTGTTCAAGAGCGTCGCCTTATTTCTTTTAGGCGTATCCCGGGACATATTCTGCACAAGCTGGCTGTACATTTTTATATACTTGTGTACTCACACTACACGTGGATACGTTAGGAAAACCCGCGAGTGTAATTTCTCTCTGCCAAGTACCACTGGACATTTGCAGCATCGTGAGCCTGAAAATTCCCGCAGAAATAAGTGCTGGCTGGTCCAGGAGACTGCCTGCTGGTAACACAGCAAAACAGTAATTAACACCTGGCTCAATGCAATTACACCTCTGCTGCCAAGGAGGCACTGCCTGGTGTGACATCATCGATTCTGGGAGGCTCTGAACATCAGATTCTGTGGCGGGAAGTGGATGCTTGTCTGGGGAGGTAAGGGACACCCTGCGCTCCTTTCGGAGGAACAGCGTGGCTGTGACATACAAACATGGCTGTCCTGGAGCAGCTCACTCAGACACACTCATCCTAGATAGGGTCTCTATTGTCTTTCTTGCACTGTCACAGAAGGGGAGGGGATGCGGGGACTTGTTCAAGGTCACGGAGCAATACAAGTGGCCGAGTGCCCGAGGCCAGGCCAGACCCAGTGTGACCATGCACCTGCTTCCCCCCAGTGCTCTAGTCCACGCCAGGCCTCTGCTGTAACACCCATAAATAAGAGTCCAGGAAGTGTGTAACAGTCTAGCGCATCTTACAAGTGATGACCTGTTTGCCCTGAGGGCTCGGATATACATTTGGAAAAAGGATCTTGACATGAAGGACGCAACTGAGAAAATCAGAAAGCCAAAGTCAAGAACAAACAAACAAAACCAAAAACCAATATAAACTAAACCAGAAGCTAGCTACACAAAACCCTGGGCACAGAAAATCAGGAAGACAGATGGGGGACACACAGGAGAACCGCTGGGAAAACCACCCATGAATCCAGTCTTCACAGGCTAGCCTGATAATCGCCTGGGTGACTGTGTGTGTGTGTGTGTGTGTGTGTGTGTGTGTGTGTGAGTGTGGTGTGTATGTGAGTGTGTGAGTGTGTGTGAGTGTGTATGTGGTGTGTGTGTCTGTGTGTGTGAGTGTGTGTGTGAGTGTGTATGTGGTGTGTGTGTGTCTGTGTGTGTGAGTGTGGTGTGTGTGTGAGTGTGTATGTGGTGTGTGTATGTATGTGGTGTGTGTGGTGTGTGTGAGTTGTGTGTGAGTGTGTGTGTGAGTGTGTATGTGGTGTGTGTGTGTGGTGTGTGTGAGTGTGTGTGAGTGTGTGTGTGAGTGTGTATGTATGTATGAGTGTGGTGTGTGTGTGAGTGTGTGTGTGAGTGTGTGGTGTGTGTGTGAGTATGTGTGTGAGTGTGTGTGTGTGAGTGTGGTGTGTGTGTGTGAGTGTGTGTGAGTGTGTGTGTGAGTGTGTGTGTGTGAGTGTGTGTGTGTGAGTGTGTGTGGTGTGTGTGGGTGTGTGTGTGTGTGTGTGTGTGTGGTGTCATAGCTCTGCACTTTCTGTTGTGCGGACATTGCCACCACTAGAGACAGGGAAAGGTTCTATTATGAGCCGAGCGATGAATCACAGCAGACAGAGGGCTGGGGGAGCTCTGGGCAGGCCGCTTCCTCCACGCATGAGCTCCTTAGGAATTAGTGACCTTGACCGCACAGCTAAATCTTTCAAGACAAAGAAACAAATACCAGCTCCAAGCAAGACAAGACATTAAGCTTGGTGATGGTGATGTCCACGTACATGTCTGGATTAAAGTGCTTTACAGAAAGCACACTTTCAGTGTTACTTAGTGACACACATAGGAATTTTAAAAAAATAATTCACAAAACCCGAGAGCTGGAAAGAATATTACAGTATGCCCAATATGCCCCCAAAGTACCTAAATCATCACTGTAAGCTATCTGGAGACACACCACATACACACTCAGACACACACTCACACTGGTGTAGCCTGACTTTTTCAGGAAGCCCAGATCCAATAAGGTAAGAATAGAGGGTCCAGCACTAATACTTGGCAGTAATTCTGGCTGTGTGATATTCTACACTGGATTGCTCAGCAGCTGTGAAAGGCAATCTGAAAAGTCATAACATACACTCCACACCAGCTCAGGCGGCCACACGGCCCCTTCCATTTCAAGCCATTTCTTCTATACTGCAAAATTGATGTGACTTCACATATCACACTCTTATTGTAAACCAAGATACATTAAAGGGGCAAACTTTCTCTTCGTAGTAGATGCAAAGGAAGAACACACATTGGGGCTGGAGAGATGGCTCAGCGGTTAAGAGCATTGGCTGTTCTTCTAGAGGACCTGGGTTCAATTCCCAGCAACCACATGACAGCTCACAAGTGCCTGTAACTCAAGTTCCAGGGGACCCAACTCCCTCACACAGCTACACATGCAGGCAAAACACCAACTGATGTACATCAGACAAAATTTTAAAAAGCGTATCCTGATAATCACTACTCATAAGTATGATTTACAAAGCACTTACCACACAGCAAGGTGTTTTGGAACGAGCATTTCAAATGCATCCAGTTAACAGAGAACGTTGAGCTGATTTCATGTGTTATATACCTTCCTCTCACACGTGACGAGCAGGGTTTTGTGATCATTGTTACCCAGATCTCTAGTCTCCATGTAGGAAGCACGCAAGCACATTTGAAATGGAACTAACTCATTAACTCACCTGTCTTAACCTGGTCCACCGCTCTCTGATCACCTGATTTTTGTTTTTTCCCCTAAGATGCTAGGATCGGCTGGGGCCCCACCTCCTCCACTTATCCCGCCAGGGGATACCTTTCCTCCTGCCCCATGTGAAACCGCAGTCTGCACCTCTCAGCGTAGTTAGTCCTTTGACTTTTCTCTTTAGAAATCACCACCATCCTGCACACCCAACATTTTCCAGCTGTGTTTACCCCCATTTCCAGACCTACTGTAAGAGCTTAGGCTCGCTTGGATGGTGGCCATGTCCTCCTGCCTATGCTGAACGCAATGCACGGGGCAGGTCTGTATCTCGTAAATGAGTGACGGGATTATTGAAGCGTGTGCCATTTTCCTGGGGTTTGTGAGTATGCCCGTGGAGTGTGGTGCTTTTCCTCTGTAAAGAAGGACCAAGGTGACGTCAGAGGCCCAGGGTCTCCAGATAACTTCCTAGAGCAAGCAGTTATCTGAAAACCGCACACAGAGCAAGAGGAAGGGCAGCTCAGCAGGCATCAAAAACCTCACCGCCACCATCGCAGGCCACCTCTGCTACTTCCGGCTGATGCCACATCAACGAAGGGTACATTTACAGAAACCATATGGTTTCACCCAAGTATCGCTACCTGGGAATGACCCAAAATGCCAACCTAGCCTGCAATCACTGCTCATAACCACAAGGACACTGCAGAATAGTATAGCAGGGTTTGTCACAGTGTATTCTGACCTCGGCAGTAATCATCAGTGCGATACCCACTACTAGGGACACGAATAAAGAAAACGACAAACATTCTTGACTGGCCCCTTTCATGAAAGCCCCAGAGCTTTTTCTGTCCCTGAAATTACCTGCATCTGCTTACTGCAGCATCCTAAGAGGATGCTTGCCTGCATCCTGTGCTGTCAGTGTAGGAAGACAGAGTCCAGCGTCCCTCAGTAATAATAACACACACAGGTTCCCCAGCACAGTGCTCGGCAGATGCCTGGCTCATAAATATATGCTGAATTTTGTTCAGCTTATGTCTGGTCTTCATGCTGCGGATCCTATCAAATGCACAAAGAATTGCACAAGTTGGTTGTGTGTGTGTGTGTGTGTATGTGTGTGTATGTTTGTATGTGTGTGTATGTGTATGTGTGTGTGTATATGTGTGTGTGTATGTGTATGTGTGTGTATTGTGTGTATGTATGTGTATGTTTGTATGTGTGTGTATTATATGTGTGTATGTGTGTGTGTATATGTGTGTATTGTGTATGTGTGTATGTGTGTGTATATGTGTGTGTGTATGTGTATGTTTGTACGTGTGTGTATTATATGTGTGTATGTGTGTGTGTGTACATATTTCTTTGTGTGCACACACATGCATGTGAGGTTAGAAGTCAGCACAGAGTGACTTCCTCAATAACTCGCTGACTTTTTTGAGACAGCATGTCTCACTTAACATGGAGCTCATCGATTCAGTTAGGTATTTAGCCAGAATGTTCCAAAGGTCTACCCTACCCCTTCCTGGCTTTTGATGTGGGTTCAGGAGAACCAGATTCAGATCCTCATGACTAAGCACTTCTGACTGACTGGGCAAACAATGCAGGGTTATTACAAGTGAACTTCAGATGGAGTCCTGAATATTAATAAACGATCCATTCCTTATAGCGCTTTCAACGCTACTAAAGATGACATAAAAAAAAAAAAAAAAGAAATGAGCTCATTAAAAAATATCAACAGTTGCGGTTCGAGAGCAGATAAGAGACCACTATTCAACTCAACAGTTCTCTTCTCCTTCTTTGACAAATGTGTCTTAGGAAAACAACGGGTGTCAAAGTCCCTCCCCTCCCCCCAGTCACGCCCTGCCTGGAGGCTGTAATCCGCTGTGTGAAGAAAGTATTGCCTTCTCCAGGGAATTTTCCCTACAGACAGACATTTGGCGTGCTGTTTGTCGGAGAACTTGACAACCGAACAGAGGCACCGATACTAACAACTCCACAGGCCCCTGCTTAGTGCTCAGTGGTGGCCCACACGCGTCACTAACTGTCCGACGACGGCCATCCCCTAGAGCAGTGGACCTCGACCTCCCGAACGCTGTGACCCTGTCACATAGTTGTGCTGACCCCCTCGGCTATGGGTGCGTTTCACCCGCTTAGATCGAACCAAGCGTTTCCGGCACCGCCACGCTCTGGAGTCTTACTAGTTCATCTTAAACTTGGTGCGGTCTGGCGTGGCCCAAAAGTAGAACGTCATGATCTTCAGCTTTAATAACATTCCCCTTTGGCTCTAATCTGTCTAACCCTGGGGCCAGGGACAGAAAAGGTCACTACCCTAACCTCAGTCGCCCCATGCTAACACTTTCACATGCAAACACTCCTCCTCTGCAAATACGGCAGAATTCCTGGCAGGGCAAGGGAAAAGTAAAATCACACCTTGGCTGGGAGGGGGGCGCCAAGGCCTCAGCAGGGTTTTCTCAGGGGTGCACTGGGGTACGCCTCACTCTGCTTCCACTTTTGGAGGCCTGATCCTATGTTCTAGAACACCATCAGGCCGTTACAAGCCACAGGATGGAGATGTGGGCTGGCCCTCCCACCTCAGCTTGCAGTGCCCCGGAGGAGCAGGAAGCAGGGTCCTGCGTGTGCTGTGTGGCAGTGTGTGTGTCTACCAAATTCCATGCCTCGCCCTTAAGCCAGGAGGAACTGTCCTTCTACAACCCGTCGGCCTCAGTGGCCCCTTCGTAACTCTCAGACGCCCAGAGTAGACTATAGAGCTGCGAGTCGTTCTTTCTCCTGAGACGGGCTTGTCTGGAGGCCAGGTGGCTCCCGAACCCATGCTGTTTCTGCCTCAGCCTCCCACATGCTGCTGGGATTAAGAAGGCTGAGCACCCACCAGGCCCAGCCCAGTGAGTCTTGACTCTCAACCCCGAGTAGCCACCCACATCCCGTGGAGGACTTGCTTCGCCACAGACTGCTGGCTTCTGATGCAGGGCGTCTAGGGCGGAGCTAGACCAGGGGCTTCTGCGGCTGGCTTGGGGAACCACAGGTGGAGGAGAGAGACATCTCTCTACAGGGGCCCTTTGTGTGGCCCGCAAGGGTGTGGCTGGCAGGAAAAGGGGAGAGCTGTCTCCCTGTGTGCATTTGTGATCATCTGATTATATTATTCCTTCCTCCTAATCCATTCTATAGGCAGTGCTAAGGTATACACAGAGGAGATTAAAAAGGCAGAAATGGAATATTTAACTTCCACAGTGGAGAACGGGGCTTAACCTTGGTTCTGTGAATTGTTCTTTGTTTGTTTGTTTGTTTGTTTGCTTTTGTTTTGTTTGTTTTATGTCGAAGAAAATGAGTGGTATAGGGGACTTAAAGCAGCCTTCGGAAAGCGATGGATCAAGTGTATTTCTGGACTCAGAGAAAGGCTCCTTTGAAAGTGGCGGTGGCTTACTGGCAGGTGTGGACAGATAAGGCACTTATGAGCAACAAGGGGCTCGTGAAGGGGCTGCAGCGGCCAGCAGCCACTGCTGAAATGCGGGCCCATAAAAAAGGAATGAGCAGTCATTTATGGTCCCCAGGGCCCCCGCCCCCCCCCCCAGGCCGTCACATAATGTTTCATTATCTTTCCATCAGCAGAGGGGAGAGGCCTCCCAGAGAAGCACACAGATGTGTAATTGGTTTGGAATTTAAAATGTAAGTCTTGTTTAATATCTAGCTCCTATCCTCAAGAAAGTGCAGGCTTGCTAGAGGAATTCACCTCTGACCCAACAGAGAAAGCTTTAACTGCAACTCGAAAATTCCACAAACTAGGAACGAGCGAGAGGAACGTCCAAGGGGCAGTTAGAACGACGTGTCCAAACCGTGTCCCTTGGCAGCACCCAGTGAGGAAGGACAGCTATGGACGCAGCCAATACAAAATCCACGCCATGAGATTTTTTTTTTGGCATGTGACTTTTTTTTTTTTAAACAAATGTACTGTGCTCAAAGCATTGACAACATCACACAAGGTCAAAGACCGGATACACCTGGCCCAGTGGTTGCTGTATCTTACATGGAGCTAACTCGTGAACATAACCTTGACCTCTCCACCTTTCCCGGGAAGGAGTCTCCAGGGTCACTTGCAAAGTCTGGGAGACACTTGCTCTAAGAAATAAACACAACTGAATGCAAGTCTTCTTTGCAGGAGAAATGCCGATGTCAAGATCACATAGCGGGCCGAGAGGCAGCTTCCCTTGTTTTCAGCAGACTATCTTCAAAAATAAAACTGTTTCGCTTAAAATGGCCCCAAAACTCTGCGACCTCTAGAAGGCCGACAGTCCTTATTTTGAAAATCATCTAAGCAATACAGAGAAACCCTGTCTCGAAAAACCAAAAATAAATAAAAAAGTCTATGCCCATTATAAAGGAATGGGCTGGGCCACTGAAAGGCATTTGCTTGATGACTGGGGTGATTTGGATGAGAATGGCCCCACTCCCACACCAGGCTCATATGTTTGAGTATTTGGTGCCCAGTTGGTGCCACTGTTTGGGGAGGATTAGGAGGTGTGGCCTTGTTGAAGGAGGTTGTGTCACCCGGCTAGGCTTTGAGTGAGTTTTCAAAAGACTCGCATCAATTTGAATTTGCTACATCTGCCTCCTAGCTATGGATTAGTATGATTAGTATGTGAGCTCCAGCATCACGGCTGCCCAATGCCACGCTCCCTGACATGATGGCCTGATGGGAGATGTTATTCTGTATATATGTTTCTCATACTGGTTAATAAAGCTCTGTGGCCAATGAGATAGCAAGATAGGCGGGGCTAGGAGACAAGAAGGAAAGAGGAAGTGGGAAGGAGGAGTCGAGATGTAGCCGGGGAGGAAGGAGGACGCCCGCCATGGCTCCCCGATAAGACGACCACGTGGAAATACTTAGATAAGTAGAAATGTTTTGCTGTAGACAGAGATTTGCGTGGCTCCTTTAAGGGAGGTTTCCAAAATTAGCATAAGCGGCAAAAAACCGCCTTGCTTTTAAAGAGCTCTGCTAACAATTCATTGTTGTGTACTAGAGCTGCAATGAAGGTTTACATTATGTTTTAAAAAATACGCTGGCTTGGGAGAGAAAAAGAAATGGGATACAATGGTTTAAAAGAGAAAAAAAGGAATTAAATGGATGGCTATGGTGGCGCACAATCCCAGCACTAGGGAGACAGAGGCAAGCAGATCTCTGTGATTTCAAAGCAAACCTGGTATGCACTGAATTTCAGGACAGAAAAAAGTTACACAGAGAAACCCTGTCTCAAAATATGTAAAAATAGAAATAGAATAAATAGAGTAATAAAAAAGCCATGTAAAGATGGAAAACACAGAGAGATTTTGGATATTATACGCACTTCTGTTGTCTTTAAATTATTTGATTGCTGAGAAAATAACTACTGATAAAAGAAATGCTGCTGGATTAATTCAATTTATATATCTTAAAAATGCTTTGACTCCAAAATTTAAGCCTAAGGACAAGTTACTGGGGAAAAGGATTTCTATTTTTGTTTCCACAGAAAATGAAAAGCTATGGATTCTTTCCAGACTTATGTGGTCTGATCAAGCCAGACCCCCTGAAACAATTTCCCAGATGATTCAACATTCAAAGCAGTTGAGACAAAGCCTTGCAGACTACTGTCAAGATTTCTGCATCTTCTTAGGATCCATTACAGCGCCCCCTACCAGCAGGAAGTAGTTTGGAAAGAACGACACCCAAATTCCCAAATATTGTTTATAAATGTTTGTTTTCATTTAAATGGGCTTGGTTATAACTGGTTAATGACACAAGCAACCTTTTTAAAGGTAAAAAGGGGATTATGGTATAGATATAAATACTTTGCTTTAAAATGGATTTTCTTTTATTGATGCAATTTAAGGTCAATTTTGTAATATGTATATTTCTCCTCTTATTTAGGTATTGTGTTAGGTCAATTTTATGATATGTATATTTCTCCTCTTGTTTAGGTATTGTGTTTATATAGCTCATTTAGAAATGTAATGTATAATTTAGTATAGATTAGAGAGTTACCTATGATAGTCAAGCTTGGAGTTAGTTAGGTTTTCTAGATATATAGAGATGTATTTGAGATGAATAGGCATTCTTCAAACCTTTCAAAGACCTACAGAATATGGCATTTAAAATGGTTTAGGGTTTTTCTTGACAGTAAGGCACAACTGCTCCTGGTAACACCACCTACAGAAGAAAGGAAGATGGACATCGAAGAAACACATTATGGAGTTTGCTTCTAATATGGCAAGACTAGCCATATGGGCAAGGTACTGCTCTTTTGGACTGTTTGACTTTATGTTGTAGAAACTGGACATGCAGGACCCACAAAAAGGTGACTGCTGATGCAAGATGGACATTGCTACAGGATTCCTGCTTCATGGAAGAGGCTGCCAGACAGACAGTCTACAGGACACAGAGAAAAGTTTCCTGCCTTGTTGAGGAGTCTGGACACACACTATGGCCTATGGGCTGAAGATGGAACATTACAGAAGAACTTCGGGTGACTGACCAGGCAATGAGTTGTCTCTGTCATTTCTAGAGTTTATATATTATCCTTCTGTGGTCTTTGATGGAGTTGAAGACAGATAGTTATGGTTACAGTTTTTCTTACTTAGGATTAAAGATAAGTTACATATAGGACTTTTTTCACAAAGATAGGATAGATGATATTTTCTTTAAGTCTTACAAAATGTTAATGGACTAAATATTGTTTACTGTGATTCTTATTTGATAACTGTTGTATGGTATATTTTGCTATGTTAAGGTTAAACCCCTTCTTTTACTTTAGACAGAAAAGAGGAGATGATGGGAGATGTTATTCTGTATATATGTTTCTCATACAGGTTAATAAAGCTCTGTGGCCAATGAGATAGCAAGATAGGCGGGGCTAGGAGACAAGGAGGAAAGAGGAAGTGGGGAGGAGGAGTCAAGATATAGCCGGGGAAGAAGCAAGACGCCCGCCATGGCTCCCCGATAAGACGACCACGTGGAAATACTTAGATAAGTAGAAATGAGTTAATAATTAAGGCAGAGCTAGCCCATAAACAGTAATGGTAACTGGCCAACAGGATTATATTAAATACAGAGTCTCTGAATGTTATTTGGGGCTGGGGCGGCTGTGGGCCCAGACTAGCGGGCTGGCGGGCTGGCGGGCTGGCGGAAATATACACGCTACAATGGCCACTGACTCTAACTCTGCAAAACATAAACTCCTTTACAAGTTGCCTTCATCAGGCATGGCTTGGCTTCCTCAGTGCCTGAGTTCTCTAGAAACAAAATGAAATCATCTAAGATGGAAGGAAGGAAGGCACCTTATGACCTCCAAGAGCTGATGACTCGCACATGACCGTGTGTGTGTGTGTGTGTGTGTGTGTGTGTGTGTGTGTGTGTGTGTGTGTGTATCAGCATGCACACTGCTTTGAATGACATTTCCATGCTTCTGGTTCATTCTGGCCTAAAGGGAGAACTCCACCCACCATGTCCTTCCCTGCTAGTCGGTCCCTCAAGGTCCCGAGGTGTTGAGCTGGCGGCCTTTGCCGGGGAGAAGTCAAGCTATGAGTACTCTGCAGTGGCTGCAGTTTCTGGGCGGCCGGTGAGCTCAGCTCACCAGGGAAGCTGGTCTCCTCGGCAGGCCAGGCCTCTGTGGATGAGTCAGCGACCATACAAAGAAAATGGCTACGGAGCCAAACCCTGGTAAACCACAGACACCGCCAGCAGCATTTCCTGAGGACCAACCCCAGAGCACACATGGTAAATCAGACGACACCCAGATAAGTGGCCCCCGAAACAGTCCTGGACCACCAGCAGCTTCTTAATCAAACCAAAGTTTCTCTCGTTGTTACTCTCTAAGTGATTACAGCATAGCGGATGCACAACGAAGATTTATTTTCACCCTGAAAACTGTCAAGGCTTAAAAGTATAAACACATGACAGTTATTATCCAACAATGAAAAAATTAGCACTTAATTAATCAGGGCAGTGTTGGCAGAGTTTTCTGTCAGCTCCAATCATTTTTTTTTTTTTCTTCTTTTCTTTACCTGAGTCTTTGGATTCCTGACAAATAATAACTTATAGTTTCATAGTTGTGAAGGTGACTTCCCAAGAGTTCCTTCTTGAGAATAGCAATATTTTTAAACAGAGATGCTCACAATATATCATTAGTAAGTAAAGTAGGCAATGGTGGTTTAAGATGACGTCACTATCATTCATGAAAGAGGTGGGAGTAATATCTTACGTGTTCCACAGATGATCATTTGTCTGGCTTAATAAAATAACCAGTCCCTATTGCTCGAGGCTTCTTAATGAATTACGATCCACATGTGGGAACCAAACCCAACCAATTAGCTATAAAACCCCAACTTTGTACTTGGACACTGGGGTCTGAGTTCCACAAACATAATTTAAGCTTCCTGGGTTGCAGGGTAATTTCTATTGTGTGCATCACTAGTTTATTTAAGAAAATGGGTATTTATTAGGCTTTTAAAATTAGAAATAAATGTAAAACATATTTTTTATGGGCACTTGGCAAAACAGGGCCTCGGTGAAACTAAAAAGTTAACAGCAGGCTCCAAGGAAGATGTCACGGAGCTCTAAGAAATGTCACAGAGACTGGCTAAAGTAGCATGCCTTTGCTTTGTGAGGGTGTCACTCCCCCGGGTTAACCTTTAGCGGGTGAGTGGAGACCAAGTCTGGAGACTGATGCTCGGGGTAAAAACAGGAAAAGCCCAGAAGAGACACACTGGAAACTGGACCTCTCTGAGCAGGGGTTTCTGGGATAACCAGCCATCGAATGGCTAGGGGTGGCCTAACAGAGCCTGACTCCCAAAGCAGACTGTATTAAAAAAGACAGCAAGGCACCGGGGAGGAGTTACAGTTTTGAAAAAGGATGACCTGAACTAAAGATATCCCAGACACCA